>BPLQ01006727.1:0-454594 GCA_021605075.1 Caerostris darwini
TCATTATAAGATGTAAAATATCAATACGTAAATCCATTTAGAAACTTTGCCAGCCTAACCTCAAATCTGAATTCTCAGTTATTATCTTATATTTTCTTTTGATTTTGAGAGAAAGTTTTTATTTATCTCTTTTGTATAAAATTGTACTTTGTACTTTGTATTTTGTAATTGTACATTGTACTTTATACTCATATTTAATTTTTGAATATAAAATAATTAAAAAAATACTAAATTGTATTTGTTAAGTAGGATTCGTTACAGGATGTAAAAAATATCAATACGTAAATCCATTTAGAAACTTTGCAAGGCCAGCCTCAAATCTGAATTCTCAGTTATTATCTTTGCTCATCAGTAAACTAGTCTCCCGAAAGACTTGAGGCTTTACGTGCACCTTCTCAGCGTAAACTTAACAGCATTCGGATTTTGGGCCATAAATTAACATACCGCCGGTGCACCACTGATGAAACTGTAGCTTACTCTCCACGGCTTTGAAATCCACCGCCTTTACGATTAAGATTCAGCCGGAATGACTATCACACAGCACGGAGTGGTTGGTAGCCAGCCATTGTAAACTACCATCGCATCTTGCCCTGTATGCCGCTCTCGGCTTAAAATCTAATTTATAATAACTTGGCATTCCTTATTTCGCCATGCTAGACTTATTGTGAGTGCATGTTTGGCAGTTCATAGACAGTTTCCTTGATGTTAATTAAATTCTGGAGTAAAAATTCCCTTCCAAGAAAGATTTCGCATATCCGGCTGAGCAGTTTTCTTGTGAGATTTCGGTTACAGTTTTCTATCTGCTTATGCGAATTTATGAGAATAAAACGTGTTGAGTTACTGTGTCTCGGATTCTTTCGTAGTGGTATGAATAATTTAGATGGTTTGGAATGTCGGTCAATCTCGAATTTGATGAAGAAATGTGTTTCTTGCGACACATGATTTGGGAACGTTATTTTTTGTATTGGAAATATGCAATGTGACAGTGTCTTTAATATTTAAATAGTCGGAAGACGTAAATTTTTAAGGTTGTGTGTATATATATATATATATATTACTTCTGGTAATACTATTTTGAGCAATCTTCTTAGAGATTTTTTTTTCCATATTTTCAGAGCGTAGGATTTTATCCAAAGAGATTGAACTGCATTAAATTTTTTATTGTTGTTATTGATATCTTAATCAAGTATCATAACTTAATCCATCGAAGAACGTTCTATTTATTTTGGTGGAAGTTTTAAGAAATATTTTCTATTAATTGTTCTTCTTCTTTTATTATTATTATTTATTAATATATCGTAAAGCAAAGCTACTTTTTTTTAAAAATTATGGCCAATTTCCATTTAAAATTTATTCCTATTTATTTATTTATTAAATTTATTCCTGCAAACTATCCCATTTCAATCTGAGGCACATTCAATTCCCTAATCTACAAAAACAAAGCTGAATGATGAAAACTATTGAGGTCTCCAGACATAATATAGCTATTCAACAAAAATATCACGACATTTCTTCACATTTTCTACTAAAATTAAATCCTCGATTTCATTCTACATTGATTACATTTAACCTACAGCAAAATTAATCTTACCAAATTATAAAAATTATTATGTTAAAAATTTAAAGCCGCCCGTATAGTCTGATTACCCATATCTGAAGTCAACAATAAAATTTATCAGAATGATACAGAATGTACCTCAATTGATGGATCTCATAAATCTTGTCAAGGCTGTTACGACCGCAAACTATTCCATTCCACTAATATAGTTATTCCCTATTAAGTTTCCTAATCTCCAAAAACAAAGCCGATTGATGAAAACTATGGATGTGTCCAGACATAGTATAGCTATTCAACAAAAATATCCCGACATTCCTTCAGATTTCCTTCTTCTAAAAAGAAAATCCACGTCTGCTACGATTTCATTCTATATTCAATACATTTTCCCTACAACAAAATTATTCTTATCAAATTATAAGCCTTATAAATTATTATGTTAAAAAATTTAAAGCCTTTCGTATAGTCTACTTACCCACATCTGAAGTCAACAAATAAAATTTATCAGAATGTTGGCCTCAAAATTCAGAACCTCAATTGGCAAATCTCATAAATCTTCTGTTACGACTGTACCGCAAACTATTCCATTCCAATCTGAGGCACATTCAGTTCCCTAATCTCCAAAAACAAAGCTGAATGATGAAATCTATTGATGTCTCCAGACATAATATAGCTATTCAATACATCTAGTCCATCGACCATTAAAGGTAGATGGTTCAAGCAACAAAAAACACATCGAGGCAGTCAGTAACTTTCTTCTTTTGAACTCAAGTAGTACATATATGTCTTCCTAACTTCCAGAAGCCGAGTTCCATCTCATCATATCTCGATCAGCTTTCACTCGAAACCACTCTATAGATCACCGAGTCCGAAATAACGAGTTTCCAGTTCCGAAATACGGAAATACTATTATGTAGGAGGTTCTCCAAGGTTTTTCCTGTTTTTAGATTATTTTTTTTTATGGATTGTTTGTCTTTCGTTGAAAGGAAATAGTTTCCGGATATCGATCCTTCGATTTTACTGGATTAATGATTCCAGAAAGCCGAAACTTGGAAGAACACGGTGGAAGTGGAAGTAAATTTAGAACTTTCTATTTTTTTTTTAAATATATTTTTTTTATTATTATATTGTAGCGAAGCGAATAATCAATTTCCTGTTTTCTTATTATAGGACATTAATCTCATTTTTCTTGCTGTTGATACGATACCCCTTGCTGATTTTTATATTTAGAAACTTTCTGAAATAAAAAGGCTGACATGATATTTTAGTGTTATTGATTTGTGCTGGAGAAAGTATAATAAAGATTGGGGAGAGTTGTCTCTAGAAGCTTTACAAAATATCGCTTAGTTTTGTAACATACATCGTTGAGATAATTTGTTTTTGTTTTGGAGATATTTTTTTTTTTAGATTTATCTGAAGTTGATTTATTGCTTTTACTATTTATAACTCCATTATGTCCAATTTATAGAATTAAGTCGATAACAATTTAATGTAGTTACAGTTTCCACGTGTAATCGGAATTGAAAAAGAAGGCAATATTGCAGCAGAATTTTAGAAATAATCACTACATAATCTTCTTTTTTTGTGGTTTTTTCTTAATATTTTTCTTCTTCTGTTGTTCCATGAGAGGGATTTAAACTTTGGAAATAAATTTAATTCAATTGAATTGTGAGATTATCCAATAGTTAAGTATTTGTAAAGTCCAGCTTGATCTGTAACGTAATTCGTATTATTAAAGCTTGATGATTAAAATGAAAAAATATGCAAAATAAACATATAAAATATATAAAAAAATGTAAATTATGTTTGGTTTTAAGTGCTAGACGTGAAATAAGCAATTCATATCTTCCATTATCTTAGGATTAGAGCTTCATCATTATTTTTTTGGTTTTAAAAAGAATAAAAATACGAGTTGATATTGCCTTTTAAGATTTCAATGTGTTAAATCCTCAGAATTGAAGAACTATTACCACAAATAAAATTAGATGGCATAGAATAATGAAAATGTTGTGTTCCATATAGAACCATCATGAATGATGAATCGTAACATTTAGAATATTGTTTTGTCAATTTGAAATTAATCTGTTTCATAATTGTAGTGTTCTATTGAGAATTTACTTAATAAAATTAATTTTTAAAAGTTAAGCAATCAGTTTCTTAATATATGCATTTTATTTTATTTGTGAGTAAAATCTGATCGTGTTCAATATGTTCCATGATAATTTTCTGTGATAGGTTGATTCCACTGGTGACATATTCTATAATTATCACTTATTGCAGAGGATTATTTGATGGGAGTTGAAATACTGTTGATTTACTCCAGTAGTCCATGCAAGCGCTGAGCAGTCTCTGATGAAAGTTCTTAATAAAACATTATCTCCTTACGACAATGTTCTACGAGACAACAATGAAACATCGAAGAAGTGGTTAATATTATAACTGTGTTACCAACTTAATATCTCACCAAATTTTCTTCATGTTTATTGAGGCAACTTCATAGATATACATATTGTTGAAATTATCTCTTGCCAATGTTTAAACTTGCTGGATCAGATATAATAGTACAAGAAAATATTTGAACAATTAATATGTACAGTGTTTATTGAAATTCTAACGTACTTTCCAAGGTAAATTTTCATAATGTTATGGAATGAAAATATTGAATATTTCTTTAATTGCGTTACTCAAAAATCATGGATGGAAATTATTGTAACACATAAAATCTTAATTTCACTCTTCAGCAGATGCATCTCAAATTCAGTTTTCAACTCAACAATTTGCATTCTTAATTTTTACCGCTCGAATAACAAGAGTCAAAAATTCCACGATGCAAAGATTGCTTTGAAATTTTATCGCTACACAAAATGTCCATTTAAATTTAAGTTTGAGGCTCGTCATTAATTAAAGTATGCTTTTTGGTTTGTTTTCTCTTCAAAGCTTTAAATCATGAAGGAATTTACCAAAGCTTGCACTTTCCCAAAAATGATGGGAACCTATTAAGCATGCCCATACTAAATTGATTTTTCTCCTTGTTAACTGGTTTTCGGCTATTTATGATCTTACATCAAAAATACGGCGTCTGTATATGACAGGTTCGTCGTAAAAGACTTATACCTTGGCATAAATCACTTCGGTTGCAATATAGTCGAGTCATGACAGAAGAATTAGATGATATGGGCTGATTTTTTTTTTTTTTATCAAAGTCTTTGCTCCTGGAGTTGATCGAGCGCTTTATATGGGTTAAAGTAAATCCTTTTGTTCTTTTGGGTTAAATGAGGTTGGAGTAGTTATTAAATGTTCTGGAATTTTGAATGAAATTGGAAAAGATTCATTTAAATTGCATTTGAAATAAAATGTATTTGTATGAATATTTGAATTGGAAATTCCATTATGTATGTATTTTATTATGAATTGTAATAACGTTTTTTTATAACTTTTAAGGGGAATTTTTTTTTAAAAAAATTTGATTAAAGAAGGTTTTTTATTTCATTAGCTTTAGTCATATTAGCATTATTTAAAAAATAATTTTCTTTCGTTTTTGAAATAAAATTGAATTTAAATTGTTTGTGTTATACTATTCTGTTAAAGCATAATAATTAAGTTTATAGGAATGTTTCGCCGTACTTATTCAAAATTCATGTGTATTTGATTATGATTTTTAAATTTCATTAAATCCCTTATGAAAAAGGGATTTAATGAGTGTATAATGAAGTGTATTTATTTATTTTTTTTGTCAACACAAATTAAAAATGTGTTTCTAATTCGTTAATTCTTAAAATCTTTCGAAATGTTATTGTAGAGTAATCCACCTTTTAAATTAATTTTAATTTGACTCTTTAATTAATATAATGATCATTATTTTTTCTAACGTAATTTATACTACCCTTTCCCCCCCCTTCCATAGATTCTGGTTTAAATTTAATTTTCTAATTAAAATAATTATTTTTGTATTATTTATTCGGCTATTTTTATACACCATATTCGAGCTTTTTGCTTCTTACAAGTTATAATAAACTTATAGCAGTGAATAAAATTATACTTATTAAAATTATAATATTTAGGTTATACATATTTCAAATAAACAACCATTACTAAAAAATAGGTTACATAAACGGTTAAAGCAACTAATCAAAAATAGCAATTACTACTAAAAAAAGAACAAAGAAGAAATGGTGAGTTATTCCAAATTGCTTTGAAAGAGAAGACAATCGAATTTCTAGCATTTTAACATAACAAAACATTGTAACAGAAACCTAATAAACGAACTGGATCCAATACTTCTGTTTTGAATCAGCACTTTGAAGACAGATGGGTATTTGTATTTTTTCGTCTTCTATAATGTGCAGTTGTCAATCCGGATCCAGTAGGTAAAAACAAGCCATAATAAGCTCTTAGCAGGAAAGGGCGGTGCTATGAAAACCACAGAGAATTTTACCCTCTGTATTATATGCTTCCATTATGTTTTCAACAAAGGAATTACAAGAGACTATAAGCGTCTGCAATGCTTAATGTGAATATCTTAAACTGTGGACTGTTTCTTTTTTCATCCACTTCTGGTATTGTCTTATGGGCGTAAATGAGGTCGAGGATTTAATAATCTTCTTAATGGAGGTAGCAAATTCCAACGTTTTGTTAACTATGTGCAAACTTCTTTCCAGATGGTAATGTACATCTGCGTTTGGTTTTGTTTGCATTTCTTCTTTTGAAAGATCGTGCTTTCGTTTCGTGTTAATAGCCACCAGTAACAAATGTTTTGTTTATTGTGCTTTAAATCATTTAGTTGATGAAACTTTTATGAATGAAATATATGTTGTACAAAAGCATTTCTAACATACATTTGTAGAAAGATTACATAACATAGTACCACAATAAGAGTAATAATAATTTAGAATAAAACATGAGATCAAAAGGCATTAGTTCAAAACAACCATGTTGTTTCTTTTTCACTTAATTTGTAAAAATAGGCAAATATATTTTAATTTATATTTTAAAGGTAATTTTAAAAACAATTAATGAAGCTTAAATAAATTGGATAATTAATTTACATTAATTTATTTTTAATATTAACTTAATAAAATATTTTTTTCAAATTATTGACTTTATGCTTTTGTGGGTTTATTATTTTATACATTTTGACTAATTTTGCTTTAATTTTGACTAATCTATAATTTTTTTTGACTAATTTAGAATTTTTGTTTATTTTTGATGAATATTTTTTTAAAAAATGGTTTAAAATTCATTTATTTATAATTTAACTAAATAATTTGTTTTCAAAAAACTTTTAGTGATCGTGTTAAAACAAAGTTACAAAAATAATTAGTAAATTAAGTAATGATAATTTTATTTTATGGATTAATGTTAATGCAATAAAGAATAATGAATTGCATTTTGAGTTTATCAAAAAACATTTCATTGTGTGATTTTATAAATGATAAAATGATTTTTGAAAATTGTTCGCGATTTATGATTAAAATGAATTTATTGGCTGAAGATAAAGAAAAAAACAATTGAAAATTTCCGAATATTATTTTAAGTATTTCAAATAAATCTACTTACTGACAAAAAAATTTTTGTTATTGAAACAATTTAACAGAAGTAATATACTGTCGACTGAACAAAATTTTAAATTGCTAAGGCAAAGGGAAAACAAACATCACGAAATAATCTTCCCAAGTGATACCCCAGGCTTATTAAAATATTTTTGGATTCCAACAAAAATAATCTTTTAAGAATGTTCCAAGATCCCTTAAGACGCAGCAATAACGCGAGGGGATGTTTTCGAATGACAGTTAATAAATAAATATTAAATCCTTCTTCGAAAATTAACGTTGAGATTTAACTGGAATGGGATTTGTAAAAGATTCGAGTTCTTGGCATTGTGAAGTATTAATGTCGTGCTTAACAATTTCGATTAAATTAATCGGATACAAAAAGCATTGCAAAAAAAGTGAAAAGTGTCTTCTCATAACAGCTACGCAATGAATCGAACGAAAAGTTTGTGTTATTTAACGAATATTTATTTTGCTTTTCTATTGTTAAGCTCTTTTGCTATTCATTTTTAAATTTCTGATTCGTAATGATGAAATAGAATTTAATCTTTTGTGTTGCAAATTTGTCATGTTACTCATCAGGGACTAATGAAAGATGAAGTAAGATGATTTGGATATTTCGTTTTGTTACAGTTATCAATTGTGAGATAGGAAATTAATCTATTGTAAGCTAACAATTGTGTTGAATTTACTAATGATATTTAATATATGATCTAGCAAAGGATAATTTGATATGCTCCAATTTAGTAGTATTTAACTTATTCGTAATTGTAGTATTAATTATATACCTTTTTGTGAATTTGGTATTTTTAATTAATTATTATTATTAACATGGTATTTCTAACTAATTAATGTTAATTTGTTTTTTTAACTAATTAATGGTAATTTATTTGATATTTTTAACTAGTTAAAGTTTATTATTAATAAACTTTTTAAACGAGTTAATGTTAAAAATGCAATAAAAGTAAAAATATTTGTAGTCAATTTTTTTTTTATTACGCGAATAAAAATAAATATTTTGTGAGATATTTTCAAGCTGGTAAAAAGCTGAGATTTTATAATAAAAAGTATATAATCATTTTGAGAATATGCGGTTTCATGGATTTGGTCTAGATGTTGCTGTCGACCGAGTGGGATTAGAAACAACATGATTTAATCCTCTGATGTATGCATAAGAAATTTATATAGAACTAAATATGGTACCAGCAGACATCTGATGGAATGATTTGAATTGCTTTTCTAGGAGAGTTTTAGGGGAAAATTGCATGGAAAATTCTAGAAATCGTAGAAATTCCCGCTAATATATCTGACTATCGATGCGAGATACTCACACAAGCTATATCAATTTCAATCGAAACACCTCGTGCCTATGAGTAATAACGGATGCCACCAGTAAATTCATACATGTGCTCTTCTGTACTAAAGCGCGGCCTGATGGCCAATTGGCAAGCGCTCTGGCCTTGGGTACTACAGGCTCCAGATTCGAATCCTGGTTGTGGCATGGATGTTTGTTAGTGGTTCAGAATCCACTTTAAACTCAGTGGATTCTATGCCCTCATGTGAACAAGATGACCGTAGAACGTCAAACCAAATCTGTACTAAAGCTGCTATACTTCTATAATTGCAATAGATATGAAACTATTTATTTATATAAAATAGTCCGACAAACTATGCTCCCTTACAAACAGAAATCTGTAAACCCTGTTGTTTATTTAAAGATGCTAGTCTCTGTATTCTTCCTATCTTAGCATTTTTTTATGAATGTAAAATAGCTTCTATGCAGATTTTAACTACTGTTGAGGGGGAAAAAAAAAGAAGAAACAAAGAAAGAGGCACACACGCATACACACAAAAATTTTTTTACTTCAAGAAATTTTCAAGCTGTCTTAGTTCTGCATAACTTTCATAGCAAGCCGATTTCATTTTTTGAAAAGTTTATATTTCCGAGAAATATTTGATGCCAGTCATATTGGATCAAAGAGAATTTCTGATGATCATTCAAAAAGAATGAAGAAAGGAGACATGCTGCAATCTTCCGTGAAATATATATTACACTGCCTGATCTTGTATTGGTTTTTTCATAAATTGAGAATAAATAAATTTTTTTTTAACTCTTAACCGCTGATAACTTGCAAAACATTGAGATATGTGAACGTTCTTGAGGCATACATTTCAACAAGTAACCTTTCTTTCCTGCTTTTTATATGAATCAAAAATAGATACGTTCATTTATATGTGTGTGTATGTATATATATATATATAAATATACACATAAACACACGCTTCAACGTACATAACTTTCTCCGTGGTGTAGTGGTGTAAGTCATAACTACAATTTATTGTATGAATATTTATTCGGTTATAATCAGAATTGTAGTTACACTAGTGGATAGTTCATTACGTTATACATAAAATTCTTTTTAAAACTTATCGCTGATAACTTGCATAAAATTCATATATGTGAACATTCTTCAGCAAACCAGGCACACATTTCAACCAGCATCCTCTCTTCCTCCTTTTTATATGAATCAAAAATAGATGCGTTCATTTATATATGTGTGTGCATATATATATATATATATATATATATATATATATATTTATATATATATATAAAATACACATATACACACACTTCAAAATATATATCTTTTTCCGAGGTATAATGGTGTAAGTCATATCTGATAATAGAATCCATCGTATAGAATTGTAGTAACACTAGTGGTTAGTTCATTATGTTATAAATATATTTGTGTTATAAGACTTGAATTAAAATGTTCATTATTTTTGTAATAAACTATTTCAAAATATTTGGAGAACTATCTGGAGACAGTGTCAAATGGAGATTGTCATAAAAACAAGTTTAATTTTCGGCAAATAAATATAAATATAAATTTCTAATTATATTTTAATTGTAAAATAGTTCAGTCAGTAACTTAATACAGACAAACTGATTACAGACAAATTGATCTTATTTAAAAAATTCATAAAGTTTATATTTTTAATAAAAATGTTCCAGGTTTCTTAAAATTAAAATTACATTCGCACAATTTCAAAATATGTGAAATATTAAACTATAACATTTACTAGTATTTTTTATTTTTAATTATCATGCATTTCGAATTGTGAGCGCACGGCATTTAAAGTTAGCAACTACTACATGAATTAGCTAGATTTCGAATATTTACATTAACATGACATTTTTCAAGTACGTAATCCATTTCTGAAGTAAAATCTAAAGATCTTCCATCAAAATCGGTCAAAAACTGATATCTTTTTAAATCTATATCTCAACGACTTACTTCAGTGATCTTCATAACATCTTCGCAGTATGCTATCCCTAATGCACCCTTCCTTGATGTTAAAAAAAGTGGAGAATAAAAAAAAAAAAGAATAAAAAAGGGGTCCAGGCGGCAGGATCTAGATTGACAAACAGAATTCTTCGCCGAGTGTTTATATGTGACTATCTGAAGAAAGAAATACTTTTACAGTTTCTTGATGTTGGCGAACATATGGCATACAGATATCATCCTGGAATCTTCAAAAAGCACTTTTTTTTTATATATATACATAGAGCTCTGCCTTTTTTTTATCCCCCTTTCCAGCTTGCATTTCTTTTCATTTAATTTTTTTTCTCTTCTTCTTCTTCCGTCTCTTCTATTTTTACAGATGAATAAAAAATGGCGAAGAGGGCCCTGGCATCATTTGATCTTCTTCTTGAGTGTCGTATCAAATTTCTTGATATTTCTTGTTTCGTTCCTCTTTGTGATGAGTTATTACCTATGGGATACTCGTTCACCAACGAGCTGTTGGAACTTTATAATACAGATAAGATTGTCATCGTTTAAATGCTTGTTAAAGAGTGTTAGTTCCAAGTTTGAGCCATATTCGTGTTTGGATATCTTTTAAGATATCTTTATCTTTTAAGATATCTTTAACTTTTAAGATATCCAAATTCGAATACTTCGATATACTCCCTGTTTTATTTGCATGCTGATTATTATTAAAGATTTAAGATATTATATTTATTCCATTATATATGAGAAATAAATAGAGAGAATGTCCTGGTTTATCTTAACCTTATGCCCTTTATTATTATGTCGAATAGGGTTCATCTATGGGATACTCGTCCACCAAGAAGCTGTTGGAGTTTAAGATATAAGATTAAGATATAAGATTGCCATCGTCTAAATGCTGGTTATATGATGTTAGTTCCAAGTTTGTGCCTGTTATAAGTTCGTGTTTGGATATAAGATTTATGCTCAGTACTTCATTTGCATGCTGATTGTTATTAAGGATTTAAGATATTATATTTATTCCATTATATATGACAAATAAACAGAGAGAGTGTCCTTGTTTATCTTGTCCTTATGTTCTTTATTATTATATCGAATAGGATTTATCTATGGGATACTCATCCACCAACAAGCTGTTAGAGTTTTATAATACATATAAGGTAGCCATCTTCTAAATGCTGGTTAAATGGTGTTAGTTCCAAGTTTTGTGCCTATTATAAGTTCGTATTTGGATATATCTTTTAGGATGTATACATCCTGCTTCACTTACATGCTGATTGTTATTAAAAATTTAAGATATTATATTTATTCCATTATATATGACAAATAAATACAGAGAATGTCCTGGTGAATAGCGAATAGGGTTTACGTATAGAATAGTCATCCGCCAACAAGCTGTTGAAGTTTTATAATACATATAAGATTGTCATCGTCTAAATGCTGGTTAAAGGGTGTTAGTTCCGAGTTTGAGCCTTGTTCGTGTTTGGATATCCTATAAGATTTATGCACACTGCTTCATTTGCATGCTGATTGTTATTAAAAATTTAAGATATTATATTTATTCCAGTATATATGAGAAATAAATAGAGATAATGTCCTGGTGGATATCGAATAGGGTTTACATATGGGATACTGATCCACCAACAAGTTATTGGAGTTTTATAATACAGATAAGATTGCCATCGACTAAATGCTTGTTAAACAGTGTTAGTTCCAAGTTTGAGTCTATTACACGGTCGCATTTGGATATCTTTGAAGATTTATGTATCCTACTTCATTTGCATCTGATTGTTATTAGAGATTTAAGATATTATATTTATTCCATTATATATGAGAAATAAATAGAGGAAATGTATTGGTGGATAGCGAATAGGGTTTTCTAATTAAATATTATCGGACAGCAGGGTGCGAGCACCCAAATGTCCCCCCTGACAGCGTATGTTCCAGATTGTTATCGCAAAATTTGGGTGAAGGGTTGCTGGTCTCATCCTCCTCCCCCACCGTGATTCACCCTAGATAATGCTAAATATGTTACATATATGCTTCCTACTGGTGAATCATCTCTGATCTAAAGACATTTTAACACAATATTGAAATTTTAAGATGACATTTACTATTCCTTATATTTTGCATTATAAAAAACTAAATTAATATCCAGAAGAAATTAACTTAATTAATATATAGAAGTAATCACACTAGGAAAACCTAGTTTATGTTAAAGAACTAGAAATACATTCTGTATTTTTATTAATTAAATATTTTAATACAGAATTAACGATGAAAGCATTGATTAAATTTTTAATTCATTAAATAATGAAGTAGGAGAAAGATTGTTGCCGTTAGTGAATTTGGATTTAAAGTATTGGTAAATTATATCAGTTCATCTCTTTTCGCTGAGGTTTCCATCAACTACATCTTTTACTACAACTATCTTTTGTATTTCAAATGAGCATGTATTTGAAAAAAAATATATATAATATGTATACTATAGAAATGCTAATTCTGCTTAATGTAACGTAAATCAGAACTGCAAAATTTCGCAAAATTTCTTAAGGAAAATTTGTTATTCCTTATTTAATTCGACAAACATTCTATGTACCTGCGTATTTCATTTAATAATAAATACATTGTGATTATTTTCTTTCCATTATTAACCCATACCATTGTTCTACATGTGTGGTTTGAAACAGATTTGATGTGTGTGTCATTGAAATAAAGCATTTAGTTACGTCTCGACAGTACGGAACCATGGAACTTTAAATTGTTCAATAAATCTATTGAAGTCAATCACTTTTGTTGCAAGGGACGGAATCAACTCTAGTTATTTACTCTCTCTTTTGTCACAAAGAAACACTTTAGGTGCGGCACTCACAACAAAGGAATACTCAGATTTTTGCTTCGAGTGTTTTCCAACCCACTTAAACTTGTTTCTGTTCTAGTGGCGATATCAATAAATGATTGGTACTCGCGTGGTCACTCATTGGTCACACTTCAAAAAGCTTAGAACAAAAAGTCTTTTATCTTTCCTATTTATTTTTATACCACCTCCACACAAAAGTTTCAGGAAACTTCAGCGTACTTTTGGAAAAGTACTCTTTGTAAAGAGTTCTCGGAAATCCCTTAGAATGCCGTGGTACTTCAGACTTAAGGTTTCTCCTTGCCTTCTCTAACGTTTGGGAATGGACTGTTTTGTGTTTGTTTCTTTTCTAGGACTGTTATTACAGTCTTTCCTATTTTCCTGAAAATGACAGCACTTTCTGGGTTTTTCCTTTTTTTTTTTTATGGTTTTCTAAGCGGGATGGAGGGTAAGGGTGATATCCGGGGATGGTGAATATGGTTGTGTGAGTTAAAGTTCCACTCCTGGGATGTTTTTTTTTTTTTTTTTTCTTCTTCTCTAGAAGAGATATTCCTTTTCTTTTCCAGAAAAGTATCTGTTCCGGCAGAATTCGGTTTTGAAGTTTTAGAGTTTTTTTGTTTTAAAAATCCAACACTGCATAGTTTTTTTTTCATGCCCCCTTTTTTTTCTTGAGCTGTATAAAACACGTGGTTTGTCGTGGTTACATAAAAAGGAATAAAAAGAAGAAAGAAGTCGTCTTCTTACTTTTCTTACAGCTGGAACGAATGCAAAGTGAGATCCTCCCAAAAAAGAAAATGACTTTACGTCTTTCCTTTCTGGAGCAATTCACATTTACAAGAGTACATTTTTTTGTGGGGAAGGGTAGTGGACGGGGGACTGACAGTTGTACTGTACTAAAAATAGAATCAAGTAACGTTGAAATTCCAGTACTGCATGAGGTTTTTATTATTTATAAGATGAGGTTAAATAATCAATGAACCCAAATGTAATAGTTAGTTCAACCTGCTGGCGTTATTTGGATAAGGGTATGAGATATCTCTACAGCCAAAATCAACATGTCAGAGTTTTGAAAACATCTGGAATAAGGAAGCGAGAGTGTAATAACGTAATCGTGATTCGTGGGACGCCTTTAGTTATGTCTCAGTTTGTTATGCTCAAATTAATTTTTAAAAAGAAAAACAATAATAAAAATATTTAGAAAAAATAAAATATGATTTGATTCTGAAGAATATATGAATTATTTAAAAAATAAAATAGATTAAAAATTCTAGGAAAAAGTGATATAATTTTATTTATATTAAAGCAATGAAATTTTTTTAAAGTGTGAAAGATGTAATTAAATGACGGAAATAACTGTATATATATATTTTTTTTTTTTTGGAGAAGACCATTTAAATTATGCTAATTATAAAAATCTTACTGATGGATAATTCTTTATTGGTATTATTTGTAAAATTTTCGGAACCTTTTCTTCTTCGTTAGTGGAAATCTACTTTTTCCCTATAATAAGAGAAACACAAGGTGAAAATGTAAAACTAAAAGGAAATTTAAATTGAAAAGCATTATAATTATCCTTTTATTTTTAAAAGGAATTCTTTTTTGTGCTACGACGAAAGCTTTTCTAATTCTAATAATTTGTTACTAGATACATTTAGAAACCAAATTTGAACAACCTTATATTTTACTAAGCATTTTTTTGTTTATATAATAATAACTATGATACAACATATTAAAGTTTATGGATAGTTCAACCAATACATCATGTTTATCAATAAAAGATACAATAATCATAAAAACCTTTTAAGATACCAATTTTTACTCTACTATTACACAAATTTTTATCAATGAAATAAACATTTTGCAAAATATTGCTTATCAAAAATGTTGCTCTAGACTAATTTATTCTCGATTACCCTATCTTTATCTTTTGATAGAGTAAAAAATAGCTTGCTGTCTACAAGTCTGTTATCTGTATCGTCCGTTAATATCTGCTACAGACAGAAGAAGAAAATATTTGTGGAATCGTTTCCCTCAACAGTTGTGTACCGTTGAAAGTTTTGAAACCAGACCCCCACAAGTATACCAAACGTCCATCACAAGCTGCAAACATTTATACCCCTTCAAGATAAGAGTAAGTCAGCGAGGTAAGGGAAGGAACCACAGTAGCTGTCCTCCCGGGAGGTAGACTCTGTTCCTTGTAGGGGACTTGCTTGATCTGGTCCAATCGGGAAGTAGAAATCGTGGGAGGTTGTACTTCCAGATGGCTCCCACATGGTGGGGTCGGACAACGGTTACTGCCCTAACATGTGGCACAACCTTCGCACTTTCTTCGCTTGTTTTCGTAAGTCTTTTTCTGCTGTGGTCTCCGATTTCGTTTTTCTGTGCATTTCTTTCTTGTTTTGAGTGAGGGACTGACTCGGTTGGCGTTAACTCGCCAGTCTTGGCTTTATCTTAAAGATGGCGTCTGATCTCTCTGTCTGTAGGAATTCTCAGAAATATCGTTAGAATAGTATTGTTTGAAATAGATTACTGATGGTGTACAATTTCCAAAATGAAAAAAAAAAAAAAAAAAAAAAAGGTAAAATTTATATTAAATGCGTATTTCCAGATTTTAACAACGTAATATACTGGCAGCACTGCTGAAATACATAAATTAAAATACATTTTTATTTTGGTAAATTTTATGAATAAAAAATATTGGTAAAAAAATGCAATATATCGTTTAACAAATTGTAAAAGGAAAAATTATTCCTAATAAATATTTAAATTAAAAAATTTTTACGGTAAAATATAAAAACTTATCTGTGAGAACATTTGAAGCAAACAAAAATTTTTTTTTTAAAAAAAGGATATTATCACATAAACTTAATGACATATCATTTTAATTAAAATAGAAAATAACATACCAAGTTCTATTAGTACTAACATAAACACATGCATTCCTTGTCTTATACATAGATTTAATTATATGACATATCATTCCTATGTTTAGTTTCATTACAATCATTTGGTTTTCAAAAATTCATGATTTCTTCCTTTTTTTTTTTCATTTAAAATAATCACGTATTTATTTTCAGCCATTTTTATTTAAATGGTTTTTACAAGTGGAGGAACCAAATGTTAAATTATTCATACCAGAATTTGTGTTTATTGCATGAAAACATAAAATTATTTTCCAATAGTTATTATTATTATATCCTTCATTTACACTTTTCAAAAATTTTTTACTGTTTATATTTTAACTGCTGAAAATTAGTGAAACAGGTCTGGTTTAGTAACTTACTCTAAAATTATCACAAAAGAATGTAAAAATAAATAAATTAATTTAATTAAAATATAATATTAAACAAGTTAAAATAAACTTTAATGCCAAAAGAATTTTTATAAATTAAAAATCTGACTAAAAGCAAATTATAGTGATGGTACACATAAATTAATTGTTAAAATTCTCTTGACAAAGACGAATTGATTAACAATAAAACTTGATTCTCAAACCAGACGACGTTAACCATGTTTTGCAATGTCTTCTTAAAGCATTCCGTACTTCGCAAACGTCCATTTTAATTTACGTAACCCTGGAAACAAAACAGACAAAAATATTTCATGCCATTCAGAACCTTCGAATACTAAACTAGATTCCAAAATACCCAAATTCAGTACATCACCGCTCCTGCTTTTATTTCTCTACTCTTTTTTATTTTTTTTTTTTCACAAACTTGCCCTCCTAAGACCTCTTACTTTGCATAAATTTCTCTTCTCAAAGAATCACTTTAGATACGACAAAAGATTCCACTGGAAAGACCACACTCAATGCATCTGTCAGCAGATACTAAAAGGAACATGTGGATCAGTCGTACCAATTTATATCCCTCTTTGTCCCACAGTTTTGTATATGCTATTTTGCATATATATTTATACGAATAGATTATTTAGCTGTGTTGAGGAAGGATTCGCTTTTCGAGGATGTTCAATCCATAAATTGTAGAAATTTGATGTTTCTGGTGAAAGATTTTTACAGGATGGATCAGCATGGGGAACATTGAGGTTTTCAAAGGATGCTCTGTAAGCATGTTGGAGGGGGTCACAGATCATATAAACCCTCTTGGGGGAGGTTGGTTTCTGTTCGTCGAGGGTGGTCCACTGATAAAAATAGAATATGATTGCGAAATAAGGAATCTAGCAGGTGCATTCGACAATTTCATTTCTGGTGTTTGTGATAAGCAAGGTCTGGAATGTAAACTGTGATTCCGGACAGTGTCTATAGGTATTGTTAAATTACAGTGGAGGAATTTTCAATGAATAAGCGAATGCTTTTGTTATTATTTTATACTTTGATGGTATTTTTTTTTTCTAAAATGAAGTGAATGCAATTTTTAATGCATTATTTATATTTGCTTGGGATATTGGAAATTTTGTATAATGCAAATTTTTGTAAATCTTTCAACGAAAACCTTTATTTCATTTTTGCCAAATATATTTATTATTTTTTAAACCACTCGTTTATTTATTGCAATTTTTTTTTAGCTGATTGAATACTTTGATGTTAAAATCGATAGCGCTTCGCATTATCAGTTAAGAGAAATTTTTGAATTTTATAAGTTTCTAATTAGAAAGTTTACTATTTATATATTTTTTTATAGAATTAACAATTTAAATTAGACATTAATTGAAAATATTTAATTGTGCTTACTATATTGTATTATTATTTTATTATAATTTTTTTTCTGTACTATATTATTTTTTGCAACAAAAAATATTTTTTTTAGAAAATATAACGTATTTCATAAAGTTTTTTAATTTTAATTAATTTTATTAATTAAAAAATTAATCATATCACATAATAATTGTAAGCCTTGATTTCATATATTTTTATTATTTTATTGGATGATTATACTAATACAATTATAATGCATACGTATATAATTAATATTATATATAATATACATAAGTAATACAACTATATTCAATATTTTTTGTTTTTTAAATTATCTTGGAAATTGTTTCTTTTGCAAATACCATACAAAATATTTTCTACAAACGTGGAGTAAATAAATTTATTGTGACGTACGTATACACAAATGCAATGTGCATTATTATGAGTTATGAGCTTATAAATCATAATTTATCTTCACACCAAATATATGTTTTTGTAACATTTTTTAATAAAATATTTTGAAACAAAACAGAATCTGCCCATAAATTTATTACATTCAACAAAACAAAACCATGAAAAAAAAAAAAAAAAAAAATGGAATTCTTTTATTTCATTCTTAACTTCTGCTTGCATATCTATTTATTTGAAATACAAGGAAAAAGTGGAATTCATATTTCATTTAGCTTTGGAAAAGATGATACTTTTTCCACAATTTTAAATCTTTTATCTGATATTCAATTGCATCGATGGATTCACGTTGTATTTCATTTTTTCTGCAGTTATTCTTCAAATCTTAAAAATGCCCTTTTTTTCATATATCGTGTTAACGTATTTGACTATTGGTTTAAAGTGTAGCTTAATTCTAACTTGTATATTATTTCATTTTTGTTTTATGGAGAATTGTAAAAGAAAAAAAATATTGATAAATAAAAATAAATATATAAAAAATAATAAATAAATAAAAATAAATGAATATCGTGTTAACGTATTTGACAATTGGTTTAAAGTGTAGCTTAATTCTAACATGTGTATTGTTTCATTTTTGTTTTATGGAGAATTGTAAAAGAAAAAAAAATATTGATAAATAAAAATAAATATATAAAAAAATAATAAATAAATAAAAATAAATGAATAAAAAATAATAAATAAATAAAAATAAATGAATAAAAAATAATAAATAAAGGAATAAAAATAATAAATAAATGAATAAAAAATAAATAAACGTCAATAACACAGAACTCTCTCTCACACATGTTTCGTAAATAAAGAATTGAAAGCGATTCTTACTTTAACGACAGAAATCAAAACAATAATCATAATAACCTTTATGATTTAAGTTGATAATTTAATATTTAAAAACTAATTTTATGAATTTATTGATAAAAATTTAATAACTTTAAAATTATTAATAAACTTTTTCTTATTATTAAATTGCTTGTTTCATATATGTGTACATTTCTTACTATAAATAATTTCAAATTTAATTTAATATTTCTAATTGATTATGTATAAAATTTAAACTTTTTAATCTAAGTAATTTAAAACTTGTTTGGAATATGCAATCTTTATTTATAATAATATGTATATTATATATTCGTAAATTATAAATGAATAGATATTTATATTAGATTACTGTTGTACTAAAACCTATTTTTTTCTCTTTTTTTAGGTATGTGAAATGAATGCCTTACTATGTGTAAAAAGTTCACCAAACTGGTAAGAATTGAAATTAAACAAAGTAATCCTAGCATTCTTTTTTTTTTTTTTTTGGGGGGGGGCTGCTGGGAAAACATTTTTGTTCTCTTTTAAATATTATTGCTATCGAATTCTCACAAAGACATTTTTCATTTATATATTATATACATTTGCAGTTTATAAATTCAATCTTTAATGACCACAAATTTCAAGTAAAAAACAAAATATTAAATCTTAAGACTTAAATTTAACATTAGAAAATTACAATCATTTTTTTGAAGGTCTGTTATGAAGAATACCATCATCAAAAAGTAATTACCACTATAGGAATGCAATTCATCGTCAATATAGGATACTCTACTCAATTTTCAATTAAAAATGAATCCTAAATTTGTATTTAAACACTAAACATATATTACAAAAAATTATTAAAACTTTTAGAAAAACAGCTATATCGATAATTAATTATCATTATCATTATGCAATTCATCACAAACAATATATGTTACCTAATACAGCTTTCAAATAAGAAACAAAACAATACTAGATGTCATATTTACTTTTAAACACTAATAAAGCAATTACAAAAAATTATTGGTGGCATCTTTATGAAGAAGACCATCATCGAAAAGTAATTACCATTATCGAAATGCAATTCATCTTCAATATAGGTTACTTTAATCAATTTTCTATTAAAAAAATGAATCCTAAATTTGTACTTAAAAACTAAAAATATATTAAAAAAACTAGTTGAGACACTTAAAAAAAAAAAAAAAACATATCGATAATTAATTATCATTACCAAAATGCAATTCATCGTCAATATAGGATACTCTACTCAATTTTCGATTTAAAAAATGAATCCTAAATTTGCATTTAAAGACTAAAAATATTATTAACATTTTTTAAAAAAGCCTTATTGATAATTAATTATCATTATCGAAATGCAATTCTTCGCGAAGAATACATGTTACCTAATACAGTTTTCAAATAAGAAACAAAACAATACTAGATCTCATATTTACTTTTAAACACTAATAAAGCAATTACAAAAAAAAATATTTGTGGCATCTTTATGATGAAGACCACTTATAAACATCGGAAAAATAATTACCATTATCGAAACGCAATTCATCACGGCGATACTCAATTCTGGCAAGTTTTGCCTAAATTGAACATGAAAATGAGTACCTCATCAGAAACGCATTACACCGTGCAAGAAATCCCGCCCCCTTAACCAAAACACGTGTCAACCAGCCCTGTTAAGAACTTTTCCTTCAGTTCCACTAATACATTCATTTCTTTATTTCCCTTGAATTCCTGTCCATGTACCATTCCAGTATTTCTTCGCTAAAGAGATTTGGGTTGATGTATTGTTTATTTTGTTTTCCAACAATTACGTCTTTTGCCTTTATTGGATATTTGATACCGAATTTACCATTAGCTGTAATGGAAATGAGCGAGACTAACAATTGCTTTTTGGGGAAAGCTAAGAGCTATTAATGAATTAAGAGACGCCGTTATAGAAAGTTACTTACATTAGGGATGATGTACTGTACTGTATAAACAAGTTTTGTAAATGGAGTGCTTTTTTTTTTTGTCTCTTTCTCATATTATTTTGATTAAAAACGTTTATTTTGTTTGTAGAAATTGATGTTGATTAAATGTAATTGGATTGGATGTGAAACAAAAAAAATTACCTAGTGAATCATAATTAATTTCATGTATTTTTTTATGATATAAAATTTTTCACGATGAATTTAAGCAATATAATTATTTAATTAAGATATTAAATTATTTTTTTTTTAATTCCATTGCTTCACAAATTGATTATTATTATTTTTTTTTAATTTAAAAGATTTGCATTGTTTAAGACAAAGAATAAACAAATTTATTCCTCAATTCTTTTTCCCATTAAATATTAAATTTCGTAGAGGAACAATTCTGATACTTTTTTATGCATATCCATTCTTTAATTTTAATGTACTGAATATCTTACAACTCCCACAAACTTATTATTTACACAAAAATGAGTATTGTATCATAAGTGTTTTAGAACTTTTATTCTATAAAATTTTAGATAAGTGCTGTTACGTCCAAATTTGATTTTTTTATTTTTTTTTTGATGTATTTGATTCCAAAAATCCGTTTTCATTGAAATTTTATTTTCTTCATAATATAACATCACATGTTTATTAATAATTTGTTTATAATTAAATCTTTTCAAAATTTAACATTTCAATATTTTATATTTATTCTTAAATGTAAATATTTAATGTCTTCTAAATCTACTAAAATCTATTAAATCTACTAGAATATTCTGTATATTATTATTATTATTATTAGGGGTAATAATAGTAGGAGCAGTATTAGTAGTCTACTACTGGAATCTACTTAGAAATCCAGCTAGAACAAAAAGACTTTAATAATTGTTATAAATAATATAAAAAAAAAAAATTTACATCAAAAATAAAACCATTTTAACTCATTCTTTCCAAAATAATTGTACATGCCACTTAAAAAATACCTTAATCATATAATTAAAAAATAAAATAAATTTAAAATATCTTGATTCCATTCGATTCTTTAACATTTAAAATAAACTTATTAGAAATATACATATCTTTGAAGCATCTGAAAAAATTTTTTTAGTTCCCAGAACTTTTCATATTTATTGGTATTTTTAAGAATCATATAATTTAAAACAATATAATGACATCCTCTATTTCGTATTAAAAAAAAATTAAACGCCAAACATGAGTTCTTTTATAAATATATAACTTTCTTGTAAACAAGCAGATTCAAGATTCCTCTTTATTTATCAGTTAAATATCAGATTATTTATTTATTGTTTTCTCAGAAAACAAGATAAATAATTATATTTTGTTTTAAAAATAACGAGTTGAAGTTGTGGCCTGTTTTTCAATTTGAATGCAATTGTACAGACAAAAATATTAAAAGATTATCATTAGAAATATTATAGTTAGTAAAAAATTTAGCTACATATATACAACACTCATTAATTTCGATGTTTGTGTTATCTTAATATATTTTTATTATTCAGCCAAGGTTTTTAAAGTCTTTTCGCCAAACGATTTATATTTTTATTATTCAGCCAATTCTTTTCACCAAACGATTTATATTTTTATTATTCAGCCAATTCTTTTCACCAAACGATTTATATTTTTATTATTCAGCCAATTCTTTTCACCAAACGATTTATATTTTTATTATTCAGCCAATTCTTTTCACCAAACGATTTATATTTTTATTATTCAGCCAATTCTTTTCACCAAACGATTTATATTTTTATTATTCAGCCAATTCTTTTCACCAAACGATTTATATTTTTATTATTCAGCCAATTCTTTTCACCAAACGATTTATATTTTTATTATTCAGCCAATTCTTTTCGCCAAACGATTTACGAACTGTAAATGTATATTCTTTGCACGTGCATTATCTATGAATATTTTATTTAAAAAAATTAAAATATAAGACAAATACAAGCACAGTATTTCAATAAAATTTTTATTTTGAAAGCAAACAATCATCGTTATGATTAAAAAAGACATATTTGGTCATTTAATTCATCTGAAATATTCCATAAATATTATTATAAAAATAATTTAAAAGAGATAGGAAAAATAGATACGCTTTTTTATAGTCTTTTCGCCAAACGATTTGCGAACTGTAAGTGTATAATCTTTGTACGTGTATTATTTATAAAGGTTTTATTTAAAAAATTAAATTTTAAGACAAATACTAGCCAATAAAATTTTTATTTTGAAAGGAAACAATCATTGTTATGATTAAAAAAGACATATTTGGTCATTTAATTCATCTGAAATGTTCCATAAATATTATTCGTAAAAATAATTTAAAAGAGATAGGAAAAAATAGATTTTTTTAAAACGATTTGCGAAAATATAAAGTGTATTATTTATAAAGGTTTTATTTAAAAAAGTTAAAATATAAGATAAACAAAAATAAAAAAAAAAAAAAAAAAAAAATTTAAAGTCAATTCCTACTTATTTTTCACTATATTGCAGAAAGTCCTTTATAAATAATTTTCATTCATTTTTTTAAGTTTATCTGGCGCCATCTATTGGTAGATACAGGCAACTTAAATCTAAAAAAATATAATTAATTAATTAAATTTAATTAATGAATTAATATTTGAAAAAACTGTATTAACATCCAGTGTCATCCACTACAAGTTAAAAAAAAATGTATTTGTACTTGAGTGGATGAATAAAAGGTATTTTATTAACGATTGAAAATTTTAACAAGATATGTATACGGAGAGCGTGAGCTAATAGAATTGAATAAAAGGACAGCATTTCAATAAATTTTCATTTTGAAAGGAAACAATCATTGTTACGATTAAAAAAGACATATTTGGTCATTTAATTCATCTGAAATATTCTATAAATATTATTGTTAAAATAATTTAAAAGAGATAGAAAGAAACTAGATACACCTTTTTTAACAACAATAAATAAATAAAAAACTTGTCTTAACTATGTGAGGTATTTAAACAAGAAAAATTATTTTATTTACTATCATATTTATCTTTACAGAAAATAAAACATTAGTTGAAAAAAATTATTTTATGTATCCAAGGAAATGTTTCTAAAAAGGCAAATATTCAAACCTTATTTTATTTAATGAAATTTTGAAATGCTATATAAAAAAGATATTTTGCAATTTATTCTTATATTTTATTTATTTAATATATATATTTTTTGTTTGAATATGTGTTTGATGAAACGTAAACTCATTTTAAAACATAAAAACTTTCTTAAAATTTTCTGCGAAACTCTTATAATGTTAAATATTTTCGTAAATTCGGAGCTCAAATTATTAAAAATAAAACAAGCAAACCAAGATATATATTGAGAGAAACCAGCCAATATTATCAGGAAATAAAATTGGTGAAAAATTATTAGGAATAAAACTGGTTCAAATTATTTTTATATATTCAGGAAAATGCTTCTAAAGATGAAAGTATTTTAAAATTATTTTATTTAAAAATATTTTGCATTTTTTTCTTATATTTTATTTATTCATTATTATTTTTTGATTTGAATATAAGTTTGATGAAATGTATACCAATTTTAAAACTAAAATTTCTTCAAAACTCCTATAATGTTAAATATTTTCATAAATTCGGAGCTCTAACTATTAAAAACAAAACATCACATAGAAGCAAACCAAGATATATATAGAGAGAAACTAGCCAATATTATTAGAAAATAAACATCATATTTCATTTAGTTGTTAACTTCAAAATAAAAATATATATGCAGGTAAAGAAAATACCTCAAATGTAATGGAACTGTCTAACTTTTTTTAGAAAATATCCTGCCTTCTTCCTATTTATTTATTAAATATTTCAAAGCGTTCTGTCACAGTAAATCCTATCAAATATTTCAGAAAAATCCCCTTTCAAGTTCTTACCCGGATGGTTATTTAATTTCATAAAAGCTAACTCCAT
Source organism: Caerostris darwini (assembly GCA_021605075.1). NCBI lineage: Eukaryota > Metazoa > Arthropoda > Arachnida > Araneae > Araneidae > Caerostris > Caerostris darwini. The sequence goes on from BPLQ01006727.1 coordinate 25,107, forward strand.
TTTGATTTGTTTTTCATTTTGCTTTCATGGGGCCACGCTTTCTGGGTTTATTTGATTTGCGTGGACTTGATACTTCAAATCACGCCTTCCTATTTCATAGTGGTTATTTCTGTTCATGCTTGAAACATTGTATTATGTGCATTTTATTAGATTACCAGTTTATCATCTTCCATTTTTTTTTTTTTATTTATTTAAATATATTTTAGTCTTAATCTTGTTAATTTTTTTTTTTAAAGTTGTCGTTTACTTATGCTATTCCATTTCAATGAAATTTTTTTAAATATATGTATAATAAAAGGGCCTGGTGGCTGAATGACTAGTGCTCTGGCGCTCGGTACCGTAGGTTTCGGGTTCGAGTTCCAAGGTTCTATGAATGTTTGTAGTGGTTCGGAATCCATTTTAAACCGTAGTCTAAGCCGCTCTAATATGATTGTAGAGCGTTGGGCGTAAGGCTGACAACCCTACATCTCTTGTCTCTAAATTTGCTATTAGGCAGATAGCCTTGGCCCATCATGGAGTTGTTGCGCCACTAATGATGATGGTGATAAGTATAATAAGGAATAAAATATTTTAGGTGTATTATAATAAGTAAAGATTTAAATTTGAATTAGATGATACATTTTATTTATCATCTGTGGTTAAATTTAAATTTTGACGTAGTGGTTAGTATTTTTAATTAGAATTTAAAGAAAACCGATTTATTTGATTTGATTGTCGCCCTAAGGTCATTTTCTGCACATTTTAGGACAATTAGACCGGGACCTACAGTTAAATGTGGATTCCTTACCACTAAAAATATTCATGCCACAGCCAGATTTCGAACCTGAAGCACTAAAGGTCAGAGCGCTAGCCAATTGACCTCAGGCCGCTGATATGTTTGAAGAAAATTAAATACGATGCTTTTAATTTTATTAAAAATTTTTTTTTCCTCCCTGCCCACTTTGGCACATGGCCAAACATGATTTAAAAGTTATTTTTTACTATAAAAACATTTTTTTCAAAATGTTAGCCAATTTTGGAGTTTTTAATTTAACATTGTCACCTTCTCAATCAATGGTTCGCCAATTTGAATGAAAAATATATTTGGATATACAATTAAATATCATTACTGAATGTTCTATGTCATAAAAATATAATCCATAAAAGTAAAGTATCAATGTTCAATTTCTGTAGCTTTGTTCACCAAAGAATCGCCAATTTTTTTTAGTTCTGTCTTTGATTTTAATACAAGTATCATCTTGAACAAAAAGTATACGCTCGACATACGTTTTTTTAAAAAAAAATTCCATGTTCTGTATGAAATCATTCTTTAAATTAGACAAAAATTTCAAAATCGCTAAACTGAGTCTCAAGTCTTAACAAAAGAATGGTCACAAGTATCTGACAAAAGCTGTTTTCAAGACACATTTGTGCGCAAGGACCATTAAACTGTGGGAGCATTAAGTCAAAACTTTACGCAGCACTTCTGGTTGACATTATTCCTTTTGATACCAAAACCTCTTCCGCACAATCACATTGTTGGCCATTCTTTTCAAGTCTATTTCCTGATGGGATGCAGCAACTTGGGGTTCCTTTAATTAAGCAATGCAATCCGACTCGATACACTTTTAGTTGCCTAACTATTCACCATCACCAGATTGTATGACAGGTACCTCGCTAATGACCTTATGAGCCAAAACTTTGCGCCTGTGACCTGATATACCCCTAGGGCCTTGCAAAGACTGGTTGGTAGTTCTTGGTCTTTCATTGGCGAAGTTAATTAAAGTCGGATTTTCTTCCCTTTTCTCATTGGTTCTTCTTCTTCTTCACTGTGCGAGTTGTAGTAGTTAGATAACAAAAAGCTCTAATGATAAACCGATCGGTGACTCACTGCCATTGTTGCTTTAATTCTTTTATTATTATTATTTTTCTGCCCGGTTCTTTTTCCGTTACAGTGTTTATTGTCTGATTTTTTTTTTTTTTATTTTTTATTATCTTTCTTTTTATGTTATCGGTGTTCTTGTTGTATTTTTTTTTAGCTGTTTAATTGGTGGATTGGTTGTGGGAAAATGTTCAAGCGTGATTAAAAGAACCTTTTAATCGCTTACCTGGTCAATGCTCAGTATGGCTGTAATATGGCTCGGTGTGGTATAAATATATGTGCTGCAAGTTTTTTTTTTTTCTGTATTTTTCAAGAGCGTTACATGATTTTTATTCCTCAATCGAGGAACTTATTATAAAAAATTTAGCAATTGTACATGATTATTAATTAGTATTTATTAATAAATGGAAACGTATTTACTTTTTATGATTATAAAAATTTCGTGTTATTAATTTTTTAAGTAAATCACTTTATGTATGTTTTACTTTCATCATCAAATATAAATGAAAGAAAAATTAAAAATTACTTCTACATACTAAAAAACACTTTATATATATTGAAAATATTTATTAGTTTATTTATCAATCTTTTCTATAAGTTGAAAAACAATATTTGATATTTCATTTTTACCATATATATTTTAAGTTTATACTTAAGTTTAGCGTTTACATCGTAATATTAATTTTGTTTTTAATCTCAAAATTTCAAAAAATTCTATATATATTTTTTAAATCAATACTTTCTAAATAAGTACTTTGTTTCTGGTTTGTATTTCAATAAAATGTAGAAATTTAACAATACCTTTAAAAATAATTCTTAAATTATAAGAACAAAATAAAATAATTATAGAATCTAATTGAAAAAGTAATAATTTAATTATTTAATTTAATTTTTTATTAAATTTTATAATTTTATTTTTCAAGAAACCGACGTGAAAATAAGATTGAAAGATTGCTATTGTAAATTTTCCTGCATGTTAATTTATGTTTAAATTTCCCTTCTTTTTTATCATTTTGCAAAATCCCTTTAATTTTAATTAAATTCAAAATACGTTTATTGAAATTGTCCTATACCCGGAGAAGTATTGATATTATTTTAAGAAGATATTTATTTTATTTCTAAACCAAATTCAATAGCTAATCTTCCAATAAAATTATTGGAGTTTTTAAGATTTATTTTAATCATCTCAATTTCGCTTGTATTTCATGTGGACTATTTCTTTTTATCTCAAAAACAGTTAAATTGAAAGTAAACTGGATTATTATTATTTATTGTATTAACTTATTATTCCAACTGTTATGCTTCAATGTTTCAGTTTGCGAAACGTTCTTCACATTTTGAACAAAAGAAAACGAAATTTATAACATTGACCTCATATTTCAAACAAATGGGATTATTAGAAAAAAAAAATATTGCTTTGCCATTGTGGAAATAAGCGTAAAATAATGTATTCTAAGAACTACTTGGAAAAAAATAAAATAAAATAAAAAGCTAATCAATTATTGTGGTTAAACAAAGCATTTGGGTGTCTTTCTCGAAAAAAAAAAGTATAGATGACGGAAAAAAAAAAGTACCATAATTATTTTTATTGGTAGCATTTTGAGACAAAAAGATTGCTAGTATCTTATCTCAATAGCAGTACGTTTCCAAACCATTATTCTTATAGAAAATTTAGTCTTATCTAAAGTATCCCATTTGGAATTGGGCGCAAAAGACTCAAATCCAATTCAAGTGTTAAATTAAGTCATAAAATAGCATGGTGTCAATATCATTTATTTATGTGCACTGTTTTCTTATGATCTTTATGCGAAAAACAAAAGTCATCCATGAATAATCCCAAAATCGTTAGGGCATCAATTTATTTGAATCTTTTATTCCTTCTTTTGAAATATTTAAAAAAAAAAAAAAAAAAAAAAAATGTAATGTTTTTATTAAAAAAAATTCTTAAAATACATTTCTTTGTTAATGGGAAAAAGCTTTGCTAAAGATAATTGTATTTTTATTTTATTAAAACTTAATTTGATTTTATTTCCCTGTATTTTCATCCTAAAGTGACATTTTAAAATTAGTATTGCAATTTTGTTATTTGTATTTTCTTAAATAAAAAGTCAAATATGATTTTATACAGAATTTATGGATACAATTGATAAAACGAAATGATTTACTAAACGTGTTTTTTAATCAAACTAATTACCGCATATTTTAAAAAAATTATTGGAAATTATCGTTTGGAAACATCGTTAACTAAAAAAAAAAATAAATAAATGAATAAATAATAAAATACAAAATTAAATAAAAAAATAAATAAAAAAATTAATAAATAATGAAACAGAAAAAGATAAAATAATAATAATATAATATTAATAATAAATAAAGCCATTTTCAAACGAATTACCACATATTTTATCTGTTGTTTGGAAGCATCGTTAACAAAAAAAAAAAAAAAAAAAAAAAAAAAAAAAGACCCAATAAATTACAAAATTAAATAGAAAATAAATAAATAAAAAAAAAAAAAAAAAAAAAAAGTAATGAAATACAAAAATAAATAAATAAATAACAAAATACCAAATAATTAATAATAATAATAAATAAAGTCGTTTTTCAAACGAATTACGACATATTTTATCTGTTGTTTGAAAATTATCGTTTGGAAGCATCGTTAACGAAAAAAATAAATAATAAATTAAATAAACAATAAAATAAAAAAAATAAATAATAAAATACAAAAGTAAATAAATAACAGAATACAAAAATAAGTAAATAATAAAATACAAAAAAATTATTAATAATAATAAAGGCATTTTTTAAAAATAATATTAAAGTTACATTTTTAATTATTTTATTTTTCTATTACTTAAATGATTCAAAAATTAAACAAACATTAAAAAACAAACTATTTTTAAACTTTTGCACTTAAATGTCTTATTAAATTAATATATATCCTTTTTAAAACGTAATTTAGAATGTCAATCGTTTGGCATATCATGATCATAAATCAAAAGAATAACGATAATATATATTCCTTACTTTTTGTGTTACAATGTAACTTTTTAAAATAATTACGAATAAAAATATAAAAGAGTAAAAACAAAGGCGTGTAAAGACTCTTTTTGTCTTTTAAATGAAAGGGAGGGAGGAGTTAGAACTGTCAGAGGAGTAAGTAATTAAAAGTGCACTTACTAAAAAGAGACCTCCTGTCAATTTCTTATATAATGCAAGGATTTTAGTATTCATGAATTCTTATTCCTTCGCCACATTTTTTAAAAAATAATTACGAACAAATCCGCATTTTTTTTTTATGTCACAATTTTCAAAAGGAAATTTTTGGATTCTACAAAAATGATTTTTGGAAACAAGGTTAATTGTTTTTGACTAATGTCAAAAACAGTCCTCAGTGACTAATCCTCAGTGTCCGGCAGCGCGGGACGGATATCCCATAAGTAATCTACTTATGGATGGAGAGAAATGGGGGCAGTTTCTGTTGTGATTGAACATTCGTAAGAGAAAGTGTGAATTGGCACAAAGTCGCTGAAGAAGAAGAGCAGTGCCTTCCTGGAGGAATTTTAGAGTGAACTACCCCCGCATTTGGGTATCGTACGAGAGAAAACTCGAAAAACTCCCACCAGGTAGTCTTACTAACGAGGCAAGATGCTGGACATCACAAACACCATCGAGCCTCCTCGCTTTTGAAACAATGTCCACAAAAATGCCGTCAGCGGATTGAACCTTTTTTTTGTTGTTGTTGTTCTAATGCAGCTGGCAAACACTAGACAATTGTCATTGATGCCTTAAGGCGAGCGCTGCACAGACGTTACTCACTTAGCACTACCCAGGAGGTGCGTGTAGCTTGAAGATAAACTACGGACGCGGAGTAACAATACCTCCGCAACACTCTACGATCCTATCAGATCGGGACCTACGGTTTTAAAATGGATTCTGAACCACTACAAACATCCATGGCACCGTCGGGACTCGAACCCGAAACCTGTGGTACCGTGCGCCAGAGCGCTAGCCACTCTGCCATTCAGGCCCCCGGATTGAACCTCAACCCCAAAATATTCAGCCGCCGCACACGTTACCACTAAGCCATGAGTCGTGCAAGGTTAGTTATATGCAGTTTTAACAACTATTTGAATATTTGAAATGCTTTAATTTAAAAAATAGTTATAATAATTAAGCGATAAAATAAAATTTCTAAATATCGTGAAAAATTCTTAGAACAATTTAACATTTTTAATAAATAGGAATTAAACTGTTGTTTATAGATAATTCATCATTTAAATATGAAATAAAATAAGTTTTTTATTTTATTAAAATTAATGTTTTTCAATTATATGAAGAATAAAATTTAGAAGATTCTTCAATTGTAAGAAATAATGCATTTTTAATATCTCTTTTAGATATATCTCAGAAAAAAATTAAAAATTTCAAAATTTAATTTCTTAGCTTAAAAACATACACAATAATTGTTTAAAAAAATGATTTTTATTTTGATTTTAAATTAATTGATTTTTTATTGGTTTAAAAAAAAATCAATTAATTTTAACGGCCTAAAAAATTCTTCTATTAATTTTTTAAGAGTATAGAAAACAACTGCTAAACTAGCAATAAAAATGACTGCGTAATTCATAAATAAAAATATGAATTCTTGAGTCAATTTCTAAGAAGGTTTCAGTTGCAATACCTTCCAATTGCTTAAAAAAGGGGAAAAAAAAATATTTTATTTGAAATACCTAAACCGCGTCTGTCAAATCCTTTAATTGGAACGAAAGTATAAAGAAAATCCTAAGTAATTTCGCACCTTTACCTTTTAAAAGCTTTCCCACCAGCTCAGCTAAATCACTAATTCTCCTCATTTTAAAAATCCAAGGGATTCGTTTTCAGTAACTAGAAATACATCCACATTCTTTGCAGCTTAAAGGGAATTTATTATAGGGAAAAACACGAAAGAATACGTCAGGTTCTACTAGACATATGCCTCAAACAAAATAAATATATGCGAAAATAAACTTAGCTGAGAAAAACGGATCAAAACTCGGATCTTAAAAATTCTTCCATTTCCTAGAAAGACGGACGTGTTTAAGCGCCTATAAATAGGGATTTTTTAGGGATTTTTTTCAGCTGCTTTGTGTTCGACAGATCAGTTTGTTCCCTCTATCTCTGTTCCAGTAAAATTGAACCCTTCTCATTCCAACCTACTCCTGTTTTTATCCTAAATAATGGAATGGAAAAATCTGCAGAGATCTTCTATTTGTTTTAAATCCAGTTTTTTGTTTTGTTTTATTTATTTTTCTTTTTACTTCCGCATCGGCGTTTGTTTTGTTTTGAGGCGTCACTTTTAAATGCCCGACGCTTAAGCCTTCGATATGTTAGCCTCAATTTTGCCCTTTTTTCTTTTCTTTTTCCCTTTTTTTTCCCACACGAAACAAGGCCATGAGAGTGTTGTGTGTAGTATGTGAATTGAAATATTTTCTCTCCGGGTTTTCATCGCATTTTCCGTGACAGGAAACAATTTAAATATTTATTTCTGTAACGGCAAAAACAAAAGGAAAAATTTTCTTAATTGCTTTGTTAAACATTTTTTTTTTATCCTTACAAGTATTTTGGCAAAATAAGTAAGAAAATTAACAGTTGGTGAAAATTAAAAGAATTTACCACACAATCTTCGTTGCTGTTTAGTGTTTTTTTAAAACTAAATGCTCTAGTGCGATAATTAACAATCAACATTCTCTTGCTAAAATTTCACGCGATCTCCTAATTTAAGACATTTTTCTATTTTTACTTTTAACTTTCTTTCAATCCCTTACGATTAACAATTAATGACTGCAAATTTTACAAGTAATTAGCATTTTTTTTCGCGTTAACATAATTTTCTTCGAAAGTTATTTGTTAGAATGTCAATATCATTTACTTATACCAACTAGCGACAATTTGTTGAAACAATTTTCCCATTTTGAGGATATATAAAGTAATGAATATGTTTCTCTATGTTTTCGATTTATTATCACTTAATAAGTGTGATTTTTTTTTATAAGAAGCTATATTAAATAAATAATTTTTTCATCCAATAAAAATAATAATAAATAAATAATTAATAATAAATAATAGTAAACAAATTATTTTTTCATTCTCAAAAAAACCTATAGTTTATACTGACTGAATCTATTAATTTTGTCGTTTGCTTTATAAGAAAGTTTCAATGATTATTTTAAAGTAATCAAAACAAGTTTTATTTAAAAAAAAAAAAAAAAAAAAATGCATTTTTTTTTTTTTTTTAAAGAAAACATTTTTTTTTAAACTGAAATTATGTAGCTACTAATATAAGTTAATTTTTTAATAGAAAAAAACTAAGGAAAATTTTTGATATACTACATATTTAACTTTAAATTCATATGTGATTCAATAATAGATTCAAATTTTTAGATTCGTTCTTTAATGGCGTTCGAAAATGTTTAGATTTATCAGTGATTTTTTTTTTGTATGATATAGTAAACAATAATGCATATGCTATTTTATCTCGGAATTATTTTCAGTGGCACCATACATTTGAAATTTATTGTAAAGCTGTAACATTCTTTAAAAATTAAAACATTTATTACTTTGTATCGTAAACCAAATTCATGTTTATCTCTTACAAAATCACTGTCCTTTATTATATTATAAACCGAAAAAAAAATGCCCACTATTATTACTTTTTAATGCAAATCAAATTATGGTTATTTGACTGTTAGAAAAATAAAGCATTTATTTATTTTAATATTTTAAACAAACTAGAAAAACAAATTTTTATTTCAACAACACGATGACTAACCAAACATATTTCTGCTTGTCTGCTATCAAAAGATAATGCTGCGCTTGTAAGTAAAAGGTTACATCAAACACAATAGATAACTCAACAACCATATAACAGAAAAAAGAAGATAAAATAAAATAAAAAAGTGCAAACGAACTCATCCGGGGATAAATATTCCGGTCCCACCCCCTATCAAGCCCATCCATCGCCATGTTAGTCACTGAAATTAACACGCCGTCTAACAAAAGCAGGTGTATCCATGAGCAGCAAGGACTAAACACGGGGAAAAACCCAAGCACAGTCTTCGCCAAAGGGTTAATGACTGCCCAATAGTGTTCGGTGTTCATTCTTTTTTCTTCCAGAACATTTTCACCAACAATCAACAAAAAAATACACGATGGCCTACGTTACGAGGAAAGATTCTGACTGGAGGATGGTTAAAAAAAAAAAGCGATTTCCACTTTTATGAATGAATTTTTACGCCCTCGCTCATTTGCATGTGAGGAAGGGGCGGCGGATTTTGCTTCTGCGAGGGTGTATCCGACGTTTCGGGCCCCGGGCCCTTGGCTATTATTCACGCAGCACGTGTTCTCAACCGGGCCCCGCCCCCACAAAACGCCTGCTGTTTTTCGACTCCTACGTCTTGCGTAATGAAAACCGTATTGGGGGAAGGAGAGCGATCAACTAGGTATTGGCGAGATGGTTTTTGATGTTAAAAGGATTAGCATCCCCCCTTCCTTCCCTTTTGTGAATGATGGTGAAGTAGTTGTTCTCGAGTTTTTTTTTTATTTATTCTAATTTTATTTTCATTAACCTTTTTGTTGAAAGGGGTGTGATGTAATGTTGCACGTGCTGGTCCCTGCGATGATTGGTGAGCTCTTAATATCATAACCTAGTGGCACCCTAGCAAAATTAGCCGGTTCCTGTCACTTATTACTTTTTCTTCCCTGAATTGTTTTTCACGGATGAGATGAATTGTGTCTGTTGCGCAAGGTGTACCTGACTTACAAATGGTAAAAATAGTGTGCATGGGATGAGTTATGTCCATACTTTTTTACGTCATTGAAAATTTTATATTTCATGTTTTGTCATTTCTAATCGATGATAGGATTACATTTATACTGTATTTGTCGATATATTAACAGTAGCTTTATATATCACAAAAATTTTATTCTGATGGATAAAATCGTTTCTTGCGATTTTTAAATGTACAAGAGGAAATTTATGTGATAAATTGTTGATATGGTAGAATTGCTGTTTGCTGTGGGGGTAGACACCCGCTGTTTCGATTTCCACATCTTGCGTAATGAAAACCGTATTGGGGGAAGGAGAGCGATCAACTAGGTATTGGTAAGAGGGTTTTTGATGTTAAAAGGATTAGAGCCTAACCCCCCTCCTTGCATTTTGTGAATGATGGTGAAGTAGTTGTTCTTGAGTTTTTATTTTTTTATTTTTTTTATTCTTTTTTTTTTCTTAACCTTTTTGCTGAAAGGGTGTGCTTAAATGTTGCACGTGCTGGTTCCTGCTATGATTAGTGAGCTCTTAATATCATAACCTAGTGGCAGCATAGCGAAATTAGCTGGCTCTTGTCACATATTGTCTGAATTGTTTTACTTGGATGAGATGAATCGCATCTGTTGCACAAGGTATACCTGACGTACAATTTGAAAAAAAATAGTGTGCATGGATGTGTTTATGTCCAGACTTTTTTACGTCATCGAAAAGTTTGTCTTTTATGTTTTGTCATTACTGATTAATGGTAGGATTACTTTTATATTGTATCAGTCGATGTATTAACAGTAGCTTTATGTACCACAAAAATTTTGTTTCGATGAATAAAATCGTTTCTTGCGATTTTTATATATAAGAAGAAATTTATTTAAATAAATCGCTGATGTGATAGATTTTAAATCCATACTTTTTTATATCATCGAAAATTTTATGTTTTATCATTCCTGATAGATGATAAGGTTATTTTTATATTGTACACTATCTGGAAGAAAGTGACGGGACACCCCTCGAAAAGTAGAAAAGTCGACAGTACAGCTGACACATGCACAATAATAGGTATCACGTGTCAGCCATATCCTAAATACTCTGTGGAGTCGACTAGAGTTGTTTTTTGTCAAGATGGCGTCACGGGAAGAGTTGTCTGAGTTCGAGAAAAGTGTGTTGGTTGGATTGCATCTTGCCGAGGTGTCAATTAGGGAGATATCTCGTCGCCGTAACTGCTCAAAATCAACTGTATCAAGTGTTGTGTGTCGCTATAAGACTGAGGGACACTGTCAGAACAAACCCCGAAGTGGACGACCTACAGTTTTCACCAGAAGGGACCGGCGGGTGCTCGGCAGGGAGATTCGAAGGAACCGTCAAACATCCATGGATAACATCGCTAATGAGTTTAGACAAGCCACAGGTGTGGGCGTTTCGACCAAGACTCTCGTATCGAGGCCCATAAGTTAGGTTACACTGGACGTTCGGCGGCCCATAAGCCTTTGATTACGAAAACCAACAAGAAAGCGCGCCTTCGATGGGCCAAAGACCACCGTACTTGGACTCTGGATGACTGGAAACGGGTCCTTTGGAGTGACGAGTCACGATTTACCTTTTTCCTTTCCGATGGTCGTGTTTGTGTAAAGCGTTTACCACAAGAACGCCTTTTGCCCAAGTGTGTTGTCCCAACTGTAAAGTTTGGTGGAGGAGGATTGATGGTATGGGCCTGTTTCTCCTGGTATGGGGCTCGCCCACTGGTGAAGGTTGATAATGCTATGAATGCCGATAGATACTATGATATTCTCGACAATCATGTCCTTCCTACCTTGTGGGCAACGTACGGTATGGATGATTGCTGGTATCAAGACGACAACGCAACATGTCATGTTGCAAGGATGACTCTTGATTGGTATGTGAACAACAACGTTAAACATATGGAGTGGCCGGCGCAGAGCCCTGACCTTAACCCATTTGAACATCTCTGGGACGAATTGGACCATCGGTTGAGGGCCTGCACCCCACACCCCAAAAGCAAGCCTGAACTATGGAACTTCTTGCTAAACATTTTGAAGGAAATTCCTCTTGCCACTATGGCTAATTTAGTGGGAAGCATGCCCAGAAGGGTTGCAGCTGTGATCGCAGCCAAAGGAGGCCCTACGTCCTATTAATTTTAATAAATATGGGTTTATGTCGTTATAGTGTCGTGTCCCGTCACTTTCTTCCACATAGTGTATCTATCGATATATTAGCAATAGCTTTATATACCATTTAAAAATTTTATTTATCGGAACTAAATATTTATTCATAGGTTGCTGAAATATTTGTCAATAATTTTTAATCAATTTTTAATATTGTTATTCTTTTAATGATTAATGAACTGTTAGTATCGGAACAATAGCCTCTGAGGATATTTATGTGGTTCAGTTTTTTTTTTCAAAAACAAATTACAAAGGTTTTGTTACAAATAGACAAATATATTTGTTGCACAGTTTGAGACTGATGTAAATTATTATGTAAACAAGAATAGCATTTTACTTTTTTTTTAAAAAAAAAGACTAACATTCTTAAAAACATTTGTATTTGAATTTTCCTAATTTTGTATTCTAGTCGAAAGTTATTTTGAGAAATATGTAAACTTTCTAGTATAATAATTATTAACATGCGATTTCTAATCGCATGTTAATAATTATTATATTTTTATTCCAATTCTACTGCAAACTGAATTTGATAATTTAATCTCAATGTATGTATTGCTAAGTGAAATTGTGCTAAAATATAAACAAAGTTTCTGAATATCTGTACATATTATGAGAAGAATTAAATATCTCATAATTAATGATGAAAAGAATGTTGTTCTTTTTTCTTGTCAGTGTGCCTAAAAAGAATACAGCTAAGTATATTACATTGTGTCAGAAGAACAGTCACCCTTGAGGAAGAAAAGCTTTTTTTCTTTTTTTTCTATTTCTTAAACCTGGTAAGAAGCCAAAAAAAAAAGCCAATGGTACACAATGTTGTAAATTAAAATAATGTGTTTTTGCTTTATTAAAGTGCAACCAGTCTTAGACTGAAGAAATGCTTGTTTTTATTTAATTTATTTTCTTTTTTGTGGAAAACATTTTAATATTCCATTATAATCTAAATGGATGTTATGTGTTGTATAAGTGTTGGACCATATGTATGGGTCAGATGATTTAATTTTATGAAAGATCATAAAATGTATCAAAAGAATGACACAGTTTTACACATCAATTAAAAATATGAGAAAAGAATCGATAATGTTATTATTTTCACTTACCTTCGCAAATGTTCTGTGACTAGCTGATTTGGTCATTCCTTTTTAAACAAACGAGCTTTATAAAAGCCAAATACTTAATAAGCATAACTACACTATCTGGAAGAAAGTGACGGGACATCCCTTGAAAAGTAGAAAAGTCGACAATACAGCTGACACATGCGCAATAATAGGTATCACGTGTCAGCCATATCCTATAAATACTTTGTGGAGTCGACTAGAGTTGTTTTTTTCAAGATGCCACCACGAGAAGAAATGTCTGAGTTCGAGAAAGGTGTGTCGGTTGGATTGCATCTTGCCAAGGTGTTAATTAGGGAGACATCCCGTCTCCGTAACTGCTCAAAATCAACTGCAGCACGTGTTGTGTGTCGCTACAAGACTGAGGGACACTGTCAGAACAAACCCCGAAGTGGACGACCTACAGTTCTCACCAGCAGGGACCGGCGGGTGCTCGGCAGGGAGATTCGAAGTAACCGTCAAACATCCATGGATAACATCGCTAATGAGTTTAGACAAACCACAGGTGTGGCCGTTTTGACCAAGACTCTTCGTATCGAGGCCCATAAGTTAGGTTGCACTGGACGTTCGGCGGCCCATAAGCCTTTGATTACGAAACCCAACAAGAAAGCGTGCCTTCGTTGGGCCAAAGACCACCGTACTTAGACTCTGGATGACTGGAAACGCGTCCTTTGAAGTGACGAGTCACGATTTACCCTTTTCCGTTCCGATGGACGTGTTTGGGTATGGCGTTTACCAGGAGAACGCCTTTTGCCCGAGTGTGTCGTCCCAACTGTAAAGTTTGGTGGAGGAGGATTGATGGTATGGGCCTATTTCTCCTGGTATGGGGCTGCCTACTGGTGAAGGTTGATGGTTCGATGAATGCCGATAGATACTGTGATATTCTCGTCTATCATGTCCTTCCTACCTTGTGGGCAACGTACGGTATGGATGATTGCTGGTATCAAGACGACAACGCAACATGCCATGTTGCAAGGAGGACTCTTGATTGGTATGTGAACAACAACATTAAACGCATGGAGTGGCCGGCGCAGATCCCTGATCTTAACCCCATTGAACATCTCTGGGACGAATTGTACCGTCGGTTGAGGGCCTGCACTCCACTCCCCAAAAGCAAGTCTGAACTATGGAACTTCCTGTTAAACATTTAGAAGGAAATTCCTCTTGCCACTATGGCTAACTTAGTGGAAAGCATGCTCAGAAGGGTTGCAGCTGTGATCGCAGCCAAAGGAGGCCCTACCTCCTATTAGTTTTAATAAATATGGGTTTATGTCGCTATAGTGTTCGTGTCCCGTCACTTTCTTCCACATAGTGTATTATGGTATTAATAGTTATAGCATATTTGATCTTTTCAAAGCATCTTTAATCAGTCGCTGGTATTAATTTAATTTATTTTCTTTTTGTGGTAAACATTTTAATACTCCATCATGGTTTAAATGGATGTTATGTGTTGCATAAGTATTGGGCCATAAGTTTGGGGTCAGACGATTTAATTTTACTGAAGATCATAAAATTTATCAAAAGAATGACACAGTTTTACACATTAATTAAAAATATAAAAATATGAGTAAAGAACCGATTGTGTAGTATTACAATTTCAGCTTTCACTTATCTTTAATTGAATAACCGATTAGGTCATTAGAGTTTTATAAAAGCCGGATACTAAATAAAAATAAGTATTACAGTATTAAAATAATTGCCTATTCGATTTTTTGAAAACATCTTTATTCAATCGCTGGTTTTCATTTAATTTATTTTCTTTTTGTGGGAAAAATTTTAATACTCTACCATAGTCTAAATGGATGTTATGTGTTGTATAAATATCGGCCATATGATTTAATTTTACTGAAGATCATAAAATTTATCAAAAGAATGACACAGTTTTACACATCAATTAAAAATACGAATAAAGAACCGATTATGTAGTATTGCAATTTCAGTTTTCACTTATCCTCTCAAATGTTCTTTGACTAACCGATTTGGCCATCCTCTTTTAAGCAAACGAGATTTATAAAAGCCAGATACTTAATAATAAGTATAAGTAAGTATTATGGTATTAAAATAATTGCATATTCGATCTTTCTTTATTTAATCAGTGGTTTTGTTTGAGGAATTTCATTTACGTAATGGAATATGCACTCATAAGAAAGGAGGAAGTTTATGTTTAGCCATAGAATGTTTTTTTAGTGTTTTCAGAAAACAATACAGTGGATAACATTCATTATACACCTCTCAATAATCATTATTCCGTTGCTTTTTCGGGACCATAACGGAAGTTATTGCCCTAACCAGAGCAAGGAAACAAAAAGGCAAGAAAACTTGGCTTTCCGCCATTTTCAAAATGTTAGGGTAATTTCGTTTCATTCCCTAGTTGCATTTTATCACTGCCATTTAGGCTTTATTCATTTTTAGCTAAAAACAAAAGGCTGCTAAAGTTGTTTCATTTTTTTGTTTGACAACTTTAAGATAAAATGTTAATCAATGTAATCTATACTTTTATGGGCATCAACCAGTGTCGTCTTAATCTTTAAGCACACTGAGTTCTAAATTGGAGGCTATTTCAAAATAAATCGCACACACATTTACATGATACCATTTGTTGTATTTTATATAAGCAATTGTTAATAGGCCATTGTCCTCTTAAAGGGAAAAAAAATGTTTTAATAAGTTTTTTTATGAACAAAATATCTGTGCAGATTTAAAGGCTTGAGATTTTAATCTAGTGAATGTTTAATTCGTAAATCCTAACTTTTATATTTCGTTATAAGGCAAGGAAGTAAATACAATTCATTACTTTTTTATTACATTCAGTTGTGTATTTTATACACATTTTATATAGATGATAACGTTCTTCGAATGTATACAAAAATGTCTTCAGAAAAAAAACTATTCCTTAGTTTTCAACGATAAAGTTACTCTATTATTATTATTTTGTTAATTTAAAAAAAGAAGATTTATTGTTCCACAAATTAATTTAAATTAAGCTTAATTAACTAAATTCTAAATAAACATTTTAAATAAATTAGAGCTTAATTTATTTAGAATGTTTATTAGTCTGATTAGTTTAGATTGAAAAATAGTAAATAATTTTACTTCGATATGTTGTCAACAACATTAAATATATTATTTTTTAGAATATTTTTATTTTATTGGAATAGTTTATAATAACGTTATAAAAATAATTAACTACAAAGAATGTAATAAATATTTTTGCATTGCCTTGCCACATGCCTAGTGTGTTATTAAAATGTCACTGTCATAAACAACCCAAATATGCTTTTGCAAATCCAATTGTTGAGTCAGATTTTTACTATTTTGACTAATAGACTATGTTGTAAGTGTATGAATTTAGATCCGTCTGCACGCAATGTGCTTTTTTTTTTTACTATTATATTCATATGTTTCACTTTATCATTCAACCTGATGTTCTTCATGTCCTTGCATTCTTTACCATCCAGTAACAACTAGAGCAAACTAGTTTGGTTGGTATTGATTACATTTTCTTGTTCAGTTTTTATATTACAAAATATAATTGAAAAGGAATGATGTTAAACTACTTGATATTGGACTTTAATTATCAATGCATGCTACCACGGATGTTTTATTTTGTAGTTTTTGCATATTTAGCTTCAGTTGAAGTAGTCATTTTAAATCTTCCATACATACTCCGTAGCTTGTATGCTGTTTGTTAAATTTTTATTTCTGGCATAACCTTCTCGACAAGAATTCCTTTATATTGTTTTACAAGAATGTTTTTCAGTAATAGATATGATTTAGAATTCTGTTGTGTTTACCCTCCTATTTATATACGGACTTTTCCCCCAAGGGTATTTTTCCCTATAAGGAGAACATCATGCTAGCATGACTTAACAATTTATGCTCTATTACATTTTTTTTTTAATGTTTTAAACTACAGTGTTTTAACAATAGGCAAAAATTTTAATTGGAAAATTTTCAAGAAGTTATTTTCAGTTAAAACGCTATTTCAGTATTTCAATTCTTGGATATTTTTAATGATACGATACTTATAAAATTAAATAACAATTTAGATGCTAAAGGTCAAAGTTTAGTGCTTATTTTGATTAAAACGAATAATTATTTAAAAAAAACTTTTTTAATCAATTTAAATGAATCTCTAACTCTATCTAACAGTATTTTAAAACTAACTTAACACCATCCTATTTTTTAAGAAAATAATGCTTCAGATAAACATACCGTGCATCAATTTCCAAAACTGTTTTACTTGCAAATATCAATAGAAACAATCTTATTTATTATCTAAATTTAAAATTTACTCCTTATGAAAAAAAAGGGGGAAATTTATAAAGAACCCTGAATCATTCACAGCCCTATCTATTCTAATTTCCTGTTGCCACAACCTTATAACAAACTCTTTCTCCCGCACAAGATAAAAACATATTCAAATATTGCACAAAAATTAGCATCAAGTCTTTCAAGTTGATGCATTATCGAAAGAATTATTTAAAATTTCCCTACGAGTAGATTCTTAATTTAATGTAATTTATTCAGTAAAAACTAAAGATTCTGATATTATATGTTCGAATCGGCACGCTTTTGAGATGCCCTCTTTTGGTGAGATATTGAATTTCCATTTCTAGTTTACAACAGATTCCAGTGCGTTTTGTCTTGTGCCATCTCACCCCCTTCCAGAACTTGTTCTTTTCTTCCTCCCACTCACTCCCCCTTCTTTATTCGAGTGTTATGGGATTTGCAAGTGTGATTTGTTCAGAACGAAGTCATGTAAATATTGAATTTCAATAGTTTTCCTGGGATAACTCGTGTCACAATCGCAGAGGACTCTGGTTCGTTTTGTAAAACGGTTCCCCGTTTGCATTCTTCGGAATTGCATAAAAATAATGGAAAGAGGAAAATAACCTTTGTTGATGTTGATGTTGATTTTTATTTTTTTTAATGCTTGGAAGGGGAATTTGTGTTTTTTTGTTGTTGTTATTTCTTCATCTTATTTAGTCCAGCACACCTACTTATTTATAATGGGACTGTTTATAGGAAAACATTTTGTCTTTTTTGGATGCCAGTTTTTAAAAAAGTTTCCCATAAATTATTGTTCTATTAAAAACGTAATTATTTGATAATATTCTTATCTGTTATTACGACGATTTTCTACAGAACATGTTAGTAATTATTTTACCAATTATGGATGGCATACATAGAAATTCAGTTCAATTCATACAATTAATTTTTAATGGGATCTCATCATCATCATCAATAGCAGGACAGCCCAGAGTGGGCCAAGGCTTTAATTTGAAGTTGCATTATTTAGATTTAATAAATTCAAAAACGATTTTATTATTTGTGATATTTTAAGTAAAATTTTTAATAATGTCTCTTAGTAGCGAAATATAATCAACATCAATAGCATGTCAGCCCAGGGTGGGCCAAGGCTTTCCTTTGAAAAGATTTCCATGCATTCCTCTGGGTGACAAATCCTCTGGGTTTCAATTCTTACCCTTTAGTACGGAAATTTTTTTTTCAACTGCTTCTATCCATCGCAACTTGGGTCGTCTTCTTCCTCTTTGTCCCTGTGGCTCTGCAAAACGAGCCTTTTTGCAGGATTTAAATCATTCATTCTAAATATATAAGCAGTCCAGTTTAATCTATTGATCTTAATAAATTGTATAATATCTGGGTCTTTATAGCATTTATAAATTTCTGCGTTGTACCGTCTTCTCCAACAATCACTTTCCCTAATATTTCCAAGAACAGCCCTTAAAATCTCCCGCTCAAATATACCCAAATGGGCTTCATCAGATCTTCCCAAAGCTCTGCTATGCTATCTTCAAAATAAACTTAATCAAACATAAATTTAATTGATGGGAAATTTGACAATGCTCACTTAATACAAAATACATTATAACAAATTATATTAAATTAAAAATAAATCAACCTTTCCTTTTATTTCCCTTTCTAGGACAGCAGCCTAAAAAGTTTGATAAATCAAGCAACTAAATCATTAAAAGTATGACAGCAATTAGGCATTTTAGATATCTTTTTTTCCATCCTCTTTATCAGATTTTGAAATTTGGATAATATATGCATTTCTGTCAAAACGATAAGAACTCCTGTAGGCGTTGTCGCACTTTTTATAAGATGGCGCAGATGAAAAGCTATAACCAAAAGTGATTGTACCCACATTTCGGTAGATCCGGTAAAGAAATTAAAACCAGGCTGCTTTACAATCTTCTACTGACATACATAAACAATGTGTAGGTTGGTAAAAGTTTAGTTTTCGCCATTAACTCCGACGTTTTCCGCCTTTTTTATTCTTTTTGACCGTTTTGCATTCAAAAAAGTTCCTTTTTTTAATATTGTTCTTCAAAAGAATATTAATAATGTGACAGTGAAGTTAATGCCAAATTTTAAATCTTATCTTTCCTAGAGTTTATTATGGGGGGGAGGAGGAGAATGCCATTGTAAAGCTGTAAGTGAAACCTCTTTAATATTCAATGGCATGAATGATGGTTAGAAATAAAAATGGTTC
Organism: Caerostris darwini; assembly: GCA_021605075.1. Classification (NCBI taxonomy): domain Eukaryota; kingdom Metazoa; phylum Arthropoda; class Arachnida; order Araneae; family Araneidae; genus Caerostris; species Caerostris darwini. The sequence goes on from BPLQ01006727.1 coordinate 44,584, forward strand.
TGAGTCCACGTTAAACTGTAGGTTCCGGTATAATTAGCCTAAAGTGTGCAAAAAAAATGCCCGTAGAGCGACAAATCAACAGAAACCAATTTCTGATATTCAAGGGGGAATGACGTTTATTGTTTGTTGATAATCAATTTATAGAAAATATAATATTGCAACTAAAAATAAATTTAAGCTTATATAATGATATAACGAAATTGATTAGACGTGTTTTTTTTTTCCAAGACAGCAACAAGTTAGGTAAACCCGCAAACTAAGCAGCTTATAATTTGCTAATAATATAAAAAATAACTATATACAACATTTAAGCTGTTTCACAAAGAAGACCACACAGTTTAGTCATAATTTACAATCTTCCACATCCTTCCATTGACTTCAAGTCTTATAATCTTCCACAGATGTCATATTTTACATCCATTGACTTCAAGTCTAATCTTCCATATTTTACAATCATCCATTGATTTCAAGTCTAATCTTCCATATTTTACAATCATTCATTTACTGTAAGTCTTATAATCTTCCATAATTTACAATCATCTATTGACTTCAATTCTTATAATCTTTCATATTTTATAATCATCCATTGACTTCAAGTCTTATAATCTTTCATATTTTATAATCATCCATTGACTTCAAGTCTTATAATCTTCCTCAGATTTCATATTTTACGATCTTCCATTGACTTCAAATCTTGTAATCTTCCATAAACTTCATGCTTTGCGATATTCCCTTGAAGTATATATTTTCGTTATAAAACCCATGAAAACAAACTTAGATCATACTTCTTTTAACCTTTTAATTAATAATTATTTTTATTTTTTAAACAATAAATATTTTTTTTTACTAGACATGTCTAATACGTTAAGTAAATCAGACAAATTAAAACGATAGCTATATGAAAATTTTGGAAACCACATTTCATTAAGCCCAACAAAGAAATTAAAGTCTGAAGCTACTTTAAAATCTTCTATTGATATTACCTAAACAATATGTAGGTTGGAAAAAAGTTTTATTTTTGCCATTAGTGTTGGAAGGTTTCCTTCACATTTGCTGTTTGTGTAAAGAAGCTACTGCGAACAATATCCAAAGAATTTGCATTATTTATAAGACTGCCTATGGTATGTCGTTTAGCTTTTTAACCTGAAATCCAATTCTTTTGAACCAGATGTTCAGAATCGGACTCGTCTTATTCGTTTTTTGTTAGTTTATTTGGAATAAGTAAGTGGTTCTAGCGAATGTAATTTAAAATACTTTAAGATGTGTGTCGTATGTTTATTGTACAGGAGAAAGAATTGATCCGGGTTGCAGCTGGTTTTTCTAAAGAATTTTGATTATCCAGTTTTTTGTTGAGCTTAAATTCGTTATAAGAAATACATGTTGAATTCATGAGGTTTTTGGTAATAGTTTCTTATACGTCTTGGTGAAAGAGATTGATTGAAGTATTTGAAGTTCTTCTGAGGAAAAAAAAGTAGTTTCGTTCAATTCTTATGCAATGGAAATTGATTTCAAATTCGATGAATTTCAATGTATATCAAATGGATTTTAAGTTTCATGTAGTTGGCATTTTAAATGATGTTTTTCGATTTGTTTCAAATAAAATGTTAAAAATGACATTCACTATAAGTTTAAATGTAATTTATTGATAATCGAAATGAAAATTTAACAGTGTTCAGTAAACAATTTAAATTAAATTTTTCTATTTATTTTTAAATTTTTAATCAGTACGCTCTTTCACTGAGTTCATTGTTTATCCATCGATGAATAACAATTTTAATATTAAAAGTATTTAAAACTAAAGTAATTTATTTTGGAACATTTTAGTGTAACATTTAAATCCATTCTATTGACTAAACAAAAATTCATTCTAAATTAATTCTAAGTACATTTCGTTCCTTTTCTTAAGCCATCAAAATTATAGAAAATTTATTTTTATTTCTTCATTTCTTTAAAAAAAAAATTCTTGCACACACTTGCTTTGAGATATTTTTAATTTTCAATTGTTTTTTGTCAATTGGGATAATTCTTTTGATCTTTTCGATATTAATTATTAGAAAATTATTACTGATTGTTATAAAAAATAATTAATTCTTAACTTCCAAAAATAAGTGTTGCACTGACAAACAATTGCTTTGTATTTGCAAAATTTTTTTCTACATAATTATATTACATACTTTTTTCTTAAAATGATACGTCTGCATATAAATCTACTTATTTCATTTTTAGTATACGATTATTATAAGATAATATTTGCATTTATATGCTGATGATGTACCATGCTGAATATACCGGTTCTCGTTAGATCACCGAAGTTAAGCATCATTGGGCGCGGTCAGTACTTGGGTGGGTGACCACCTGGGAACACTGCTTGCCGTTGGCAAATTTGGGACCTGAATGGCCGAGTGTCTAGCGCTCTGGCGCTCGGTGCCACAGGTTTCGGGTTCGAATCCCGGCGGTGCCATGGATGTTTGTAGTGGTTCGGAATCCACTTTAAGCCGTAGGTCCCGGTCTTCTATGACTGTAAGAGCGTCACGGAGCAAAAGTCAGGCTTCTACCTATGGGTGCTCCATCACAACAGAAGCTGCTTCCTTCCCCTTCAATCATGAGTCCATATGGGCTCGTGGGCTTGGCCAGCCAAGTGGGATAAGAAACAACAACATATCAAAGTAAATAAAATTATTTATAAAGCTCTTAAAAATGGAATATTTTGTAGGTATATAGATAACTACATATCAAATTCAAGAAAGATAATTTACTTTTGCTCTTTAGGGGAAAAAAAATGCAATAAACTATAAAATTTCAGTAAAATTTGAAAAAAAAAAAAAAAAAAAAAAATGTTGACATATTTATGCAGAAGAAAAGAATTATCACGTTAGCTAATGGGTTTTCTTAAATTACTTCTTAAAAAGTCGCAATGTGTAGGAAATTTTTATAACCACTGCCCACATTCTTTGCGATTCATCATTGCCGAGTGGTTGTTTCTGACATATTGAGAACTACACATGGGTTCAATCACACGGTGTGGGCATGATTGCCAGTAAACGACGCCAAATGTATCTGTTTTAAGATTCATTTTTAAACATTGAAGTCGAGCCTTATTCTTTCAAAATGAAATTAACTTGGCATTTTTGTACACTCCTTAATGCAAGGCTTTTTGTTTTCAATTTTGAAAGCTGATTCTTTAAAACTTTTATGCAAGCAATAGATTAGTGGTTCTCCATGTGTGTGCCATGATGCTCATGATGCTCCCTGTCTATTCCAGAGAAATATGTGTTCTTTTTTTAAATAAACATAGTTCCTCTTATTTTTCTCAGTTATCCCGTTTAAAGACAGATTTCATTGCAAAAATTAACCTTTCTGATATCGTTACTTTCTCTTCCTTCTTTGCATAAAATGACGAAAAACTGCGATAATGCGCCAAAGAAGGTGTACAAGAAACTAAGAACTGTAACTTCTATGGTTGGCTACTAGAAGCATTGGCATGCATGTGATTTTTCGATGTTAATAAAAGTTTCCATTACTGTCTTTTAGATTCCGCCTTCTGTAAGTAGTAATGTGTAGAATTGACCATTTGAATATATAGTTGTGTGGCGTTGATAGCAGATGTGGTATTCTTGTTATGCATATCACTTATTTTGAAAGTGCTGGAAGCGTGTGTTAGATAAATATTAATTATTTTCAAATAATTACACTCAAATAAAATAGACAGATTTATCAAAACGAGGTGTAACATTAAAAAAATCAGATTCTGGAAATAACAAAATCGTGCAAGTAAGAACGCAAATATAGTGGAAGTTATTTAAGCTTTGGTTTCATTTATTCAGAAGTGAAGTTCATCCTTTGTCGATTTTAAATATGTGAATGTAAAATGGCAAATAAACCATTGCTTTCTATTAAACTGAGTAAACATTTTAGAATTATACACTCTAATTTACAAGATGAAACTAATTTCTTCAAGTGTTTGTCTGAATATCAAATAAAAGCGTCAAAATCTTTTTAAAGTATCATGACTGTTTCTGATAAGCCCAAATCGCTTCTTGTCGAGTTTCGAAATTAATAGCAAAAATATTATTTATTTAACAAACGACACAAAAATATTAGCACTTTTGCCATCAGTACACAAGCTTTCTAGTATTTTTCAACAATACAATTATAATTACTTAGTGCAGAGCACACTTAATGAAAAAATTATGAAACCTAAAATATGTTTTATTTTATTTTTTAAAGCAATATTTTTTTTCCTTCTATAATATTCGATTTAACTACTACAATGTATTTCTCAAAAATTTGTATATAGTGCGCCTATTTGCATCCTCGCTTAAAAATGTCTGCGAACCACTGCGATTGACTATTTTTATCCAATTGTAAAATAAGATATCATATATTTAAATACTAATAAAATTAATTTAAATAATAAAATTAATTTATTATCAAATCAAATTTATTTATCAAATCATTATTTATCGAAACTGCTTTTATAAAATTTGATTTATAGAAATATTTTTAAAAAAATAATTTGGCTTTCCATATGGGCAACATTTATTGTAAATCAAATATATTAAAATTGCTTAAAAAGGAATTAATTCTATTTAATGTTATAAAAAAGTAAAAATATAAAATTAAAAAAAATTAAATTAATAAAAAAATTAAAAACTAATTCAAATGTAATAGAACTTCATTAAAATATTTATACAATGATTATAAAAGACGTTAATTTTTTTTTTTTTTTTTTTTTTTTTTAATTCTGATGGCTGATGTTTGATTATCTTAAACAATTTTAGTCCATTAACTTGACATATTAATTTTATTATTTTTTATGATGTATTTATTTTTTTAATAAGAAAAAGGAAATTTCCATCGCAATGTTGAGCTGTAATCAATTTGATAAAAAAAATTTTTTTTCTCTCTCTCTGATGTGAAATTAATGATCATTTTTAATTAAGGAGAAAATAAATTTACCAAAGAATTATAACATTTAATCTTCATTTAATTATTCTGCATATTTTATTATTAACCAAACTTAGCCATTTTTTTTTTTTTTTTTTTTTTTTTTTTTTTTTTTTTTTTGTCCTATGTTAATCTACTTAGTAAGAAACATTCTGCATATCTATCTGGAGAAAAAGATGTTTTTCGAATACCATCTGCAACTGTGCCAAACCCTTTCGATAAAACATGAAACCTTGTTGATAAACTACATCTTAGAAACATTCTGTTCTACAATCTTTTTTCACTTTTCAAAAGAGGCGTTTCTTCTGGTACCTCGCAGAACAGGTCCCAACTGCAGCTGGTTTGATGTTGGCTGCGAACGAGCACCTGTCTCGCAGTGTCTGCAAAGAAGTCAAGATGACTTCCCACCCCCTTGTTCACCCCTCCCAACTAGTATTTCACTTGGTCCGTCCAGATGGTTTTGCTTTTGGCACTGTCTTCCGGCCACGAGCCCATTCCTTGGCTGAAGATGAATCTCGCCATTATCCAAGTCCATCTCGCCAGGTGAACCCAATGAACTATCTGGTCACAGAATGACGTCATCAATGTGTGGTGATGACATCATTGATTCAGAATGAATTGTGCTAATTATTTTATAGATTTATTCAAAGCTCGTAGCTAACAAAGAAAACATTTTTTTTTTTTTTTTTTTAAATTGGTAATGATAGATTGAAATGAAATATTCAGAGATTTATTCAACGCTCGTAGCTAACTTAAAAAAAAAAAAAAAAAAAAAAAAAAAAAAGAATTGTTAATGATAGATTTAAAATGTTTGAAAGATTCTCATTGAAATAGGTAATTATTTGAATAATGTCATGGATTCGTGATTTTTCCATTGATTTGAAATGTATTGAACTAATTATGGTGCCGATTTATTCAAAGTTTGATTGATCGTTTCTTTAAAATTTAAAATATTTTTTTCAAGTGAAATTGAAATTTATTATTAATGTAGTAGTTGGAATTATTTTATCTTGTTTGTTTAATTCTCTTGCTGCATTATAACGTCATGGATATGCGACTTTATCATTGGATGGAAATTCATTGAATTAATTATCGATTTATGCAAGACTCATTGACATCATTGATTCTGAATGAATTGTGTTAATTATTTTATAGATTTATTCGTAGCTAAATTAAAAAAAAAAATTGTTAATGATAGATTCAAAATGTTTGAAAGATTCTCATTGAAATATCTAGTCATTTAAATAATGTCATAGATTCGTGATTTTATCATAGATTTGAAATGTATTGAAGTAAAGATTGATTGATTCATTGAGTATTCAAAGATTGATTGATTGTTTCTTTAAAATTTCAAATAATTTTTTTCAACTTAAATTGAAAATAATTGATAGTGTACTAATTGGAATTATTTTATCTCGTTTGTCTAATTCTTTCCTTGCAGAATAACGTCAAGGATATGTGACTTTATCATTGGATGGGAATTTATTGAATTAATTATCGATTTATGCAAGACTCTTAGATTGTATTATTAAAAATTAGTTTCTTTTTTAAAATTAGTTAATGAATGAAATATCGGATCTCAAAATAATGGCGCGGATGTATGGCTTCATTATTGATTGCGAAATATTTCATTAATTTATGCAAAGCATGCAATGATTTGCTTCATTAAAATTTAAACTAGTTTATCAGATATTTAAGAATAATAATTAAATAAATAATTTTAAAAATAGTGATTTTTATCTGTGCTGTTATGTGAATACAAAAGCGTTTTTTGTTTTCATTTTATTTAAATTTGTATTCAGTTTTTTAAAAAATAAGAATGCTTATTTATTTAGTATTAAATATTTTATAAAATTAAACGAACTAAGTCACAGCTCATTTATTGTAAATGCTTCTATGTTAGATCTAGTGAACCATGAATGGTATCTTGAATTTTTAAAAGAATTATTAACCACAGTTAGATTTAATTGCTGTAATTAATGTTAAACTTATAGTTTGCATTTTAAAAATTAAAAAATGACTACAGTTGTATCATAGTTTTTAGTAATAATTTTAACATTAACTTATTAAGTAGGTAGTATAATGTTTATAAATAATGTATGTTCTCTCCAGAGTATATAACAATTTTCTTATTTGATTAAAAAAACTTTCTAGAAAAATTTAGAAAAATAAATATTTACTTACTTTTTTGTTTTCATTTCGTAATAGCATAGAAAAAGGTTAACTGAAAATAACTCACAAATTGCGAATAGAAACTCAAATATTATTTTTCAATTTGATCAAATAAGAACTAAAATTATGAAAAGTTTGCAATTCGTTTCTAATTTTTTTAAATTCATTATTTTTCTTTATTGTAATAATATAAAGTTTTAGGAATAAATTAATACTTTCACCGAAAATTTATTCTAATATTGAGAACATTTTCTTTCAATATGGTTAATTTAACGTTATTACAACTATAATATTAATTTTTCAGATACATTTCCTGAGATTTTTGAAACAGTATTGCTTTTTCAAAAGTATCTACTTTAACGTGTGTTTGTTTTCTTTCTCTTTACTATTCTACAATTTCTTTCTCGATTTACTATCATTAAACGAATCCTGCAAAAATAGTTAAAAAGTATTTGTCTCGGATTCCAGACGATTATTGCGATCGATTATCGTGCACAACAAACCTATGAATCGATATCATTAAAGGTTAAAAGTCCGTATATCGAAAAATATCTTTCATTATCCGAAAATCGATTCAGAAAGAATTGGAGTTTTCCAAAATGAACTAATTGCCACAATTAATCAAACTTAACGATCTCTGATAACTAGGACCTCTCATAATCTCCTATTTTGAAACATCACTAATAGCGTGTAGACCCCAGTGATAAGCCTTGTGCAACTCTAGTCTAAACAAATAATCGCACCAAAGTGAGCGTAATGTTAGACTTGATGTCCGACTAATGCTGGTATCCTTTTATCCGTTTTCTTGCTCAATTTGCCCGCTTTATCTAGGATGAGACCTAATGGTCCAAGTCAGATGTTTTTGTGTGTAGAGCTCTTACGAATCTATCGATCTAGCGGGATGGCCAGTGACAGATAGTTAGCGAAAAGAGCTCGAGTTGGCTTTCTTTTTCAATATCTTTGACTTTTTTGGTAGCCTAATGCTTGAAGCATTTGCGTTTTAGGATTTGTTCAAACGAGATGTGATTTTATTGTTCTGAGCAAGAACTTAGTATATAATCACACAGAACTATTCAGCTAAAAGAATTGGCAATAAATTTGTTTGAAAATATTTATTCACTTTTGAACTAATCCAAATAATTCCTCAGAATGTTTGATTTTTCTTTTTAAAAACTAAGCATTTATAATCGCATGTTTTATACTTGAATGCTATTATAAAAATTTCAAAACTTAGTCGATTAAGTCTTAAACTTAGTAACTTAGTCTTAGTTATCGTAGTTAAATCTTCTAATGAAATTTCATGTAAGTTAGATGTTTTTGTGTGTAGAGCTCTTACGAGTCTATCGATCTAGCGGGATGAGCAGTGACAGATAGTTAGCAAAAAGAGCTCGAGTTGGCTTTCTTTTTCAATATCTTTTGACGTTTTCGGTAGCCTAACGCTTGAATTTGCTTAGGATCACGCTATGGGCTTAAAGATTTGTTCAAACGAGATGTGATTTTATTGTTCTTAGTATGGAACCATGCAGAAAATTGGTTTTAGGGGGTTACTATTCAGCTAAAAGAATTGGCAACAAATGTGTTCGAAAATATTTATTTATTTCTGAACTAATCCAAATAATTGCTTAGAATATTTGATTTTCGCCTTTTTTTTAAGAACTTTTTTTAAAACAATGTATTATAATTTCATGTCTTATATTGGGGACTGATGGCCGAGTGGCGAGCGCTTTGGGCTGGGTACCACAGGTTTCGGGTTAGAGTTCCGGCTTTGCCATGGATGTTTGTAGTGGTTCGAAATCTATTTTAAACCGTATATTTTAAATTAATAAAAATTATTTTATTTGGACAAAGATTTTACGGCGTATGTTTAATAGAATTTATGAAAATGACACCATTTATTATTATTATTATTATTATTATTGCTGCTTGCTGTTTATGAATCATCGTGAAATAATCCCCAAGCTTAGTGGGTTTCCACTGGATACTAAAATAGCCAACTTAATCCAGTGAGTACTAAAAGAACGTCAACTAATTGGAAACCTGATATCATGCCCTCTTCTGCATTAGAAACAATAATTTCAGTGAAAAATGATCTGGCAAAACTTAATGAAACATTGGGGACAGTAATATTTTTTTTCTTCATGTTTTGACAAACCATTTAGTAATTTCTGCAACGATAAAAAAAGAAAAAAAAAATTAAATAGGGCATTATTTTTTATCTCTTCATTTTATTTTTTCTAATAAATAATAACTGTAATAATAATAAATAATAATTTATTTTTTCTAAAAGAAAAAAAAAATGTTATTTTCTGAAATTAAATTTTTTCATCTAAGACGTATACAGCTACAAAAATACTCATGTTTTTCTTACTGCTTTGTAATTTTCTTCTCCAGGAATTCTTCCCGTTTTTCTGCAAAGAAAATTACCTTCTTCTCCAGGAATCCTTCCTGTTTTTCTACAAAGAAAATTACTGAAATTAATGCACTGATTACTGTCTGCTTATTACAAAATCAGATTTCAGTAATCAGCTTATGCATGCACAAACGGACTGTTAAAGCCATTATGCATAACATACAACTAAGTTTAAGTGTGAGTAACATGTGGCTAAGTTTAAATAAGCGATGAAAAAATATTTTAAATTAATAAAATATTCTCTATTTTATTTGAACAAAGATTTTAAGACATATGTTTGAAATTGTCGCCATTTATTATTATTAGAGTTTGGTAGCAGCTGCTTTATGTTAATCTAATTACTGTCTGCTTATTACAAAATCAGATTTCAGTAATCAGCTTATGCATGCACAAACGGACAGTTAGTTATAACCATTAAATATAACATACAATTAAGCATAAGTAAGTATAATTAAGTATAAGCAACAAAATGGCTAGGTATAAACAAGCAATGAAAAAATATTTTAAATTAATAAAATATTCTCTATTTTATTTGGACAAAGATTTTAAGACATATGTTTGAAATTGTCGCCATTTATTATTATTAGAGTTTGGTAACAGCTGCTTTATGTTTATGAATCATCACGAAATAGTCCTCCAGCTTAGTAGGTTTCCATTATATACTAACATCGCCAACTGATCTACTAGCTACTAAAAGAACGCCAAATAATTGGAAACCTGATCTCATGCCCTCTTCTTTCTCCAATAATTTCAATGAAAAATAATTTTTAACGAAATGTTGGTGACTGTCATATTTTTTTTTCGTGTTTTGACAAACTAATCAGTAATTTCTGCATCAATAAAAAAATATTTTTTATCTCGTCATTTTATTCTTACTAATAAATAGCTCCTCAAGGAAAAAAAAATGTATTAGTTCTTTTTTAAATTTAATTTTTTTTTCCCGTGATGTGCAACTACAAAAATACTCATGTTTTTCTTGCTGCTTTGTAATTACCTTCTTCTCCAGGAATCCGCTCCCGTTTTTGTGCTGCAAAGAAAATTACCTCTTCTTTACTGCTCTCTGATTACTGTCTGCTTATTACAAAATCAGATTTCAGTAATCAGCTTATGCATGCACAAACGGACTGTTGCCCTGGGTGACTTATTTGTTTTACGTTCGGCTGGAGCGAATGTAAATTGTATTGAACATGAACTAAAATAAATTAATTGGGGATTTAAAGCGAGTTATTAATTTGCGTGGAAGGGAATATGCTTTTTTGCCTCTGGGCCACATTTCATTTTTGTGTTCAATCATGATATTATCTGGTTAAGCATTTCGAATCCTTTTAAGGGTAAAAGAAGTTGTGTTTTAGTTCTTGAAATTTGATTATATTATTTTCCCGTGTCTCCGGGCGAATGATCATAAGGGAATGGTTGCCAAGGAATTAGAGGAAAATATTCCGAAGAATATTTGTTTAATTTTCTAATGCTTTTTATGCATCTGCTTTTTTTTAAAAAAATATTTATAAAAAATTATTTTTCGATGAATATATATTTTTATTTTGCTCAATCATTTTTTAATGTTATGAGGTTTAAAACATATCTTCAAATTAAAAGGTAAGTGCTATTTTAAAATGCATTTTCAATTTTCAACGCACTATTATTTTGTATAAGTTATATTTAAAGTTTATACACTTTTATATCAATTATACTCAAATATATTATCTTGATGTTATACTAATTTTAATAGAGTGAAAAATATCGATTAACTCTATAAATTAATGTGGTGAAAATGCACAGAAGTTATTTTGATTTTAAATCAAATAAGAGAATCAAGGTTCGATTGCATTACTATTAAAAGAGTTAATTCTTCTTCTTCTTCATTAGCACAACAGCCTCTTGGGCAGATTTGGCAATGAAGAAGTAGTAGGCCCATGCCAGATGGGCCCTCTACTGGCAAATTTCGTGACGGAAGATGCTTTTCTTTTTATGGGGTAGGGTTGTCAGCCTAACACTCATACTAAACCGGGATCTCTGGATTTAAAGCGGATTCCGAACCACTACAAACATCCATGGCACCACCGGTTCCCGAATTTGAAACCTGTGGCACTGAGCGCCAGAGCGCTATCAGGCCTAAAGGAGTAAATTAGAATTTTTAATTGCATGTAAATTTAAATTTTGCAATGAGATGTCAATTTAATAATAAAATGATTAATATATAGAATTTTGACTTCAGATACAACTTACATAAGTTGTCTGAAGTCAACTTTATGAAAACTCTATAGTTATACTAATGTTATTTATAGTACATTTGTTACTATACTATAAATAGTATTAGTATAGTATGACCTATAAAGTTTTCATAAAGAGTTATGGAAGTTCCTCTTAAAACAATATCTTATACCCTACCAATAAACCCATGGATCCTAACATGGAGTGAAACATTTTTTATGGGAGTAAGGGGATCAGTTTTTTTTACCAGTTAATAAACCAGTTTACTCAACTACTACTGCAAATGCACCACTTTGATTCAATATTGATCTAGTACGTGAAAGAAAATTCATTAACGCTGAGAGCCATGACAAATCGGAAACAAACCAAATCCATAAAAGAACAAACGGAAACAAAAATCCGAGGAAAGAAAACATTAATATCATTTATTCTCTTTATCATAACCATCTACATAGATATCCATATTTAAAGTAAAATAACGGACTGCTCTTATCACATTTGCTGCTGTGAAAGCTCAGTTATATGATGAGCGGGGAAAAAAAAGTAAAAAAAGAGGGGCCAACAAATGGATGCTGGCTTGTACGTACTACAGAGAGTAAATTAATTAATCAAATGCATTAGCTTTCTGCGATCTTGCATTTACATTAAAAAAGGGAAACAACGATAATTAGTTATACTAGGTAGCTGTTATTTGTTCGGATTCATATTCAATTGGAGTTCTTTTTAGCGATTTGATTCATTTGTTAGTTGGGGTGCTTTGAGGGGTGTAGTTTTTCTTCTTTTTATTGTTCTAATTTTGAATGGAGTGTTGTTTTTTTTTCCATTGGAAATTAATGATGGTATCGAAAATTTAATGGCTTTGAAAAATCGTTGTGATTTGTGTCAAGATTCATAGTTGTCTGATATGAATATTTTAACGTTAATTTTTGTGTTTTGTGAATTGAGATAGTTGTCGAGTGTTTGATTAAATATCAATATTTAATTGCATTTAGCAGATAATCCATGAACGAAATGGAAAGATTTTGATTTATAAATATCAGATGAATACAGAAAAATAACTTTTTAATTTGAGCTACATTGATAAAACTATATTGAACTTTTTAATTTCAACTATATTGATACTCTAATATTGAATTTTAATTATACTTTTTTTTGAATTTTGATAAACACATATAATGTTTTTAAAAATAAGTATTGTTAACTGTGCTTAAATGAAATGTTGGCATGTTTTAAAATTTCATATGTTTATTGTAAAATGATTAGCATATTTATAATAAGGACACCAGATAAAAAAATCACCGGAAAGAAATTTTTAAAAATTATATAAAAGAACTATGGAATTCGAAACGAATTTTATAAAAAAATTACTTGAAAGAAATTTAAAAAAATATTATATAAAATAACTATAGAATTCCAAACGATTTTATAAAAATCACGTGAAAGAAATTAAAACAAATATTATTAAAATAACTACAGAATTCCAAACGATTTTATAAAAATCACGTGAAAGAAATTAAAACAACTATTTAAAATTACTACAGAATTCCAAACGATTTTATAAAAATCACGTGAAAGAAATTAAAACAATTATTTAAAATTACTACAGAATTCCAAACGATTTTATAAAAATCACGTGAAAGAAATTAAAACAAATTTAAAATAAACAGAATTCCAAACGATTTTATTAAAATCACGCGAAAGAAATTAAAACAATTATTTAAAATAACTACAGAATTCCAAACGATTTTATTAAAATCACGTGAAAGAAATTAAAACAATTATTTAAAATAACTACAGAATTCCAAACGATTTTATTAAAATCACGTGAAAGAAGAAATTAAAACCAAACTATTTTATAAAAAAAAATAAAAAAAACAAAAAAAACACGTGAAAGAAATTAAAAAAAATATGTAAAAGAACTATAGAATTCGTAACGATTTTATAAAAAAAATCACGTGAAAGAAATTAAAAAAAATATGTAAAAGAACTATAGAATTCGTAACGATTTTATAAAAAAAATCACGTGAAAGAAATTTAATAAAAAAATCTCGTGAAAGAAATTTAAATAAACCAATAAGAATAACTCGTAAAAGACAAAGTAGTCGAGGAAATGAAAAACTGATTAACATACAAAAAAAGTGACTAAGAAAACGAAAAACACCGCTCCCCAAAACAATATCCATAATTTAATTTTATAAACAAAAATGTAACTTAATCACTAAATCGTTCAGGTAGATGGAGCAGAAAATAACGAGAACTTTTTTATTATCAATATGGTTTTTACAGAACCAATATACAATATCATTTATAAAGTTCAATACCATATCGTTCATGAGATAAATTTTAAAAATAACAATAATTCTTGGATTCTAAAGACGATATATTCTAATAAAGAATATGCCATCCAATTAGTAAATAAAAAAATAAACGCCAAAACTGGTTTTTTTGATCACCAAAGTGCTTTTTTGCGCTTTCAAAGTTTATTTTAATTTGTATTTGCTTTGCATCATCAATCTTTTCTATAGAAAATTCCAAAAGATAAGAAACACTGTTAAACAATTGTGACAAAACATCTGAAAATAAAACGTTTCCTTTGTGAGATATCTATATCTAAATAACCACCGAAACCACTATCGCTGCTTCCATCTACCTCACATTGTAATTGCTTAATGGTTAACCATTGGCGTCTTCCATGTCGGAAATGTGGAACATTCGAAATCTCAGTAATTTGTGGTAGGAATTACTACACATCCCTAAAACATCCGCTTCTTAATAACACCGTGCACATTTCTATAATCGGACGAAAGCTGCATGTTGTACGTCTCGTGATAACGAAGCAGTCGGTGACATGCAATGGTGGTTTCTAGGAAACTGTGATTTTTTTTTCAATGAAAAAGATGTGCATCATTTTTTTTTCTTTTCTTTCTTTCTTTTTTTTATTTGTCATTCACTGACGATATGTGCTTGTCGTACTAACTTCGTGAATGGACAAATAAGATGAAGATAGGGGAAGTCGAAAAGAAAAAAAAAAAATAAAAAAAAAAAAAGTGGAAAGGGAGGTAAAAAAAAAAAAAGTATAGTGAAGTCCCACCAAAAACGTGTACGGAAAGGATGAAAAGAACCTTTTCAGAAGTTCCTCGTACTTGTTGCGCCATCTGTGGGCGGATGGTGGAAGCTGTAAATCAATTATCCTTTGGAAATGTCCTGGGGCGTAGTGTTCCGAGATGTAGTGTGTGGTTAATTGAAATTGGAGTATAAACATGACTCATAAAATAAATGTTAATCATTTTAAATGACAAAGTGGAGATTGGTTTTTAGAGTTTTTTTTTTCGATCCTTATTATGTATAAAAATTGGTTTTGACAGATAATAATTTTGAATTCGAAACGACTCAATTTTGGGCTACTAGTGTATAAAAAAAAAAGCACAAGTTAGTGCCTGTATTAATGGTATTTTCTAATTTTTTGTTGCAATAAATAATTATACAACTATTTTAATTAGTTTATGAAAAAAATCGTTGGAATATTAGAATAAATTTGATATTTATCCAAAATAATTTTAAATTCTTTATATATCTTATATGTATTGTTTACTATTTCTTTGGATTGTTTTCCATTATATGAGTTTTCATCAGTTATTCGAAAGGAATATTAAAAAGTGAATTTATATTTTGATAAATTTAAGAAATGTACCTAATTGCTCGAAACTGATATGTATCGATATTAAATAAATTCCAAATATTTTTTTTAATATCCGTTTATTAAAATTTATTGGTAGCTAAAATAAAATAAAATAAATTGCTGTCATAAGAAATAAACAAATACTTTATTTTATCCAAAATATCATTAAAATAATTGAACTGTAGAGTGTTCATAGTTAAAATTCCTCGATAATTTTCCTACTGCCTATGTGTAATTTTTCTAGTGTTTCTATGTTTATCGAAATTGCTATAAATAAGTGCTTTTTGGAAATGAATTAATATATAATTATTTTTATTATATAAATTGATGCATATTTTTTGATTGAAGGTAAAAAGTATTTGCAAAAGTTAAAACAATAAATAATATATGCAACATTTGACTAAATTTACTTTAAAAATATAAATCTAAAATAGCATGGTTATTAATTTTGCATCATTGGATTTCGCTTACTTTTTACTTCAATTATTAATAAAAAAAGGTTAAAGTTAAAGTTTTTAAAGGTTAAGGTTAAAATTATTAAGGTGAAAAATAGTTATTAAAAATCTATTGGTTTAAAATATATGTCTTAACTTGCACAGAAAGCAGCATTTTGAAAAAAAAAGTTTTTTTTTCATATTTCACAGATCAGTGATCTCCTTATTATATTTAAATCGACATAAATGTATATCATTAAAGGGAAATTATGTAATTCAATGTTTTTCATTATGATAAACATCGATGGGATTAAAATATTAAAACAAAATAAAACAAAACAAGAATAACAAAAAAAAAAAACCGTTACAAAAACACCTTCGCGCCCTGCTGACTCGATCCGAACATTTTCTGCAACAGCGACTCGAGAAAGATAAGCTGTCATCTGCAAATTGCCAGATACCCTTCCAAAATAGCGATAACCATGATTCACGCATGGTGGAAAACTATGAACTTGACTCATTCTGTCACGGACTGCTGAGCAAGACAACGATGGTTGGACATTACACCATTATAAAAAGAAATACCCAGAAAGAAACCGTTCTTTTTAAAAGAAGAAACATATGTAAAACCACACTCAAAGATTCATCTTAATAGTCACTTTTTAGTGTGCAGTTAAAATTTTTCAAAAGATTTAGGTTCCGGTTTTATGAGTTGCTTTTTGAAGAGTGGATCCGTCCCTGTGGTGCTTATGATTGCCTTGTTCTTGTGCAATCCTCATAAAAAACAATGATTGTCTTTGTTTTGGGATGGTATTTATAAATAATCAAAATGGCCCATAGTGATGAAAGGCGAATAGGACTTGGCGACAGCCATACTTGTCTTCATTTTTTTTCTTCTTTTTTACTTTTTATTCTGCCAACTGTTTATTTGCCAATGTGTCCTGTTGCCAGATTATCCTGAGAAGACAGCGAGGTTGGATATTACACTATTATAAAAAGAAATACCCAGAAAGAAACCGTTCTTTTTTAAAAGAAGAAACATGTAAAACCGCACTCGAGATTCATCTTAATAGTCACTTTTTAGTGTGCAGTTTAAATTTTATATTATTAGAGAAGATAAATTCATACATCTCCGGAGATATAGCTATATTATAGATATGCTCTCTCTCTCTTTTCATTATCCTGAGATTTATCTAGAGATTATTAATTATCTTATGAGAAGACAGCGATGCAGGACCACTATAAAAAGTGACCACTATAAAAAGAAACACCCAGAAAGAAACCGTTCTTCTTAAAAGAAGAAACATATGTAAAACCACACTCAAGATTCATCTTAATAGTCACTTTTTAGTGTGCAGTTAAAATTTTTCAAAAGGCTGTAGGTTCCGGTTTTATGAGTTGCTTTTTGAAGAGTAGATCCTTTCCCTTGGTGCTTATGATTGCCTTGTTCTTGTGCAATCCTCATAAAAGACAATGATTGTCTTTGTTTGGGGATAGAATTTATAAATAATCAAAATGGCCCACAGTGATGAAAGGCGAATAGGACTTGGCGACAGCGATACTTGTCTTCACTCTCTCCTTTTCATTACTTTTTTTCTTCTATTTTACTTTTTTTTCTGCCAACTGTTTCAGTTTTTGATGAATGCCAATGTGTCCTGTTGCCAGATTATCCTGAGAATTAATTACAAGTCGTTGACTAAGTGGCCGCGAATGTAAATGGATGTGATTATTCCTAGGATGAAGGTGCTAGTTTGAAGTAGGATTCATGTTTTATTTTTTATTTTTAATAATAATTCTCGGGTTGTCTTTCTTTTGCCCGGATTTTGATCTGCCAAATAAGGACCGTGCAGAGTTAAGTTCTTTTTTTTTTCTTTCTATTCTTATTTGTGTAGGTCACAGAACTTATTAGCAGAGTTATTTAGTCGCGAAGTTGTTGTTGTTATTCTTCTTTAGTGTTTGAATTCTGCTATTGAAAAATGAGCATTAGCGTTTAAGTGTAAAACACTTTTAGTGCAGTAGGTAAAGAATTTTGTTTTGCTTAAGAGGTTTTATGAAGTCAGTGAGTTAAAAGTGAAGTTTTTCTAGGTCAATCGGAAGAATTTTATTCATTAAGCGTTTGTTTACATGAAGTTAGAAATTGTTTCCAAATTTTTTGCGAAGTTCAATGGACGTTTATCTTTATTTCTTTCGTTTTGAGTTTGAAATTTACAGTGAAATATCTCTGAAATTATGCTATTTTAATTTCTATAATATATGGGTAACATTAAATCAGTCCACTTAAAATAAACAAATTATGTGTATATTATATATATAAACAATGTGTATATTATATATGTATGTAAATAGTATATAGAATATATGTTTTATATACTATAGAGTGTATACGTGTGTATATATGTTTTTTACACTTTTTTATTTGTCTAATATATGGGTAACAATAAATCAGTCCACTTAAAATAAACAAAAAAAACCCCTTTTTCTTACATGTGTTTACGAATTTTCCATTAACTGCTTCACGTTGCAATGTTGCGATATAAGATTTAATCGTTATTCTAGTGATGGAACATATATTATTTTTTTCTGAGAATAAACAGCGATGGGCTATTGTTACATAATTCAACTGGTGAACAGAATAACAAGAAAGAAAAAAGCAAATAGAACATGACACTTTTGTATTTGCCTGACCGTATCATGAACAATAAAAGTCACACATTCAGCAACCTTGTTCTCCAGAGTAATAGAATGAAACTTCAAAAAAATATTTGTAGGGATATTTACTCAAGCCTTTGATTCTCGGCCACCTAAAATCTAAACCTTGAACCTGGAGTCAGGGAATGATACAACCCATGGTAGATTCAGTGAGTAGAAAAAATGGCTGAATCAAACAATAATCGCCACATCCGGCGATCGGCTGTGTATCCAGCATTTGATATTTTCAACACGTACATTGATTTTCGTCAGCACCCTTATCTTTCTGGACTTAACTTTCACTACCCGCCTTCGCCAATCCTTCATCAGTATTCCAGGCGAATCCATACAATGGCTATAAAACAGTATATTTCAGTTCTTGAATAAAAAAAAAAATAATAATAAAATTACATTCTATGCGTGTCAGAAGCAGCCACTCGGACAATAGTTTCAGTTAGGATTCTTCACCAGAAGCTGCCCCTGGAGAGCGGTTGCTATTTTTTTCTTTCTTTCTTTCTTATACTTTTTTTTCTTCTTCTTTCACTTGGTAGTCTTGTAATGGCCAATAGGTAATTACCTGAAGAGAGGCAAAAGAAGAAGCGAGAGACAATGAATGAGACAGCAGCAGCAGCAACAAAAGAATACGTAACTCTCTGGTAGCCATAGTAGAACGCCTATCCATTGTCTTCAGTGGGAAACACTAATTTGTGAATGGTAAGATAGCGTGCACGGGATTGTGCCCTGGAGGTCTCTAAGAACAACAAGCGGTGGTCATTATTTAACGATTGCAATAACCTAGAGCCAGAGGAGGACAGGACAAGACAAAAAAAAAAAAAAATAACGATAAAATCCAATCGATAGCAGTAAGCAGAACTATCTTTCCAGTGGCCAGTATACAGATTTGCTTCATTTTTGTATTTGTCTCGATGTAGTCTTTTAATTGAGTGTCTTAGACACGGTCTGCAGACGCTTGTGTCCATCATCGTGATTGGATGATAAAGTATTTAAGTGAGAAAGATTCGAGAAATCCGCCAATCACGATGAATGCTAGTTCTGTCGCTTGCTTGCGACGAATGCTAGTAAATAATGCTCTACTCATAACGCATCGTTTGTTATCAGGTGGTGATTATGAAATGGATCAGAAAGTAGGGTCATATAGATTAGGTGCCTATTTATTAGGCTTCTCAAAGTCAGTAATGCTCGTGATACATCCTCTGATTGTTTGGAGGTAAATAGAGTCGAAGAAGTGTATTGGATTCTCACGTATATTTCCTGTTTATTTTTTTGTAATTCTTTTTTCGTGAGAATTCTATATAATCTTATAGAAAATAGTTTTTAGTATTAAGAATGTTAGGAAACATATTCATTATATATTTTAGAATTTTTATCATTCATTCTATCGATTAAAATACTACGTTTTATGGCGCTATTTTTGTGTCCGATAAATAGATTTGTTTTTTATAAAAGAAAATTGGATAAACTATTTAAACAATGGCTGTTTATATCTTTTTATAAATATATACTCAACCATTACTGTAAAGAGTTTAATTTTGTCAAAATGTTAAAAATTTATTTTATGTAATCAGAGTAATTATTATTAAAATTAAATGCAATTAAAATGTTAAAATCATGCAATTAAATATTTCTAAACCAACAAAAAATGCATGTGATAATAAAGATGCACGTTGACACAATTATAGGCAATTATTAAATCATTTGAGCAAATGCAAGTAAAATATTCAGGTGAAAATTTATTTTTTTATTATTGATATTTTTTGACAAAATATTTATAAGAAAATATTAATTTAAAACTATATTGCTTATAAAATCCTTATTAAAAAATTTTTGTTTTCCAAGAAATCTGCGATATTTTTATTTTTAATTAATTTTTCATATCTTAATATATACCATAAAATAATTTCCATACATACCGAAATTAAAACTACATTTCTTTGCATCGTTTTTATTTAATTTTTCACCAAAGCATTCATTCTATATGATAAATAATGTAAAAAGTTAAAAAACAAAGTAATCTACCAAGAAGTTATTTATGACTCAATTCAACACGAAGCCTGAAACCCAATCATTTGCATACAAGGAATTGAAAGAATTTGACTCGAAAACATCACACAACCCATGCTTATTTACAAAATTTTCTCCTTTCTCTAGATTTCAGTACGTTGTATAAATAAATAAATAAAAGAGAACTAGTCTAGAGTTGATCTTTATCGGTAGCCAGTTGTCAGCAAGTTGATTACCATGTGAAGTTTGTGTGCTTTTGACCTCGATTAGCATATTCTACTCTTCAATTTCAACCTGATAAGTTGAGACTGAATGAAAAATGACTCTTTATGTCAAGATACCAGCTTATTTTTCCTGATTTTTAATCAGCCCTTTGTAAGAAGTGATAAATATGTGAAGTGCTGTATTATTCTTGAAAAGATGTAGTTGCTTTTTATTATTTTGAAAGAGAATTATTGATCATGAAGTCTTAATTAAATTGTGTTTATAATTGAAGATTGATTTTAATTAGAATTATCGATTGATATTAATCCCTCAGTAAATAAACAATTATTAAATTTCATTTATTTGCTTTACTTTCCATGCAGAGCAGTAATTTCTCGATTTCATTTCATGAAATAAATTTCTTGATATGTTTAATTAATAACTGAAAATTTCATATTTTTTCTTTTTTAATTATTAATATAATTATTCATGTAATTATTAATGGGATATAATTAAGTATATTAAATTTTCTTTTCATGTTTTTTATTCGAGTTTGATATTTATATCATTTGTCGAAAATTAAGGTCACATATTTTTTCCATGAATCATATATTTTAATTTAAATTTTAACTTGATTTCATATTTTTTAAATCTTCCTGCTACATATGTCTTTAATGTTTATTGTAACCGTTTATTTAAACTTCCAAGTAAAATTTTCAAAAATGTACAATAAAGTTTTTGTTCTAATTGATTTCATAAATGATGAACCAATATAAAATCTAATAAAAAAAAATTAACAATCCGAGATTGGTTTTACCTAGAAAATCATGTGTTTTATGTTAAAAAAATTCCGTTTTTAAAGTATCAAATATTTTGAAATTTGATGCTACTAATTTTCATTTATAAAATTAAACAAATTTATACCTATCTCTAATTTTTGAAAAATATAACCTAGTAAATTCATAGATATTCATTCCACTGTTATTAAATTATTTCAAACTCATGATTAAAATTAAATCTTACGAATGATGTTCTAGGCTTTATTTACTACAGATTTGTCCAGACATTCTTTGCACAGAATTTTTATGTAAGTTTCCATGATGCTTATTTCATTAATCTGTTTTATTTTTAATTACGAATTTAAAATTAAAAAAAAAAATCACTCCTTTTAGCTGCCGGTTGAGATAAATTTATTTTTACACTTCTGAAATGTTACTCCATTTTTCAAGCTCCTTCAAACATGGAAGAGTGGAGAAAACTTGCAAAAGAAAAATTAAGGAAGAATTTTCGTGCAAAGGTACGAAAGTTAATTTGGAACTGCTTCGAATAAATAAAAAAAATTAGGCTAGGTGCCCCCAAGTGGTAAAAAGGAACACTTGAAAACGTGTACTTGTGATCAAAAAGAAGACACAAAGGCATTCAATAGAAGCCGTGTGACTTGGTAATTAAGAAACTGATGTGATCAGTTTGAAGAAAAATTAAATATATATTTTTTTATTTTCTTCTTGGTAGTTTATATTTTTCACCTCGTGAAGTAACTGTAACCGAAATTAATGTCCTGCGAGAGCCAGATTTCTTTGTATCCTTTTAAAGAATGGCCTAACGCTACAATTTTTTTACTTTCCAAGCATTTATGTCCTTCTTTGTACTTGTGAATGATTTGTTTTAAAACAGATATTTTCTCGCGATGTTACGCTGTTAGTATTTTTTTTTTTTTTAGAAAACTAAATTTATACTCTGACTCTTTTAAGTGTCTCTAGAACTATTTTTATTTTGTTATTTTGTTTATTTTAAATAAAGACAAGTATTTTTTTAAATGATGCCTATTTCTTTAAACACTACTTGAAAAAGGAATTTTTTTTTATTGACAAATAACTTTTTATCAAATGAATTCGTGTTTATGAAAAATAATAATTATAATTAAATTGAACTTATGTCAAATGACTTCATTAATGCTTTTCTTTAAATGTAAACATTTTTTTTAAAAACATTTATTGTTATTTGGACTAATATAAATTAAAATGAAATTAATTAAAAAGTATTTCTAAAAATAAAATTTCAATATTTATTTTTAAATTAATTTTTAAAGAAAATATTAAAATGTTTTTTAAAAGCTTGGTTTTTATATTTATAATGTTTATAATTTCCTACGACTTTTTTTTACAATAAAAGGTAATTCTGACCTATATTGTGATATTTTTTTTTGTAATTACTTCAATTGTTAAGTTGATGTACATATATTTTTTTGTTTAATTAGCTGCGATAACTATTTGCACTGTCCTATTCCTTTAATTATTTTGGACATTAATTTTTATTTTTACCTGCAAAATAAAATGAGTAAGAGAAATAAGTATTGATAACTTTTCCAAGAATTCCACTAATAATTAGTTAAAATACTGATACTTCTAGACTATTACTTTAGAAACAATGTAAATTTCATGGATATGATGTAAGCTAATTTTGCCAAAGTAGAAAGTTAATTATTAACTAGTTAAAAAACTTTAGTAAATAAAATACTTTAAAAATAATACTTTAAAAAACTTTAGTTTAAACTTTTTAAATTTAATTAGTTAAAAAAACTGATACTTCTAGACCATTGCTTCGGAACAAAGTAAATTTCATGAATATGTTATAGGCTAATTTTGCATGTAGAAAGTCATAGGGTTGTTAACCATTTATTTTAGAATCTGTAATAATCTTTAATAATCCTTTAAGCATTTTTATAGCAATGGATATTGGATATGGATTTGGATAATGTAACAATTCTTTAAGCATGGATATGCTGAAAGCTAATTTTGCATGTAGAAAATGTATGTGTATCACAGGGTTGTTAACCATTTACTTTATAAATTTAAAATATTTAATATATTTATCATATAATATGCACATATATCTTTCAACAAGATTGTTTATTATTCCCTCAGCATTATTTGAATGCTAATGCCCAATGAATTTCTATTTATCGATGAAAATATCACTTTCATCAATATTCTGAATCGAGCTTTATTTGTAAATGAAACAATTAGCTTGAATCCCATTTGGACGCAAACCATTTAAATTAATTGTTGCAAATGCAAATCGTAATATGTATACGGACATTTAATGAAAATTATTCCAGTTCCGACTGTACTAGTAATCTGGTTTAATTCTAATCATTCTGCATAACATTTAATATGCTAAATTTCTGTTTTACTATACTTTAACCTCTATATATTATTTTGGAATTTAAAACAGCAACCCATCGAGACGTAAAACCTCTCTAAAAATCTCGCGAAACAAAATAAATTCCGTCCCCCTAATCTTCAGACTTAAAACATTTACAATTACTTTAGAGGGAAGACGTTGGCGTAATCGACAACATTTGCATAATTAAAATGAAGGAGATTAACATCTGGGTTCTAGCCCTTTTTGGTACATCTTCCGGTTTAGCATTTTTAGTTGTTGGGAGGGGTTACCACGGATTTCGGAAGCACTGAATGAAGAGGAATTAAAAAGGATGGTATGGGGAGGGAAGGAATGATAAGGATAAGAGCAGGGGAGTGGAAGATGCGGATAACATTAAAAGTTTTCCCACAGAAAAACCCATGTGTACAATTTAAAGAGATCCTGTGCTATGATAGTCCTTAATTTCCGATACGGTGAGAGAATTTACAAGAGAAGAATTTTTTATTCTACGATTAAAAAAAATGCATAGAATAAAAAGTGTATGAATCATTTTCGTGTGAGATTTTTTTTTTCTACGAGGTTCTTTCTGTAGAATGGCAAACAGAAGAGCTTACTACAGCTACATTTTATAATCTGGTTGACGAGAAGGGGGTATCTTCTAATTAACTGTAGAATGTTTTTGTAGCAAATTTCCATGTATGTAAGTGGAATAATAATTAGGTTTCGCATTTGCATAAATGTATCTTTTTTTACTAATGTCAGTGGAGGGTTTTTGAAGACTTAATTACGATGGAAGAAATATTTATGTAACCTTTTTTTTTTTTTTTTTTTTTTTTTTTTTTGTCTAGACATTTCAATAATTTAATTCTACATTCATAACAATCAGGCAATGCTGATTAATTAAATTTAATTTATTTTATAGTTGTTTTGTTGTTGAATTTTTTTTTTTTTTTTTTTACGAGGACAATATAGATTTTAGAAAATTATAATATAAAAAATGTATACATTTATATAGAATTAATAAAAAATAATATTGACAATATTTATATTTAATTTTGTAATCGCTTTTATGAAAGTCTATTAAGTTTTTATGATTAATTATCAATAATACAGTAATTAAATTTGAGTACATTTATTTTCTTGCTATTCTATGAATGTAACAAGCTTTCAAATCTGTCTAGGCTTAAAATGAGAACTATTAATTAATCTCAATATAAAATAGCTTTTGAAATTTTATTTTACTTTTTGCTATATAGTTAGTTAAATGAATTTTAATTTAAGTTGGGAAAAAATCATTAAAATAATATTTAAACAAGTTTTCAAAAAAATTTTTTTTTTTTTTTTTGCCATTTTCTATGATGAATACTTAACAATGAAATACATAATTCTATTGAAAAATAGTTTAAAACCGTTATTATAATTGTTGATATGTATTCATAAATCAGATTCGTTAATTGTTTGTTCAGAATTTATCGTTGTTCGAATTGTTTGTTTAGAATGTATTGTTTTTTAGGAATTGTTTGTTAGCATTTTAATGGATAAAAGACTACTATAAAAATATGACTTAACCTGTTTACATACGGTGTTAGATTAGAAATTTCTTGTATAGCATTGTATTTTCTACTAAATAGATGAGAATATTATACTTAATTAATCATACTACAAAATGTTTTTTAAAAATTAATGAAATTCATTTCTGTTTTCATCTAATTTATTCTTCCTTTTAATTATGACATTATTCTGTATCTTTTTTAACAATTTCTCTTCGAGAATTTTTTCATATTATTAAGGGCATAAAAGCAAATTATTTTCCTTTATAATACAAGTCTTTGATGTATGGACGCTGTTGCTTATGTTAAGAAGTTGTTGCTTATGAATATTTCACGTTTACATCTTCAGTTTTATTGACTTACCATTCTTATCGATCACACGTAATGGCCAATACATGTAACCAAACCCAAGATCACCACCACGTTTTGCACCACAATATCATCCTGTGCGTCTTTTGGAAAAAAGCTTGTTTATATGTATTCATTAATGGGATTCCTTAATTGTTTGCTAGGAAGGATTTGAATGGATAAATGACTACATAAAAATATGACTTAACCTGTTTACATATAGTATAAGATTAGAAAGAAGAATCAAACATGGAATATTTCACGTTTATAGCATCAGTTTTCTACCTTACCATCCTTGTCGATCACACATAATGGCCAATACTTGTAACCAAATCCAAGATCACCACCACCTTTTGCAGCACAATATCCGCATTCACGCTGTATGCCTTTTTGGGGAAAAAAAAGCACCGCCTTCATCCATCCCTTCCTTTTCCTGCATCTTTCCGTTTCCAGAATTTCCACTTCACACCCATTCTCTCCCAAAAAGGGAACGGGAAAAGATGAGCGGGAGAGAGAGAGAGATGAGGATGCTTCAAAAGGGATGGCGAGAGGGTGACGGAGGAAGAAAATTGCTGCGGATCGATTCAGAACCCGATGACATAGCTGCAAAACGGACATAATGCGGATTTGGAGTCACGGGAGGGTAAAGCAGAGGGTGGAAGTGTGAGTGAGAGTAAAAAAAAAAATTACAATGGTGAGGAGGTCCAATTGTCCTGGAGGTCGCATGTGGTGGTGATGGAAAATATTTTAATTTAACGCTTGAAGTGATGGATAGGATCGCCAAAGGGGGTGTAGGGTGGGTGATTGGAAGTGCTGACCTCGCAGCTATTGCTGTGTCCCATCAACTATTTTCGTTTGCTGCCACAGAAGCATGTACACGTTGCCTTCCGTCGTAAAAGGGGTGATACGCGGCGGGGGTACTTGATTGAGCTGTAATCAATTTTCGCTGTGTTTGAGTTTTGTGAATGGAATGTTGAGAAGGGGGAGGGGGTACTGTGTTACAGGGTTGAATAATTTCGTGCAGGGTTTGATAGAACTTTAAATTTGGTATGCTAAGGTCCTATATACTACATGCGTGTGTGTTGTGGAGAGTTTATAAATATAATGCATGTTGTTGATATCATGTGCGCTTGAAGTATTGGGGTTGCCGAGTTTTAAATTGAAATTGTTTTGTGATAGTGAGGGATTTTTAAAGTTGGGGTGTTTAAAATGGGTTTAGTGTTGAGTTTGAGGGTAATTGTGTGTGCTTTTCTATGAAATTTTGAATGATCTTTTATTATGGATGGCCTCTCAAAGTCCTTTGATCTGGATTGGTTCTTTCATAAGATAATTGATGAACTAAAAGTATTTGAACTTAATCATCGAATGATTGTAGCGAATTTAAAATTTGATGGATTGGCTTGAACTTGTATTTTAATCTATTTTTTTAAACAAATTTCTGAATTAACTTTTCAAATCAAATAAATGGAGTTTTATCAATGAAATAACTGAAGTAGTCATATATTTAGAGCGATTCAGTTATTGAATGAGTTTTGTAATACCATGATTGCCTTTAATTTGCCATGTATTTTTGAGAGGAAATTACTGTAGTTCTTATATATTTATAAAATATTTTTATATTAATCCAATATCAATATATTTTGTTTACATTTTTCTACTCGTGAACTTCTAACATTGCAATATTTACTTTTCCATTTATTGATATAGTAATATAAACAAATTGGGCCTGATGGTCCAGTGACTGGTGTTCAGTACCACAGGCTTCGGGTTCGAGTCTTGAGCGGTGCCATGTATGATAGTAGTGTTTCGAAGTCCTCTTTAATCCCTAGTTGCCAGTCTAATATGATTGTAAAGTGTTGGTGCGTAATGGCTGATAACCCTACCCCGCAAAAAGGAAACATATCTTGTCTCGGGATCTGCCAGTAGGCAGACGGCCATAGTCCACCATGGGGACTGTTGCGTAAATGATAAAGAAGAATATAAGCAAATGAATTCAGGAATGTTTAGAAATATGTAATTGATTAAGAAATAAATCTATAAATTCTAGCAATTCTGCAAATAAGCTAACTAGTTTGAAAATAACGGTATGTAATTCCATATATATTTAATGTTCTTACAGGTAATGCTGCTTAATTATTGCCAAACTAATGCATCTGAAATATTTGATTTAAATATTTTCGCATCAATTTTTTTTGCACTTTATAAATATAATTAACCATTGTGATCTTGCATTAAAATACGCATTAAATTTGTAATAATGTAACCATTTAATTTATATTGTTGAAATAATTACTCTATATTATAAATTGCATAATAGATTTTATTTATACACATAATGTAACAATTCATTCATATAAATATACATTTAAAGACACTAGACGCATGTTTTACGCTTCTTTTCAAACTCACGAGTGAAAAAAAGTGCTCGGAGGTGATTAAATGTTTATTCTACTCACCTCCGTCTATTAGCGCGTTTCCATAAGGTCAATGGTAGCTTAAATAAGAAAGGGTGAAAGTGATCGGATGACCCTAAACTGGTTCTCTTGCCAACAACTGCAACTGCAATCTGGTCGCAGTGTTGACGATAGCGGACCTGAAGCAATATTGATGGTAACATGGTCTGGATGTTAACCGATCGCTATTATGAGATGGGTTAGCAGTTGTAACGCGAGACGATGTAGTTGTAATGTTTACCTGCGCTTTGGGAAGGGTTATTTTTTTATATGTCTGGTGGTCATGATGGTGGAAAAAAAAATCTAATAAAAAGATTATTGATTTAAGTTCTATAATCCATGATAATTATAGTAAAAATGTATAAAATAAATATTTAATTACGTTGCCTTAAGTTTATATTAAATTCGAACTACTTTTCTTAGTTTAAAATTCATTTACCTTAAAAAAAAAAAAAAAAAGAAATGCATCTATTTGAAAAGAGTTTTTCATATACATTTCCAATTAATTAAATATAAAACGGATATCTGTTAGATCTTATTAATTGTCTCTTAATTTATTCATTAATTTTGGATACTTAAATTTTAGACCTTATTAGATACGTAAATTTTATTGTGTCGATTCTAAAGTTTATAGTTTGGTTTGGTTTGTCTTTTTACGGACATTTTGTGCGCACTTTGGATTTATTAGACCATGGCCTACAGTTTAACGTGGATTCCGAACCACTAAAAATATCCATACCACCGCTACGATTCGAACCTGAAACTGTAGTACCAAAGGCCAGAGCGCTAGCAAATTGGCCATCAAACCGACTAAAGTTTAAGGAGATGACAAATGTTGAATCCCAATAACTTTTAAAGAAACTCGTTCACGTCTCTGTTCACAGCATCGCGAATGGCATTTTGGCATTCTCTACATATTTCAGACATGCTTTTTTTATTTTATAAATCCGGTTTTGATAAAATATTTGTACTCATAATTGATTATTGGTGTTTTTTCACTTTCATTGAAAGATAATAATAGAGTATTACCACAGTTAGTCAATATGATATGAGAAGTTTTAGAATGAAATTAAATAATGAAGGAGAAAATTTTAGAGGAAACTTTTTTTATTTTCCTTTAATTTAAAGAGTATATGGAATAGCTAAAATAATTTCGCTTATTGTGTATTTTGAATATGTGGTGTAATTAATTTTAAATATTCCCATCATTAAGTCAATGCCAAATAAGTAATGGAAAATAACGCCAAATAAGTAATGGAAAAATGACATTATTTGAGTTATTTCCAAAAATGACATTATTTGAGTTATATTAAATTAAATTTCATATTAATATACTCGTTTTTTTATTAAACAAAAAAACTATGTACTTGATATTTGATGTAAAATTTGGGAATGATAAACATAAAATAAAAATTACTAATATTAAAATAAGATAAATTGAATTTAAAATTAAAATTTAATAACAAATAATTAAATTTTGTGTGAGAAATATATATTAATTTAATAAACACTTTCTTACATTATTTTATTTATAATGCCTTTATTACGAAATAAAATGATGATATATTTATTTTAATTTTAAGCCATTAACCATTTTAAGCCCACAATAAATCACTTAATTCGTTTTAAAATACATTTGTATTAATTTTTTTTCTTATTCATAATCTAATACAATAATAACACGGAAAAACATAAAATTAGACTGTGGGTGTTATAACCCATTTACTTTTATGCAAATAAATCTTTTTATCTTTAACTCTCAGCAATAGGCTATGCAACAAAATAGGCTACAAAAAAAAATAAGACTTAAAACCATTCGAAGTAGAAGATTTAATTAACTCCATGCAGTCCAAAGGCGGCATCTCTCTGAATTGAAAATCATCCGCACGTGCATTTTCCAGCTAATTCCGGGAGCGGTGGTACTCTACTTTTCGGAGAACTGGAGAACTCCGGGAGGGAAATCAAAGACTCCGGAAAAAGAAACTGGAAAGGTGAACCGTAAGGGGAACTCATCTAGAATGAAAAAGTCTAATGCATTTAAGTGAAAAATCTGAATCCGGTGATGCCCTTGGCCGGGCTGTAAGACAAGTAGCGATCACGCGAGGTGAAAAATTCTGGAGACTGGTAGTGTTCTTTTCTCACGTATCACGTTAATGGCCGACTCACGATGTAGCAGGTCTCCAGAAAACAGATCAGCCACTCATTAAAGCTATACGGAAGGAAACGCGTTGAAGTTCGGCAGGCTCTTGCGGTGATGGAATGTGAGTCCGGTTGATCTGTCCGCCGCCATCTTTGGTTCGTCTGATGTCTGCATGAGATGCATTTTTTCGGATTAAGAATCGAATTTGTTTATGCAGCGAAATATTGTTATTATAGTTATATAATCCGTTATTCAATATATTTATTTAGACCACTCATGAGCTAATGAGTGCAACATTTGGTTTGGTTTGTCGCTCTACGGTCATTTTTTGCACACTTTAGGCTAATTAGATAGGGACCTACAGTTTAACGAGAACCGAATGAATTTAAAGGGAATTTCATCAATGTCACCGATAGGATTTGAATCTGAAGTTTGTGGTATCAAAGGCAAGAGGATGAGTGCAAAAGATTCAGATTCGAACCCTGCGGTGGTATTTATTGCAGTCGCTGCTTTCAGAAACGTTACAACTTGTAGGTAATTGTGACAAAGTATCTACAGCATTCATATCGATACTCAGTTGTCCAGTGGGAGTTTTTTGGTTTTTACTTATGTATTACACTCTAATATGGGACAGTAATCCTTAAAAGTTCACACGGAAGGCAATATTCTCTCTTCATCTTTTATCAGTGGGTAATTTATGGCATACATCAGGGGAATGTGGGACCTCCAATGTTCAACAAAAAAATAATACATTTATTTTTATTCACCATCATCGTCATCAGTAGCACAATAGCCCCGTCTGCCTGCTGGCAGATTTCGAGACAGGAGAAGTTTTCTTTTTAATTGATAGGGTTATCAGCCCTACGCTTCATAATCATATTTGACTGGGATCTAGAGTTTAAAAGGAATTCCGAACCATTACAAACATCCAACGGATACCCGCGACTCGAACCCGACATATCTAGTACCGAGCGCCAGACCGCTAGTCACTCGACCATTCAGTCCCACTATGTACTTAATTAGTGAAAAACGAAATAAATTTTTGAAATTTTATTTTATAGAAATTTAAATTGACACTTAGAAAAATGAATTAAAAATATTTTATACTTTTCATTGCTTAAAAATGTAAGTTTATTTCATTATTAATATTTAACATTATGTATAACGAAACTCCTAAACAGAATTTAAATTATGCTTAAAAATTTTGGATGCTTTAGATTAAATGACGCAATTTAAACTGGCACAAAAGTTTTTATCAATTTGTAATCATCTTGAATGTATATTTTACATTTACATCTGAAATTTTAAATTAAATTTTTTTAGCTATTATGTTGGAATTTTTCTTTTTGTAAAGAAATCAACACGAAAGAAGTAAACAAAGCCTTATAAATTATTTTAGTTGACTTTAATATTTTTCCACTGCGTTAAAAATTTAGATTTACTATTTATATTATTTTTTAATTTTTAATTTATTTATTATTTATGGTGTTTGCATTTGTTTTAGCTTGAATTAAATAATAATGCTGATAGTTTTTCTTTTTAAATTTAATAACAAAGAGTTATATTTGAGAAAAATACTTCATAGGAATTGCTTTATGTTAAAAAATATGTTTCGCAAGAAATTATGTTATTCCTGAAAAGTTAATTAAAAAAATATTTTGGATGAAAATTGTTGCTCTGAAAAATATTATTTTTAAACATTCCATTATATATTAAGAAAATAGTTCTATTTTTTTGCATATGGTTAGTATTGTATAGTTTTTACTTTTATCATACATTTATTTATACATATTTTAAGTACTAAAGGAAGATTTTTCTAATATATATTTTCATTTACATTGTTTCAAATTAATGCTTGAGAAAATTCATCATTTTTTTCATTGTTTTCTTTTTATTAACAGCAATAAAAATAGAAAAATTGTTCCGTCAGGCATTAAGAAAAGTTACTCTGTCAAAATGATTAATAGTTTACGACCATCATCAAAATCTTTTCATGTTTTTTTTTTCTTTCATTCTGTTTGGTGCTGGTTAATATAGACAACTCATTAGCTGAATACGCTAACTTGTTTTATCCAGAAAATAACATCATGGAATAAATTTGTTTTTCTCTTTTCTCAAAGAAATAAAGTTTTTTTTATAAAGTATTCGTTTTTTGAAATCTGAAATTTTTGAAATCTTTTTCTGCATTTTTAAGCAGACTCGAACATTGCATATTTAGTTGTATGTAACAAACGCATACAAATCTGACTAATTATTTGAAAACAATTAAATGTAACTATCATATAATATGATAATTATGTGACATTGCAATTTCTAAGTCCTTTTGGATTTTCTTGTATAGAACTTTTGTCCGTTTGGAAAGGACAAAAAAACTTTTTCCTAAAATGACCCTTTTTCCAAAATCCTTTTGGACTTTCTTGAGGTATAGGACTTTGTCCTTTTAGGAAGGAAAAACCCCTTTTTCTGAAAAGGGTTTGATTTTGGTTAAAAACCCTTTTTCCAAAGTCCTTTAGGACTTTTGTCCTTTTGGAAAGGACAAAAACCCTTTTTCCCAAAAGGACCCCTTTTCCAAAGTCCTTTTGGACTTTCTTCTATAGAAAAGAGTTTTTTCCCAAATGGACCCTTTTTCCAAAGTCCTTTTGGACTTTCTTAAGTATAGGACTTTTGTCCTTTTGGAAATTTATTCCAAAAGGACCCTTTTTCCAAAGCCCTTTTGGACTTTTCTGAGGTATAGGTTCCTTTTGGAAAGGACAAAAAACCATTTTTTCCCAAAAGGACCTTTTTTCATAAGTCCTTTTGGACTTTCTTGAGGTTGTTCAGGGAATGCAAA
Source organism: Caerostris darwini (assembly GCA_021605075.1). Classification (NCBI taxonomy): domain Eukaryota; kingdom Metazoa; phylum Arthropoda; class Arachnida; order Araneae; family Araneidae; genus Caerostris; species Caerostris darwini. Next base: position 77,837 of record BPLQ01006727.1, read on the forward strand.
GAACGAACCCACAATAGAACCTGGCGAACAATAAACAAATATGATGCTAACTGTCTGAAAGATATTTCCATTTAAAAATAGTCAACAAATTTTCACACTTATAGACCAATTTGTGAATAATTTGTATTGAAATACAAATTCAATTACATATTTTTGTTTTCATAAAAAATGAATAGTAATAAAAAATAATAATATAATATATTAAATAGCAATAATAACATATTAAATAATATTTTTTTCATAAAGAAATGAATATATTTGTAACTTTCATATAATATGGTAATTATGTGACATTGCAGTTGCAATGTCCTTTAGCACTTTCTTGAGGTTGTTCACGGAATTCAAAGAATGAACCCACAATAGAAACTGACGAACTCTACGAATGATAACTCTCTGAAAGATATTCCCATTTAAAAATAGTCAATAAATTTTCACACTGTATTGGCACTAACGATTTCAATTAAATATATTTCCCCAAAAAAAAAAAAATATGAGTAATAATAAAAGATAACAATATAATATATTAAATAATCTTTTTTCATAAAAAAATGAATATATTTTTTCATAAAATTAAAATACGTTTCCATTACTGAAAAATATACTCCACCAAAATTTTTTGCTGAATTGTATCATTAAATGTGTGGCCAACAATGGCGGTAGTGGAAGTCTTGTATTCTGCAGCACACACTCCACTGATCCCCTGGTGATCACGTCAGATTCTCAAGTCTTGTAGAAGGCTGTTTATTTTAACGGGCTTTAGGAAAAGGTCAGGAGTAAGGGGCATTAGAACACTTTTTATTGTTTTACCGGATTTTCTTGCGAACAAAGCTTTCTACCCACGCTTTAAATTGAAAAGTATTCAATAGAACGTGTTTTAGTAGGCATTTATCAATATTGCTTGCTGAGCAGGCATTTGAAACACTTATTCCAGATGTTAAGCTGGAATTACATGAGCACTTGAATTTCATAATAAGATCCAGTTATTTAGGTCAATGTTATAGAAAGAAGTTTATCGAAGATTATATTTTTAGCTATTTATGTTACGAATAATCCTTATTAAGCTAATGTTCTGTTAAAGCATATATGGAATTAATCTTCTTAAATATATATTTATTGTTATAGTTACTTTATAAAATATTTAAAATATCCAGTTCTAGATAATTGGTATTAGGTATAAGTACTGATTTTACCTGATAATCTTTTATTATTTATTTTTATGAAATATGCATCAGACATAATTTTTTTTAATGTTAATTATTTAAAAAAAAAATGGTATGTCAGTTGTGATTGTTAGAGTTAATCTTAAATTTAAATTTTATTTTGTAGATAAAAAACTGGAGTTACATGATTATAAATACAAAAAATATTTAAAATAAAAATAAAAAAATATATAAAAAGTAATATGTAATAAATATAAAAATATAGCAAATATATAAAAAAAATATAAATATAAAAAATATAACATATATAAAAATTATAATAAATATAAAAAATATAACAAACATAAAAAATATATGACAAATATTAAAAATATAACAAATATATTAAAAATATAACAAACATAAAAAATACATAAAAAATATAAAAATATAGCAAATAATAAAAATATAACAAACACAAAACTATATAACAAATATAAAATATTATAACATATATTAAAAAAAAATATAACAAACATAAAGGTATATAGAAAATATAAAAAAATATTTTAATTAAAAATCTAAATTTCCTTAAAACATTGTATCATAAAACAAATTAAATTTGATTTTATTTCACAATATTAGGAAGTAATACAAGCTTAGGAATTAAATGAAGAAAAAAATCATATTCAGGTTTAATCAGAAAAAAATACAACAGATTCATTCAATTTAAAACCATCTCTTTGTTAATCAGAATGCAGTTTAGAAACATATTCTTATATTTTTGTTATATTTAATATAACAAAATAATAATTGAGAAAACACGTATTTAAATTCTCCATTCATTTTCATTAAATCACAACCTCAATTAGTGGGAGGCAGTAGCAGAATCTAAATTTTCGATATTGCCACTTTCGCAGACACGAGATGACTCCAAAAAGGTGGTAGTTGAAAGTTTTAAAGTGGCTCGTTTGTATAATCTACAATGTACCATCTCAGCTGTTTAGTGCAGATACAGATTCACATTAAGGGCTCCCTCTCTGCTCATATTGGGCTTTCCAAATGACGTCATATACAGGTTTATGAGTGCATTAGCTGCTAGATTGACTCTGGAATGAGACTTCATTTTTCACCTATCATGGTCCTTAAAAGTGGTTCACCCTGGAGATTGAAGTGGGGGACAGGTAGTTTGTGCCTGAAATGTAGTTTTTTGTATTTTATTTCAATCTTGACACTCTTTTAGAACAAGAAAAATACGTAGAGAAAACTAGGCTGTGGAAAAAAGAAGTGTGATAAAAAGTAATTATTATGATTGATCAGAAAAAGTAAAGCGAGTTCTATAAAAAATATATACAAACTACTACTGTATGAAATAGTAATTTTTTAAGTTTAAAAATATGAAAATATGTATATGAAAACATATTTATGTTCCACTTTACAATATGTCCATTTTTCCTTAATGTTCAGTAGACATTGGTACCTCATAATAAATGAAATTCATTTTCTTTTATTACTGTTATTAGTGATTATTAAATACCTATTAATTTTTATCATGCTGTTATATTTTGGTAATTATGTCTTATATTAGGTAATTACTAGCGTCATATATTAGGTAATTATTAATGTCATATATTAGATAATTATTAATTAATGTTATATATTAGGTAATTATGTTTTGTAAATTTCAGATTTATTTAAACATAAATCAAAATATGTTATACATCATGACATATTTATTTTTACTGAATCCAATATTTAATATAAACATCTATCTTATATAGGTAATTATAGTGTTATCATTAGGTAATTAATTATTGTTATGTATTAGGTAATTATTAGAGTCATATATTAGGTAATTATTAGTGCCATATATTAGGTAATTATTAGTGTTATATATCAGGTAATTATTAGTATTATATATTAGGTAATTATTAATTATTATTATAGAACGGTCGTAACTTTTGTAAATTCCAGGTTTATTTAAACATAAATCAAAATATATTATACATCATGACATGCTTATTTTTGAATTCATTACTTATTATAAACACGTGTGTTGTGAAATACAACCATTTATTATACATAAAAATAAATAAGCATGAATCACCTTTTAGCAATAATTATAGATGATTAAATACAAAATATTTGATAAGGCATAATTATATCTAATATACAAAGTGATATTTACTTTATTAAAGCTTTGTCATGGGAAATTGCAAGCTTTCTAGACATAATAACCATAAGAATATCTCAAACAAAGTAATATCACTAGTAAATTAAAAAAATGTCGAAAACATTTGGTGATATTTCTTATTTCTTTTTTCTCATTATGTGCAAGATGTAAAATGTAGAAACTAATATCAATAATAAAATTTATTTTTATTATTTTGTGCTGTTAACATATGTATGCATTTTCCATTCTTTATCTTTCTAACATCAATCCAAAAATAATTAATCAGATGTAATGAAATGTTTATCTTTTTCACACTGTTGTTAAGTTATAAAGTATAAGAAAAAAATATTTTTCATCATAAAAAATACTAATTAATTATTGTTTATTAAGAGCACTTAAACACATCATTAATTTACTTAAATTCATTTATTTATTTTCTTTTCACGCAATCAAATATCATCATTATTCGTAGATGTTTCATTTTTTTGAAAAAAAAAAAATAATCAATAACAAAAAAACTGGGAAATGCTTTGTCAATAGTTAATGCTTAAAAAATGTTTTGCAAATCTTTCTTAAAATAATTAAGAAAAATTCATAAAACAATGGCAGATTCAATTTAATGCTCACATTAGCATTGTTTCAGTTTGTTGAAAAAAAATTGTTTATGTATTTTTTTCATTGTTAAACTTAGTTTCTATTAAAAAAAAAAAAAAAAAAAAAATTAGTAAAATGAACTGTATTTTTTTTACTTATTCTTTGATGCATTTCTTTTTATCCATCTTGTTACTAAATATAAAATAATTTATTTGTGTAGGCTTTGAATGAAAATTATCGATTTTGTCTCAATCTTTCATTAACAATGCATACGTGTTTATTTTTATTTATTTATTATGATTTAAAATTTATTTCTTTATTGCATTTAAAACATCTTTTAGATTTTAAAAGATCTAAGATAAAAGAGTTAAACTAATTTATGACGAGAATAAACCTTGTTCGAAATTTATTTTTTCTATATTCGCAAAAATTTATTAAATTTTCAGTCTTCCTTTCAAAATATATCTTCAAATCCTTTAGTTTATCAGATATCTAAAAACATTTTCATTAAATTAGCTAAGAATTCTATTGACGTTTCATTAGTAGGCATTGGACATAGAGAATTTTGCATTACTTTTATCTTCAGTATCCTTTTTTTCTGTACAAAGCAAGATAAATTACAAAGCAGTTATGTTTACACCTACATATATACTAAAAGGACTATCTCATTTCATCAGAAGAAACATGCAGTATTTAACTGATAAAACAGTAATAATTTTCAACAGTTTTCACTACTTGGACATCTTCAGTATCATTATCTTTTACTGCACAAAGCAGTTACGTTTACACCTACATATGTATATAAAAGAATTATCTGATTTCATCAGAAGAAACATGCAGTATTTAACTGATAAAACAGTAATATTTTTCAGCAGTTTTCAGTACTTGGACATCTTTATTATCATTATTTTTTGCTGTACAAAGTAAGAAAGTTGCAAAGCAGTTGTGTTTACATCAACATATATACAAAAAAGGACTAGAGTTTCTTTAGAAGAAACATGCAGTATTTATAACAGTAATTATTTACATAAAAGGAGTATCTGATTTCATCAGAAAAAGCATGCTACATTATTTAACTTACACAACAGTAAATTTTCATCAGTTTTCATTACTTGTAGACATTATTGAAACGTACATAATATAATATATACTATTATGAATTATGAATATTATACATTATTATGAATGCTGTTCTTAAGTTATTCTTATTTTCAAAAGGTAAAAAGTCATGCCATGATATTGTTATTAAAATTTCTCCAGCTTTTTGAACAGTTCTGAGGTACTTACGTTGTTGCAAAAGCGATTGCAACGACCTAAATAGCATATGTAACTGTCGATGGTTTTGTTCGTTGTTGTCCATCATTTCATTCGAAAAAAAGATTCTTTTGTCAGAAAGAGAACAAACAGTCTTTCTGTACAGGGTTTATGGAAACACTTCAGCACAACTTTTGTCACTTGGCCATTGGAATTCTGTTCGAAAATCCATTCTGATTTGTATTTGAAGGACGAATTCTTTCAAATGCATTTGCACTCGACGAATGTACTTGAGAAATACTATCTTACGACTTTCACATCTCTGAAATCAATGAAGAAAGCGGGAAATAGAAGTTCCAGTGATGCTATTTGCATTTTTGGTACTCGAAATCCATTCATATTCAAAGTCGTGTTCTCGCAGTCATGTATTATGAATAAGAACATTTTATCCAGCTGCTAAAATAATAACTCACTGTGTTGAATTAACTTTAGAGCACAATAATTCAAAACACTGAAATGAAATAATTGCATTGTTAAATTTGCACAGTATATTAAGTAAACAATTATATAATTTATTTGTTAGTTTAAAAAAAAATGGATGTCACGTTATTTTAATTTATTTTCTTAGGTAATTTTAGTAATTTTAGAAAGAAATATTAAATTACTTAATTTTGAACATAAAAATTTAATTTAATTTTATAAAAAGATTAAAAATTTTGAATTAATTTTACATAAAAAACATTTATGTAAAATTGCCTAAATTTTTTGTAGTTAATATTTTATGTAAAATTACCTAAATCTTTTTTATTTAATGTGTTATCTAAAATTACCTAACACGCATTTTAATTCATGTTTTATGTAAAAATTACATAAAAATTTAACTCACAAATTTTTTTAGTTAAATAATTTTAAAAAAAAATATCAATTATTTAATCATCTGTCGATTAATTGTTGAAAAAATTAAACACTGAAGATTATTAAAAATTTGAATTGCTATAATATATTGATAACATAATATATTTTTATTCTTTTTTATGAAATTAGTAAAATAAATAGTTCTTTTTAACATTTATTAATTGAAATATAGTGTCTTATTATTTTTTTTTATTCCATATAATGAATTAAATAAATATAACTGCATATTTAAAACTTGGATATAAAGTAATTAAAATTTAATTATGATGGCATTGTAAAAAATAAAATCTGATGTTCACTGCTTTATTTTTACATTAAAAAACATATTTATTTCAGTATTGTATTAACTCTTAATTTTTAAATCTAATAGAAAAAAATTAAAATTTTATTCTAATATTTTTTTTATTTCTCTTTCCAGGTAAGCAAGATATGATGTTGATGCTTTTATTTGTATGCAGACATCTTCTAGAGTAAGTCTTTATAGTTTAAGGGAAAAAAAATAACCAAAAAATCGTCTCTCCAAATCCTTTCAAATTTTTTTTTTTTAATCATAAAAACTGATGATTTCAATTCACTGCAAAAATCATTAGTTTCTTAAATTCTGTTTTTTCTAAAGAATTTAATATGCAAGTAAATGAATTTTTCAGAAAAATAATCGTATTTAATTTTATGAAAAAAATAATTTTATTCCTAAAAGCTTTATTTATTTTAAATTTTTTTATTTATTTTTTTGTTGTTGTTGAAATAAAAGACTTTCAAAACCTTTTTTTCTACTTTTTTCAATTCAATATTTAATGTGGCTTTTTTAATTATCCTAAGATTTTTTTTTTTTTTTTTTTTTTTTTTTTTTTTTTTAAATAAACGTAGAAAAAAAAAATGTCATTGAGAAATAAAAATAATTAAAATCATTGGAAAGAAAATTTGAAAAATTAAATATCAAATGGAAACTATTTAATGTTTCATTATTTCATTTATATCCTGTTTGTGACCCAGTATCAATGTGCGTATGTGGAAGAAATCGATTCCCGGTGTTAATATGAATCACTGCTTTATACTGGGAACAGACATAGTGAAAATTGTAGTAATGTTTTTTCAACGTTTCTGAAATATCTGGTTAAAAATTCAAAACTTTTCTAAAAATTAAGCTATGAAAACACTGGCCATATCACAACGTCTTTTTTAAGGCAATACGTTTTTTCTCACTTGTGGGTGTAATTTAATTAATGCTCAATCTCCTACATATCTGAATGAGATTTGTGTGCATTTATATATATTATAAATATCGTATAATAAGTTATAATTCTTAGATGGGGCCTGATGATCGAATGACTAGCGCTCGGTGTCACAGGTTTCGGGTTGGAGTACTGACTGTACCATTGATGTTTGTTGGGGTTCCGAATTCACTTTAAACTGTAGGTGCCGGTCTAATATGGGCGTAGTGTTGACAACAAAAAAAGAAAACATATCCTATTTCAAAATCTGCCAGCAGGTAGATGGCCCTGACTCATCACGGGTCTGTTGTGCCAGTGATGAAGAAGAATGTTTAGATAATTCAATAACTTGATTGAAAAATGGCGATATAATATAACATAGAAATTTTACATTATATTGTAGAATTATCCTGTAAAAAAATCTTTATTTTTATTGCGTCGTGGACTGGGTTGTATTGACCATTTTCCAGGTGAGCAGCCCAATACGAACTAGCTTTGAAAAACGCATGTTGTATGGGCGGCACTGACGAACGCTGTTACTCATTTAGCACGATGCAGGGGACACGTGTAGATTGAAGATACGCTATGGACGTGAGTGACATTACCCCCATAACGCTTTACGATCATATTAGACCGGGACCTACGGTTTAAAGTGGATTCCAAACCACTACAAACTTTCATGTCACCGATGGGACTCGAATGCGAAACCTGCTCCAAGTGGCAGAACGCTAGTCACTCGGTCATCAGGACCCCTTTAAAACAATCTGGTATTCATTAAATGGCGTTTTATAATTTAACCATAAATTTCTGTGGCCATCATTGCGTTTGGGAGCTTATTTAACTAAATCAATTACATTTCGTTATTTCATATTCAAAGTTTGTCATAAATATTATGTCATATATAAATCATATTTTTTCGGAATCGCCGTCTTACAAACGATTAAGTAAATGTGTGGTCATATATCGATCAAACCAATTGTAAAGATTTCGAGCCGGTACTCCATTTGAAGATCAAATGAACCCTTTAAGTCTACCAAATAGTATCATTAAATGAGGATGACAGCACTTTCGATCTTTTATGACTCGGTTAAATGTGAAGCAATTTGTCTAGGTCTGTGGACGATCATCTGGACAGTATTTTGAAGACAGATTTTGCAGTAGTAACGGTAATTTCACCATCCTTATTGCTGCTTTTTCAATAACTTTCAATTGTTTTCTGAGTTTTATGAAACTAACAATTTTTGAATTTTTTTGGTTTATTTATTATTACTTAGAACTGGAATACTTTTATTTATTTTCATTTCCAGTCACTTGATCGTCAGGTCATTGACCACTTGTAGGATAGCAGCAGATTAATTTTATTTCTTTAATGTGTACATTAGTATACTACTGCACTACACCCATTCAGTCGAAAATACAGGATCAAGTAAAGTACACTAGGAAGATGTTAAAGGGGTACTGCCGTGCTTTTCCACGTCTCTTTAGAGAAAATGCTGAAAAATCCAACCAGGCTATCCGACTGTACAAAATATTGTTTACGATATCTATTGTGCAACCTAATTTTTCGAAGCTTAATATACGTCACTAGTTGGAATGGCACTTTCTTTCTTAGGAAGATTAATTAACACGATAGAGGATTGGTTTGTTTTGTAGCTCTACTGTCATTTTTTGCACACCTATTTAAGCACATTACGAAATTAATATAAAATTGCTGAAGAACCACTCTGCACTTATGGAAAGTTAAATTTACATACATAAATATTTTGGCAGGTAATATGGTATATTAAAATTTCATTTTAAATAGTTTATAATGATATCACTTATGTATTCAAAACATATAGTTTTATAAACTATTTAAAATAAAATTTTGGTATATTACCTGCCAAACTATTTATGTATATAAATTTAACGTTCAATAAGCGCAAAGTGGTTCATCAGAAATTTGATATTAATCTGTAATCTGTAATTTTCGATTGAAAAAAAAGTAGGTGTAGTTTGTGCTGCTGTCTATTTTATGGTATACAGCATATTGTTTTTCAGAATTCCTTGTTGTTGTTGTAATAAGATGTAAGATAAACCTTTATAATAATATTACTTATGCATTCAAAACATATAGTATATTATTACAACAACAACAAGGAATTCTTTAAAACAATATGCTGTATACTATAAAATAGACAGCAGCAGTACCACTTAAAAACATTGCAAGAAACTACACCTCCTTTTTTTTTCAATGGAAAATCATAGTAATCCCTTTGTTTCCCTCACCGACGGAATTTCATTCATGTGATTTGGTGAACAAGATATCATTTCGGATTAAGGTCAAGTGTGTGTAGAATCTTCCTTTCGAAAAAAAAAAAAAAAAAAAAAAAAAGAAAGAAAGAAAAATAGATATAAAAAAAAAAAAAAAAAAAAAAAACAGAGTCAAATCCAACAAGATAAAAAGAAAGATCAGTGTCCTTTCTAGAAGAACATCTTCTTCTTAAACCAGATCCTTTGTCCATCTTTTTTTATTTCCTTTCTACCTTTTTTTTTTATATTTCTTTCCCGCTCAATCTGCTGTACCATCTCTGCCCTTTCTTAATAAGGACCGGTTTAGGAGTATAATGATATCAAAATGAATCGATATATATGATTCATTTTTTTTTCTTTTCTTAACCAGTCTCTCTCTGTCTTTTTTTCCCGAGCAGCATTGTCGTATGTGTCAGTGGAAACAGGTAAGACAAGTTGACTCTTTCAGTTGAAGTGACTCTCCGGACTCGCAGGTTAAACGCCGTGGGAAAACGCCTCAGTCGCTTCTCTCTTTTCTTTTTTTCTTTTTCTTTTCTTTTATGGCTTTACTACGAGCGTTGCGTGTGGAGTACAGATTAGAAAATATGAATGGATTGAACGACGTGTTGGAAGAAAGGGAAGAAAAGAATTAACAAATAAATGCGAGGGATCGGTTACAAATAAAGATTCCATTCATTTAATACATTTCATACATACAATATTATTGTGTACAAAAGAAGTTCCATGTTTTATAGAAACAATGTGTAGTATAATATTGCTTTTTTTCATAACAAAAATAAAATATTTAATATAAAATTTTATATATATTTATTATATATAAACTTTTATATTAAATATTTATTATATATATGTTATTATATTTATATTTATTAAATATATATAAATTTACACCTAAATATAAAATGCTATATTCAAATAACATTAAATATTTAATTGTAAAATTAAGAACAATGATATTTGTTTATTTACAGTTTTAATGCCTAAAACATACATTCTCACAGACAAATAAATGTATGCGTGTTTATATACAGTAAGCATATTAATATACATGTCTACCACCACACCACATCACTGTGCATAGAGCTGAGTTGTTCCTATACAGTTCGGGAATGATGTGAGTGAGAAGTCTGATTGGGCTCTGTGACGCTCTTACAGTCATATGAGACCGCGACCTATAGCTTAAAGTGGATTCTGAAGCACTGCAAACATCAATGGCACCGCTGACTTGAACATGAAACCTGTGGCATCCAGCGCCAATCTGCTGGACACTCAACCACTGAGGCCCCAACATACATGTCTGAGATCAATGAATCTTTACATATATTTATACAATCTATACAATCTATACAATTTATTGCTGCCTGGAAATCATTTCTCATTTGGTCATACGCTGGCTAGCGGTCTGATGGCCAAATGGCTAGCGCTCTGCCTTTTGATACCACAGGCTTCAGGTTCGAATTCTGGCTGTAGCATGGATGTTTGTTAGTGGTACGGAATCCACTTAAACTGTACGTCCCGTCTAATTAGCGCAAAGTGTGCAAAAAGGGACCGCAGAACGACACCCCAAACCATAGGTTGAACCTTTGGGTCTACGAAATCCCAATTCATCACCAATCTAATCCCAATTCTCCTGATAAATTTGTATGTATACAGCTATAAAGTAGTTTGTAGCTGTAAGCTATATAAGTAGGTTGTGAAAGGCAATATTTAATAATATTTTTTTTAAAGTGTTAATAAAGTAAATAAAAAAATGTATTTATCTTTTCTATCTCATTAAATTGATATTTTTATGGAAAAAAAAATTTTTTTTTTGTATATAATATAAGAAAATGTTCATCATAAATATTGAGATCTTTTACCTAATACTCTAAGCACATTCCAATATACTTTAGAACCAGGCAACGAAAGAGCAAAGTGACTTAAAATATACACTTTAATTGATTAAACTCGATGCATTTCAATACAAATTTTCACCGAATTAATTAACTTAATAGTTTAAATATACAGCTAAAGTTTCACAATCTTACTCGGGGAAGATTCCTCTTACCGACTCCATTCTAATGGTTAAGATCCATCTAATTACGTTCGGAGAGCTGAAGCATTTCCATCAACCGGGCATTAGACACCCGGAATACATTTAAATGTTTCCTGCAGATTTATTTCTTGCTTCCCAACTACTCTGATGTCCAAATATTACGCGCATTTGCGTCAATTTGCCGACCTTTCGGAGCCAGGTCACAAATCTTCCTGGCTGATTGAACCTTCGGGTCCGCTAAATCCCTGGTGTGATAAATCCCAATTCATCACAACTCCTGATAAATGGGGATGCACACAGCTATGCTATAGAATTAGCTGTTCACCCTTACTCAATGTTTGAATAATGGTCCGAAATAGGGTTTTAGTTAGATAGGCAATCATATTAAAATTCAACGGATTGCCATATTTGCCGTAAGGAATGCGCATGGACCTTTCAGGTTTCGGGACCATATTAGTTATTCAGATTACACATAGGGATGGTGAAATTTGCATGAAATATGAGACCGAGCACTTTATTTAATTCCTTGTTGTTGAGTAATTAATTTTCCATGAGATACGGTTTCTTTTGTTCCCGGAGATTGATGGGCAACTCTGGATATATCACTATGGTATGTCTCGGAATGTATTGTTGCATAGTGAAAGAATTTGATATTATTATTATCACCTTTCGGATTCGAAAGCTATTGTCATTTAAATTGTCTTCTGAAGGGTTGGATTATTGATTGTCCAAATATGCGTCATCATTAAAAGGAATCCTTTTCAATCCTGATAATTGTTAAAATGACTAATAATGTTATTTATTATTTAATAAAGCTGATTTCATAATGTTTGTCTTTATGACTAAATGCTGATAGACACAAAAAAAATTAAGTTACTATGTTAAAATAATTAAAACAATTAAGTTATGTTAATGTAATTAAATAATTAATTATGTTAAAATTAAGTTATGTTAAAGTAATTAAATAATTCACTATGTTAAAATTAAGCTGTGTTAATAATTAATAATAATTAAATAATTTCATTCCGGTTTCCACTTTCTTAAATTTATAATATACTTTTTCTGATATAAGTGTGACATCAAAAGTGCTTTAGCTTTCTGCTATGGGTAAAAAAAAATTGTTTTTTATGTCGTTGATGTACTTTTATGTTAGTTAACTTGATAGGTACGAATTTGACTTATCAACTTAATAGGTATGAATTTGATTTATCAACTTATAGCAATAGATATGAATGCAATGGAATACTTAATAAGTATGAATTTGACTTATCAACTTGTTTGGTATTCGTACGTCAAAGAATAGGCACGAATCGACCATACCATTGAAGATTGTACGGCATAGGTATACGTCATAGAATATACGCCAGACATATACGTCATATAATATACGCCATTGAAGTTTATACGATATCTTTTAATTTTACTGGATCAAAATTACTATTACGGATTATATGGTTAAGAAATAATAAACATATTTATGAAAGAAATTATAGTATATTATCGACTCAGTCTTTTTGTTGATTTAAATGGCTTAGTTAATACTTTCAATAAAACTGTTAAAATTTATTAGTCAAAAAATAAAATCTTGCTATTCTTTTCAAATATTTACCGAGAAATTGATATTACAGAATTACATTTGGCAGGCTTAATAAATTTAAAAATGATTATTTTTTTAAATTACTTAAGCGAATTTTTGTGAATAATTTTTTTTTAAAATGTTCAGTTTTATTTATTCAATTAACTCGCTTTATATCAGTTAAATAAGTGCGAAAAGATCAAAAAATATTTTTGATAAAATGATATTTATTCATAGAGTTTAGAGACTGTACATAAACTGAAGCTACTTACATTAACAGCTGCTAATTATATTAATAATTACATTTTGTACTCCAAATCTTAATTTATAAAGTATCCTTGCAATCTTTCCGAAGAATGCTTAGTACAACAACAGCATTTTAAGTGCATTCTGGAGGGTAGAATACTTCAACAATTCTTCTTTCGGGGTCAAGATGCATAAGAAAATGAGTTTTCTAGAGTTGGTATTAAATTACATAGCTAACTTTTTTTTTTTACATAAGAAATACTAACTATTCCATAAAACTGACTTTTGAGGATCACTTCTGAAACTCAAACAAAGAATGGAAGTTCTTTCTTAAGATAAAGTAGTAGTCTAGTGCAACGAAAATAATGTTGAATTTAATCTTTCTTTTTTTGTCTGCCGTGAAATAGTTTCTGTTACTCATACCAAAAGAGAAAAAAACAACAACTGTAATTATGTCTGGATACTTTAGTTTTTTAAAAACTGTGTTGAACAATATTATTTTATTTGTTAGGTAGTCTTTGCATACAATCAATTTATCTTTGAAATATTTTGTTGAAAAATATTGTACCTTATAAAATGTACTTTAATGTACCTTATAATTAATTTATTTGTAATATTTTGTATTTCATTTAATAAAAAATTCTCAAATTTTGTTCGTTCTAAGAATTTGCTCGATTGTTTAAAAATGTTCACAAAAAAAGTTCTTCAGAATAATAATAGCAAAATTATTAACTAATTTCAGAAATTAATTAAACTATAACAATTATTAATATTTTGTAACATTGAGGTACATAACAATAATATTCGTAATTGCATTGATACTGATGATATGAAAATATAATTTGACTTTATGATAATAATAATTATTATTTTTAGTAATAATAATTAAATATAATTGGTCTTAATAATTTGGGTTTTTTCAAATGAATAATTGATTGATAATTTTCGAATTTTAACATACATTTTTTGGTTTGTTGCTCTACAGGCATTTTTTTGCACACTTTGGGCTATTTAGACCAGGTTACTTACTTATTTAACCTTACGTTTTAACCTGTAGTTTAACGTAGATTACGAACTACTAACAGACATCGATGCCACCGCCAAGATTTTAACCTGAAGCAACAAACGCCAGAGCGCTAGCCAATTGGCCATCAGGCCACTTAACATACACGAGGCTTAAGATCTTAATTTACAGCAATATATATTAATGCTTAATAACATTTGTAAACATTTATACGTCTTCTATTAATAACATTTTAACTATGTCAGTACATGACAATTCAAAACCAGCCAGGAAATATGCATTATAAGAGATCAATTAAACCTTTTTACGTACATATATTCGTTACATAGTAACACTTTTAATTAAATAACTACAGAACCCCCTAAGATAGTGATTACCTTTTTCATGCAAAAATCCCATGATTTAGATTCTGCTCAGTTATATTTATGCTATTACAACTTTCTTTCCACTTTTTTTAAATCTCGACTTCTTTTATCTTTTGTCTCTAAATCTATCTACTGAAGAAGACGGGACATAAAAAAAGAAACAGTATCTTCAACATGATGGCAAGACTGGGTGACGGGATGGCTCGTGCCCTAAGGCTTGACGAACTTTCTCACGCACAAAGTTCTACTGACCTGAACGATTAATCGATATAAGTGCCCATTAAATCCCGCAGGGTCGACTCCATTAACACTAAATGGCAGGTAGCCCATGCTTTTATGCAAAGGCCGGTAATGAGTAGCGATTCAGACTTCATTCTATGAAATAGCGTTTCCTTTCCTTGTAAAAAGGGTGAAATTTCGTGCATTTTCAATAACGGCCCTATTGTCTAACGTCAAGGTTTGGCACAAATTGAGCCATTTTTTTTTTTATGGTACTTACCGTTTGCTGCAGCAGTTAGGCCAATTTTCCCCCATACCTTGGAATGTAAGGGGATATAAGTTCTTTAAAAAGACTTATAAAGCTTTTTTTTTACCTATCCTAACGGGTTTAATTAAATTTTAATTATTCCTAGGAAGACAGAAGATCTTCTTCGGTTAGGGTTCGTGAGAAAATGGGGAGGAATAAAGTTTCTGGCGTGACAGTCTTTCATTTCGCTTAAATGACAAAGTAGCCTTTAATTAAATTAGTTCTCGTGATTGCCGACGGAATGGGCCGTCGCATGGAATATGTCTTCTTCAGAAAGGAATTAGTATATCTACTTAAAGAGGATTTTTAATTCTTCTGATGTCTTTCATTGTTCATGATGAAGTAGTTATGTGGGTTTTTTCTCACGAGGACTCGGAACAATGGAGATTTAATTTGAATAGACTTGGATTGATTTTGGTTTCATTTTGGAAAGCTCTTTTTTTACATGCATGGGGAATGATTCTTGTTATTCGGAAATTGTTTAAATTATCTCAAGAATTTCTTGGTGTATTACATTTAAATTTACTTCCTTTTATTCTAATAGTCTGGCGTTTTTGCTGAGCTTAATTTAATTCTTCAACCGAGTTTTACATCAATTTATGTACCTTAAGTGAATACTTATTTAATTAACGCTGACGTTAATTGTCCTCAAACTGAAATGTGTTTCATTCAAGTTTATAATCATTGAAGTTGATTTGCGTTTACGGCTAATGCCTTGAAATTGTTCCACAAATTTGAGACAATTAATTAGAATATTTTCTCTAATAATGATATTAATATCAGGAACTATGGTATTTTTAGTTAATAGAATCTGCAGTTTATTTATTATTTATTTATTTATTTATTCAGGGTTTTTTTTTTTTTTTTTTTTTTTTTTTTTTTTTTTTGTGACACGATTAGTTGATTCATCACATTGATCGTACTTTTTCAATAGGGATATGTACATAGACTCGGTGAAAGTGTTAAACATACATGCATATATGAAATCAAGGAATTATTCGTATGGGTCTGTGTATAATAATACATCTAACACACGTAAAATACAGGATAAATAACACAGTATAAGTACAGGAGTCTCAGGTACTAATATATGGGGGTTGTAATACAAGTTTGAAAGTTGGTAATTATGAAAACACTTAACATTAAGGTAGAAAGGTGAGTCATTCTTTGGATAAAATAAATTTTGCTTACATAAAATATTTCTTAATTGACTGATGTGTTTATATATTTAAGTTTAATTTATTAATTATATCATACCGGGCCATGATTCTGAGAGAAATATCTTATTGTATTTCTCTCATGTAGAGATGCATTTTGACTTTGACTTTTAGATTGTTCATTAGTAATTAATAATGAGTATTAATTAGTAATTCCTAGTTCTAAGTCCTAATGAATGATTGTAATTATATGATATAGTGCTATGTTTCTGAGAGAAATATCAAAATGTATTTCTCTCAAAAAACTAAAATTTATTTTTATATAGAAATGCATTTTGACTTTGACTTTTAGATTGTGCATTAGTTCCAAAAGCATACAAACGCGTAGGCGAAATAAATATTTCTGTAATTCTAAATCTAAATTTTTTTGGAATTCTGTATGCCTTTTTATTTTCAAATTGCTCTCTTCTTAAAAAATACATGTCGGAACTTTTCTTTTTAAATTCCTCTCACCGTTAAAAACATTTGCAACGATTAATATTTTATTTCGCGAAGACAGCTCTTTTATTTTTCTGTAATTTTAAATAAATAATGCCCAGCGAAGAAGACCATCAAAAAAAGATAGAATCTTCTAAGCTCGTTTGGCAAAAAGAATTTGCTAAATATTATATGCGGCCATTTTCCGTATAAAGTGACTGAAAACAATGATTGTGTTGAAGTGGCCTGTGTTTAATTTATGCGTAGGCGTACACTTGTGAAACTGTTTTTTGAAAGCAAGATATTATCGTCATTATCACCTGGTAGTTCTCATAACCATGGATATTTGTCACAAATTTCTTAAAAACAGAAATAGAACTCTGAGATATAAAAAAAAGATATAAAAAAGGAATATTCTAAAAGAAAAAGAATCGACACTTTATTTCTTTATTTTATTTTTTTTCACAAACTCTGTTTTATATCGGGGGCGTTCTTTTGAGAATAAATAACTACATATTCGATAAAAACAAATCTCTATTGTATAAGTGCAGCTTTGAGACATTGTATGTATATATTTATTTTTTCATTTCATTATTTTTCAGCAATTTTTTTTTAAAGGGAAAGCGAATTTAGAATAAAAATGTACTTTTTTGATGAAAGCTTGCAACGTGCAAGAAGGAAAAAAAAAAAAAAAAAAATGTCGAACGTTAAAAAAACGCCGGTTCAGAGAAAGGCACGGGGGGAAATAACCGAAAAAAATTCATATGGGAAATTAAAAAAAAAAAAAAAAAAAAATATGTTCTGTTGAGTATGATGGATGATCTTAGGGAGAACAGGAGTTGATAAAAACGAAAACTAAAAACTAAAACATAAATAAAAAACAGAGTTTGTTTGCATTAAAGAAGTACAGTGATTGAATCGGTTTTTTCACGCCTTTTCTAAGTCGAACACATTGAGCATCACTTTGTATAGAACAGAGTCCTTTTTCTATAAAAAGAAATGAATAAAAAAAATAAAAGAATTTTTTGTACATATATGAGAGAGAAACGTATTTGAATCATATGCTTGTAAAGGATAAATGAGTACATATATCATCAATAGGATGTGTTTTTAGTTAATGAAGCATATACAGCGTTTGTTTATTAAATAATATTGATGAAAAGAAGTCTATTTAAGACATGGTGTAATATTTTTTTCAAACGCTCGTTCATTAAAAGCAATGTTTTTTCTTATGCTCATAAATCATAGTAGGTTCTTTTTGATATTTACTTTTTTAAATCTAAAGCTTAAAGAAGCGCTTTATTAAAATTTGTAGTTTAAATATATGCTTTGATATAATATTAAGCAAAAAAAAAAAAATATATATATATATATTATTTGCAAAAACATTTTTTGAAATGTTTTATTTACTGTAATTAATTAATTTAGTAAAATGAAAATTTTGATTACATTAAATAATGGTTTATTTACATGAAACGTTAAAAATAAATTTCATTTAATGTTAATTGATTTTGGAAATATTTATTTAGGAGTTTGAAAATTGTGTATATCAAATTGGTATTAAATTTTGATTTATTGAATAAAACCATTATGCACTTTAATTTGTTTAAAGTATTTATAATTGTTTATAAAGAATGTTTTTTATTTTTTACAAGTTAAAAATTCACCGAAAAATTGTTTGAAAAAAAAAAGTTTTAAATGTGATTCTTTAAAAGAATTTGAAGTTAAAAATGGTTACCATTTCTTATTATTGTTTAGTTTAAATTAATTTAATTACGAAATAAAAATCTAAAATTTTTATTTTCTGAAAAAAAAACTATTGAAAAATAATAATTTTGATTTTTAGTACGTTAAGAATTTAAAGTTCTTGTTTTGGAAAATACAAATGTTAAATCACTTTAACCTTCACCTTAAAATTTGTATTTTCCTTCTAGGCCTAATTGTTTTTTGTAAATTATTCAGTGTTTCAATGGATGAATAATTTTCACTTTCATTATCGCGCTTGACTTCGTTGATTGAGCAGGCGTTTTTCCTGGTTTAGTTTTATTAAATATTCATCGACAATTTTAAGTTGACCTAAACGATGTAATCGATGCGCTGGTAAAACAGAAAAGTACATTGAACTTTAATCTTTTTTTTTTCTTTGAGACATTAAATTTTTATTTTCTGCGCAATAACTCTTAATTCTAATGTTCTGTTCTTTTTATATCTGAACCAAATTAATTCAATATAAAACTTAATTATAGAATAACTAATTTATGGAATTTTGACTTCAGATACATTTGTATTATTTTTTAAAAATTTCTTTAATGTATTACACACGGAACATTAAAATATTTGCTTATCGTATATAAATATTTTATTTTACATGCCAAAGTGTTGCTAAATATTGAAAATTGCCATTAGATTCATATGCACATCTTAATAAATACGTTTACGTCACATTTGCTTCAATTATATCACTTATGATTGAAAATAATATTTTGCTACGGAAGATACTTTTTTTCTAGCAGAAAAGAATTAATTTAATTTAATTTATTTTAACTATAATTTCAGTAACCTGCACCACTCATATCGAATATATAATCCCATAATCTGTATTTTTGTGTATTCTAAATCCTATTATTAAGATTGTTTATTTTACTATTTTTTCCTACTATTTTTAGCCATCTAATAAATTTTCCTCTACATCTGGCGCCTCCTAATAATAGATGGCGCCAGATGTAAGAGGAAAATTTCAACCTTATTTGTAAAGGACTTTTCTGCAATATAAAGTCCTTTACAAATAAAGTTGAAATTTTCCTCTTACATCTGGCGCCATCTATTATTAGATGCATGCAACTTAAATCTAAAAAAAAATAAAATTAATTAATTAAATTTAATTAGTAAATTAATATTTGAAAAAACTGTATTAACATCAAGTGTCATCAACTAGAAGTTAGAAAAAAAAATGTATTTGAACTTGAGTGGATAAATAAAAAGTATTTTATTAACGATTGAAAGTTTGAACAAGATATATATAGGGAGAGTGTGAACTAATAGTAGGAATTAAAAAAAAAATTCATTTGTTTCAAATCCCTATTCTTTAAACCTGAAATGGACAAGTCCAGTAAATATTTATTTACTGCTACACAATCTCAATCTGTAAAAAACCTGGGCTTAAGCTACTAAAACAATAATAAAAAAAGACCTCTTTAATCCCATTTTCTAAAGGTTTGGCGTCAAAAACTCCCATCTGCACTTGATGAAACACAAATCCTCCTACCGAAGGATATGGATCAGGGGAGAACGAAGGATTACCAAACTTTGCAAACAGTCTGTACATAATAAACAGTATATATATATTGGATATATGTGTAATACAATTTTATAATTTGTGTTTTTATTTCTTTAATGTATTACACATGTAACAGTAAATATTAAATATTTGCGTATCGTATATAACTAATTTATTTTAAATGCCAAAGTGTCAGCCACATATTGAAAATTATAATTAAATTCATATGTACATCTTATTAAATACTTTTCCTTCATATTTGCTTCAATTGCATCACTTGTGCTTGAAAATAAAATTTTGCTACAGAAGATACTTTTTTACTAGCAAAAAAAGAATTAATTTAATTTAATTTAATTGAACGAAACCCCATAATATATATTTTTGTGTGTTCCGAATCATATTAATACGATTAGTTATTTCACTCATTTGTTTTAAATCCCCAATTCTTTCAATCCATGGTCATCCTTGCATTGGACAAGTCCAGTAAATATTTATTTACTGCTACACAATCTCAATCTGTAAAAAGCCTGGGCTTAAGCCACTAAAAAACAACAATAATAATAATAATAAAAAGATCTTCTTTCTAATCCCATTTTCTAAAGGTTTGGCGTCAAAAACTCCCATCTGCACTTGATGAAACACAAATCCTCCTACTGAAGGATATGGATCAGGGGAGAACGAAGGATCACCAAACTTTGCAAACAGTCTGGTTTGTAGGAAACATGATATCTCAACGTGCAGATACCAAGAAAAAAGAAGAAAAAAAGTAAGAAAAGTTGCCTGTGACGCCTGAAGATTTTGAAAGGACGCTTTCATGTCTGGGATGTTATTTTTAAGCTGTCGTACGGATCAACAACTTCTTCTTCCCCCCCCCCTTCTTTTTAAATGAAGGATGGGATAAAATTATTAAAAATTGCTGGTTCATTATTAATCAATATCCCAGTGTGATAAGAACCAGCCATTTCGGAGCCAGGTTTTATCATTTGTAAAGGATATATTTAGTCACAATGCTGCTTTTAGTTTTGGATTGGTAATGTTATTGTTGAATCACTAAGAATATGAATGAATCATGAAAATTTATGTTGATTGATTGAAATGAAAAATGATTCATTGCTTTAATATTTTATTATTTGTAACCCATGTATCAATTTATCTAACATTTGCTGCAAAAAGTCTTTTCAACTAATAATAATTCTATTACAAAACAAATTTTGAATTCATTTTGTGATTTTTTTAAAAACGATATCATTTATGCTTCTACGTGTTGTCCAAATAAATTCATGTTTTTTACAACGAAATTTATTGGTCAATCTTTTAACAATGATTGAAGCTGATTGACTATTGGTGTGTCAGATTTTGTCTTTGGTATAACGATGTCGCAAATGGAACAATTTGAATTCTTGAACAATATTAAATTCTGAGATGCAGGAGGAGGGAGAATCCCCTCCGGTCTTCCTCCCCTTAACCTCCACCTGTCTTCTGGATTCAAATAAAATTTTCTGACTACTGATCGGCTTATTTTGTACTAACTTTCATAACTTTCTCAAACGTTGAAAACGGGAACTTGGTTTTGATTTGAGATTGCTTCTATTTGGAAGTCCTTCTAAACATACTAGAATCTTAGTCCTTCTAAATAGACAAAATCTATAATCTTAGTCCTTCTAAATAGAATAGGATAAAATCTTTTAATATACTCTTCTAAGATTATTTTAAACATATAAGTTGTAATTGAAAAAAATAAGATAATAAATATAATGCTTTTGTTTCCCTTTAATATGTTTAATAAATTTTAATTTGACATTTTATTATTTAAAATAATTTCTTAACAATTCGAAAAAATTTATAGCAATGGATTAGAAATAAACTAACCTATAATTTTTTGAGATAATGAAAATTAAATCGTCTAATATTTCTACTTAAATAAATTTAAATTATTTAAAAATTCAATTAGTTTTAATTTCATTCACCAAGTAAATCATAAATCGTGATGAAATTTGACCCATTTTAATTCGATTTTATCTAACTAAGCCCTTGGGTTGATTGAAAACCATAAGGCAAAAAACAAAATAATGAACAATTTATTTACAGCGATTACCTGTCCACAAAAAATTAACTTTAATACGCAAAACATAATATTAGATAAAAAATGCATCGTCTATCAAAGAAATTGCATTAGATTTAATTAAGCTTGTTGGAAACATAGCATTAATCAATGGTAAATCGCCATTCTCTGGAAAACAACAGAATCTTTTGTTGAGGTCTAATTCTAAAGAATCAATCACTTCCCCAAGTAAACCTTGGATTTCATATCAGCGTTATAAACTGCTTCAGATCTTTCAGTAATTAGGTCAACCTGCAGAATTTCGTGTAACATTTATTAAAATAACGACTTGTTTCATGGCCAGAATAAGGCTAAAATAATTGATCTACACCTGATGTTGTGCGGTGATAAAAGAGGAGTTTGTCTAGTGGTATTGTTTCCCCCTGCGAAATATTGTTTACTTTCTTGGTTGATTAACAACGCATGCCTTGCCGATGAGGCATAAGGAAAAGCTATCTGGTAATGGAGGCAGAGGAAGAAAAATCAGAATCATGTTATTATTGGCGATTACTGGCCCGATCATGAATGTAGCCCATCATCATTCGGTAGGGGGGCCATTTAAAAATGAATTCATTGTTCCTGTAGTGTAGTTTTGCAGGCTTTACTGTAAAAAGCTATTCATAAGATTTCTGTAACTGAAGATATAAAATTTCTGATCATTTAATTGATCATTTTAATTTGGTCAACTTGCACTAGCTGCATAATTTCGTGTAAGATTTATTAAAATAACGACTTATTTCATGGCTAGAATAAGGCTAAAATAATTTATATGCATCTGATGTTGTCTGGTGATAAAAGATCTGGTAATTGATCATTTTAGACATAGATATAAAATATCTGTGTATAAAAATTAAACTTATATACTTAAATTAAGAATTAAATTAAAAAAGGAAAAGATTATTATCATACATTCGCTCAATTCGTTATAGTTTTTTTGAGGATGATTGGAGGTGGGGGGAGGCAGACATTTAGGCATTTGTCTTACCAGCGGGATGAACCCATTAAATTGATGCTATCATTCTAAAAGGTATTCATCGTTATAACGAATGAAATTTTGGTGTGCCCTTATTTTTTAGAGCAATGTATAGGTATAAAAATTTGATACACATTGGCACCTACACAACTTATTCTCAATGCTATTTGTTGCACCATATTTGCTTGTCTTTTCCTTATTGTATTGGAAAAAAAGCAGAAAACTCCAATTGAACTTTGATTATCTGTGCGAAACACTCTATCAGATTTGCCCTCATTTATATTCAAAGTTTCAAGGCAGTGATTGTTACGCACGCCACTACGGAATCTACGTTGCATCCTCTTACACATTATTATATTCTTAATTTAAATTTTCTTAATTCACATTCTAAATTAAATTTTCTGATGATTTCTTCATTGCTCATCAAATATTTGTCGTCGCTGATTGCATTATTACATCTATTGGGATAGAAATGGTTGGAACATTATACCACATGACAAATATTATATAGGATCTTTACTCTACTATATAGAATCATAGTATTACTACATAGGATCATAGGATTACTATATGGGATCTACTATATAGGATCATAGGATTATATGGGATCTACTATATAAGATATAGGATATCTACTATATAGGATAGGATTTTGCTATATAGAATCTACAATATAGAATCATATTAATTTTACCATATAACACTTACAGTATAGGATCTTTACGGTATGGTATCATATAAGACCTTCACCATATAGCACTTTGGACACATCACGCTGTCCTTTTTAATTTGGGTTAAATATGCTGGATTTTACATTTTGTATAAGCATAAAAGTATGTCAGGCATATTTGTAATGTATTATCTAGCGCTTTAATTTGTTGCTAAAATCGTCTCTATTATTCATTAATGCATGGAACATTTTCTAAATCTGTTGCATTAAAATGAAATTACATCATAAGTGATTATTGATTAATATCCTTTCTTAGTTCATAATTTTTGAAGCCACAGAAATCGAATTCTTTTAGAAAAAAAAAAAATGGTCACCAAGGTCATATTGATTTATTTCTCTACTCTGTCATTTCTCTCGCAGACGCTGTGAGGAAAACACTGCAAAATCATCGAGCAGTGACCTAAAGATGATTATAACAGTGACACAATAACAGACAATGGCTTCTTATATCAATTTTACGCACAATACACAGGAATGCACCATTTTATTTATTTCTTCTGTATTCTTTTCCCTTTCAAAGATTTATTGTTTCCGGTCATTCATATTGTTTTTATTTAAAATTCGAACCGATTCGTTTCTTTGTATTTAAAGTTAAGATTTTCGAAGGGCTTGTTATTGTAAGTAAATCGTTATTTGTTTCAGATACGAATATTTTTAATCCATATTTTGTTGAATTTCTTGATTTAGCGTTGTTATTTTTTTTCTACGAAAACTACATTATTTTAAAATTGTAGTTTCATTTGAAAAATATATATTTGGTTGAGAGAACAAATTTAAATGTAATTTAACAAAAAAATTCCAGAAATTGGTTCATTTATTTTTTACAAAAATGCATTAAATACTTTTACCATTTAAAAAAAAAATAATTAATAAAATATAATTAATTAAGCATGAATTTCCAATATTTAATTATTATTTTATTTTATTTATTACTAACTTCTAACCACACATGAAATAAAAATTAAAGTCCTTCAAAGTAAATATTCTAGTTTAAAAACATGATTACTAATTTTTTTTCTTTTTTACATAAATTTAGTGATATTTAAATTTGTTTTTTGAATTTTTATTACTAAATGTAAGAATACTTACATTAAATGCATAGACATTTGTATAAAAAAATGGAATATCAGTTTTTCAATATTTATCCTTAACATCCATAATTCTTCTTCTTAATAATTAATTAATTTTTCTTTTGCTATATTCTTTTTTATATCATTTTATTTTAATTTCTGCCAACTAAAAGATCTATTTAATTCTGTTCATAGACTGTATACAAAAGCAACTCATCAGAAAATAAGAATATCACTGGCATATCCCCCCCTTATTATGCATACTCTTTCCTTTTGTAATATCCATTTCTTTATAATTTAAATTTAATTAAATTTTGTTGGCACATATTTATTGCAAACAATTAAATAAAACTATTTAGTTTTATTTAATAGTTTGCACTATCATTATATGTATATAAATACTCTTCTTTTATTTATAATTTCTTTGTAGTTTAAATTTATTTTTTTACTAAATGTTTTGTATAAAAGATTTATTACAATTTATTAGGAAAATAATACTATTTAGTTGCGTGTATAAACAATTGAACAAAAGGCAGGCTATGAGCAATGACCATCAGCTTTTCTAGTAACAATATCACAAGTTTCTAGTAACAATGTCACCCATGCCGTTATCATTGTATATAAATACTTTCTTTTTACTTATAGTTTAGATTTAAAATGTTTTATATAAAATATTTATTTCAATTTATTAGGAAAAAAACCCCATTTAGTTACGCATATAAACAATTGAAATAAAAAGGCAGGCCATCAGCAAAGGCCATCAACTCTTCCAGTAGCAATATCACAGACCTCTACCCGCACCACTAACATTATGTATAAACATTCTTTTGTAATATTCATTTATTTGCTATTTAAACTTAACTTTTTGTCAATGATTCCTGCAAGAATCTGTTGCGAACTATCATAAAAATTTATTTCGTTATGCAAAAGACCATCAACTTTTCTACCAGCACTATTTCTAGTCCATGCCTATTTCACTATATATAAATATTTTTTTTGTTGATAATTTTTTCGTAGTTTAAATTTATTTTTATATTTAATAAAAAGTAAAAAGGATAAAGGATTTATTGCAATTTATTAGGAAAAAAATCTATGTAGTTACGCGTATAAACAATTGAACAAAAAGGCAGGCCATCAGCAAAAGCCATCAACTCTTCTAGTAGCAATATCAGAGACCTATACCCGCACCACTAACATTATGTATAAACACCCTTCTCTCTCCGCAAACTTATCGATCGGACGATTCTGCAATCCAACGCACCCCACATGATTTGATGTGGCCTGCATTTGTTTAGGATTCATTTTGCGGATAGTTAGTGACTTAAGGAGGACTATTCGCTGGAGCAAAAGTGCCCGGCTCAAATGATACCGAAGGAAATAAAACAAGAAAATGGCTTCAGAGAGAGCTACTGGAAACAGGAACAGGTCTCTGTGGGGACTCAGAATATAACTCTTCTTCTCGCTCAAGTTGGTGCATATTTCAGAGAGAGAGAGAGAAAGCGAGGCATTGGATTGAATGCAGAAACTTTGCAATGCGTCTTGCGGAACGCTTAGAATTAATATCATTGAGTAGTTCTTCCGAAATGGGAGATGGGATTGGATTTGGGTTTGGGTTTGGAGCTGGCTGCGAATGAATGAATGGCTTCTTTGTTTTATTAGATGTTGGATATGTGAGGTTTGTTGGTAATGGGTGTTTAAAACCGGCGATCCTGTGAACATGTGCGTTTTGTTGAGGGGTGCGGGTAAAATTAAATTTGGTACTTGTCGTTCTGTAGTTTTGAATGAATGAGATGCGAATATTTTTAATTTAAATGGAATTTTAATGCACTTTTGTAGTTATAGCTTTTTCTTAAAGAATTTGAGAAAATATGTATGATTTGACACTCAAGGCAAAAGCATATTGCAATAATTATTGTTTGCGGTAATGGTTTTTGTTAAATAAATGTTGTCTAGATGTTTATAATAAAAAGGACTGAATCTTAATTTTTTTTTCTTTTTTTAATCCTAAAAGATGGTTTTCCGAAAATATCTTATTAATAAATTTTTTCAGCACTT
Organism: Caerostris darwini; assembly: GCA_021605075.1. NCBI lineage: Eukaryota > Metazoa > Arthropoda > Arachnida > Araneae > Araneidae > Caerostris > Caerostris darwini. The sequence continues at coordinate 105,027 of BPLQ01006727.1, forward strand.
CTTTAAATACGCTTAGAAATTGTTGATTGATGTATTAAATGGATTAATAAAAATAATTTTAAAAACATTTTTAGTATATTTATTTTGCCGTTAAAACATTGGCACATATAAAATGTTAATAGTGGTAATATAATTTATTTAGATTCTTTATATTTTAAAAGAGCTCTGGCGTTCGGTGGCACAGGTTTAGGGTTCCAGTGGCCTGTAGCTAATGTGGACTAAGCTAATGTACCTAATATGGACTAAGCTATTGTAGCTAATAGGACTGTAGCTGTCTGTCTAATGTGACTGTTATAATTTGCTTTCACTTTGGTGATTTTGATTTTATAAAGTGAATAATTAGTTCTAAATTTTTTTAATGGTGTTATTTATGGTCATAACTAAATTTTTCTCATATATTTTTATTTTATAATTGGATTCGATAAATAAATGATGAGAAATGTTCTAGAAAATGCAAATGATATTCTTCAATTATATTAACACCATTCTTGAAAGAGTTAGGATAGTTTTAAAGGAAATACTCGTATATGCGTTATATAAAATACATTACGTGATTAAAATTAATTATGTTGTTAAATGAAAAGGATGATGAAATTTCTGTGTGCCAATGAATTTAACCTTGAAAATGTAGTAGTGGTGTGAGATTTATTCCTGAAACATTAATCACTGTGAATTTTTTAATGGTGTTATTTTTAATTTTTTTTAACTTTGATAAATAGTTGTTGGTCTTATAAGAGTTAATTAAAAAGTAAGTGTCCACTTTGTCTTAAAATTGCTGAATGCAATTCATTTAAGTTACAAAGAATCTTGAAATGGACTATCGGTAAGAATATTTTTTAAGAATTTATTCTGTAGGAGGCAATGTTGAAGTATATATAATTTATGCTTTCTACGAAATTGTACTCAAATATGTGAATTTTATGGGACAAATGTTGACACTATCGACTGCCACCAGCTTTTAGAAAAAAATAAATTAGATAAAATGGTTTTACCAAACTTTTTGTTTAATTCTGGTTAATATGTACACCTAAAAATATTAAATCTGTAACACAACAGTAACCATTTTTTTTTTGTGTGTTTGAAATTTGTAGGTCTATAAAACTCACTACAATGAAAAAATGAATAACGAAAAATTTTGAAAACGGAAGCAGACGCATAGAATTCTTCAACAAATATATATTTATGGTCTGGAGTTAAGAAAATTGGCTGCACAATGGAATTTCGAAAGGTTGATTTTCCACCAATTTAAGTTGCAGAATAAACAGCATTGTCCTCTGACGCGAAATCTCAAGTCGTGCATTGCACATTCTTTCTTTCAATGCAAACCGTTACGTAATTACCACAACTATTTCAATAATTCATCGCCACCAATCACACTGGCTACAAGTGTCTCCAATTTGAGACATATTTAAGGACCTTTTGTCTTGGATAAAAGGATAGGTCAGGAGAGAGGAAACACTTTGTCAAAAGCTTCCGAAACTGGATATTTGTTTGGCATGTAACCAAACCTCTTCTTCAGAGTGAACGTAATTTATTTAGGGTATGCCCGAAGAATATTAGATTTAGTTCCCGTCGACGCCAAAATTTGCTTCCCGAAATTCAATTTATTCTTCTTTTAAGTTGCGCCGTGTCTCTCCACTCTATGAAATATTCCGAGTTATAATAAGTTTTTATTTCGGAATAACACTCGCTCAAAGCTCATTTCATTGCGGTGATGGAGGACGTCCCGGTTTTTATGTCATCACCTTTTTCCTGAAAATAAGATACTTTGTTATTATTTTTTTTCTGTCGTTCGTGAGTGTGGTGGATATTCAAATACGTAGTATTTCTTTCAAAAGTAGTGGAACAGCATCTTGCATACGTATTTTTCACCGTTCCCTGTTTTATTTCTAACGCACGTAACGAAAGCAATTACTTTAAGCTCATTAAAATTTGAATAGGAATATTTCACTTTCGACAAAAATTTATTGCTTTTGAAAAAACGATTCTTTGTAAAGGAAAAATAAATTCAGTCATACTTTATTGTGCTTAATTGTATCTGTTTTTCATGTATTGGTGCTTATTAAATATTTAGTCACAATTATATTTTAAGAATTCGATGTTGAAGTACATCTAGTCTATGCCTTCTATAATATTGTACACAAACTACAGACTGCACCAGATTGATGTTGGCAGCTGACTTCAGACTGCTACCATTTTTAAGAAAAAGTAATCTAGATAAAACTAAAATAAGTCAAAATTTTTGTTTAAGTCTGGTAAAACATTAAGTACATATAAAAAAATTTAAATCTTTAACATAATACATAGACGCAATAGAGTTCTTCTACAATATATATTTATGTTCTGGAGTTAAGAACATTGGCTGCATAAAAGCAGCCACAATGGAATTTCGAAAGGGTGAGTTTCCACCAATTTAAGTTGCAGAATAAACAGCATTGTCCTCTGACTTGAAATCTCAAGTCATGCATTGCGCATTCTTTCTATCAATGCAGACTGCTACATAATTACCACAACTATTTCAATAATTCATCGCCACCAATCACACTGCCTACAAATGTCGCCAATTTGAGACATATTTAAGGACCTTTTGTCTTGGATAAAAGGATAGGTCAGGAGAGAGGAAACACTTTGTCAAAAGCTACCGAAACTGGATATTTGTTTGGCATGTAACCAAACCTCTTCTTCAGAGTGAATGTAATTTATTTAGGGTATGCCCGAAGAATATTAGATTTAGTTCCCGTCGACGCCAAAATTTGCTTCCCCAAAACTCAATTTATTCTTCTTTAAGTTGTGCTGCCGTGTCTCCGCTCTATGAAATATTCCGAGTTATAATAAGTTTTTATTTCGGAATAACACTCGCTCAAAGCTCATTTCATTGCGGTGATGGAGTACGTCCCGGTTTTTATGTCATCACCTTCTTCCTGAAAATAAGATACTTTGTTATTTTTTTTTTCTGTCGTTCGTGAGTGTGGTGGATTTTCAAATCCGCAGTGCTTCTTTCAAAAGTAGTTAAACAGCATCTTGTACATGTATTTTTGACCGTTTCCTGTTTTATTTGTGAACCTATTTCATTTGTGGCACAAGTAACGAAAGCAATTACTTTAAGCTCATTAAAATTTTTTAAACCGTATTTCACTTTTGACAAAAAGTTATTAATTTTAAACGCGGTAGGTTTTGGTAACGGGGTAAAAAGGTTTAAAAAGTGGATATTCAAATCTGTACTTCTTTTAAAAGTAGTTAGACAACATCTTACATACGTATTTTTCGCCGTTCCGTGTTTTATTTGTGGCACACGTAACGAAAGCAATTACTTTAAGCTCATTAAAATTTGAATAACCGTATTACACTTTTGAAAAAAAGTTATAGACTTTGTGTGGTTGTAAGTAACATGTGTGTCGTGGTTATTTAAATCTGTACTTCTTTCAAAAGTAGTTAAACTGCAACTTACATGCATATGTCACCGTTCAATATTTTATTTGTGACACATGTAATGGAAGCAATTACTTTAATCTCATTAAAGTTTGAATATGCGTATTTCACTTTTGACAAAAAATTATTACTTTTGAAAAACTGATTTTGTGTAAAGATGAAAGAAACTGAAAAACGCGTGTGTGGTGGATATTCAAATCTGCACTTCTTTCAAAAATAGTTAGACAGCATCTTGCATACATATTTTTCACCGTTCTCTGTTTTATTTCTGACACACGTAACGAAAACAATTACTTTAAGCTAATTAAAATTTGAATAACCGTGTTACACTTTTGAAAAAAAGTTATAAACTTTGTGTGGTGGTGTGGTGGTAAGTAACGTGTGAATGGTGAACATTAAAATTTGTACTCCTCTCAGAAGTAGTTAGACAGCAACTTCATACGTATTTTTCACCGTCCACTATTTTATTTGTGACATACGTAACGAAAGCAATTACTTTAAGCTCATTAAAATTTGAATATGCCTATTTCACTTTTGACAAAAAATGATTACATTTGAATAAATGATTGTGTAAAGAGGAAGGGAACTAAAAAACGTGTGTGTGGTGGATATTCAAATCCATAGTACTTCTTTCAAAAGTAGTTAGTCAGCATCTTGCATACGTATTTTTCAACGTTCTCTATTTTATTTGTGGCACGCGTAACGAAGGCAATTACTTTAAGCTAATTAAAATTTGAATAACCGTATGACATTTTTGAAAAAAAGTTATAAGCTTTGTGTGGTGGTGTGGTGGTAAGTAACCTGTGTGTGGTGGGCATTCAAATCTGTACTTTTTTCAAAAGTAGTTAAATAGCAACTTGCATACGTATTTTTCATCTAATTTAAGAATTTATTCTATTTTCATCAATTTCAATCAATTTTGCTAATTTCTTGCTTTAATAAAATGATGAAGATTCGCTTAAATGATATCAGAGGGAAAACTCTGGTATCATTTAAGCAAATAATCTCTGGTATCATATACTTTTAATTACTATGTTTCATGTTCTTTGGTATATAAATAATATTAATAGAAAAGATCACCCATGTATCATTTCAACTATTTTTATATATGTCCGATTCGTGGCTCAGTGGCAACGTGCGCCACTGGTGAGCATTAAGGCTGAGATTCAATTCGCTGGTAGTTTTGTTGTAGGCAGTGTTTCAAAGATGTTCAGTACCTTGCCTCGTTAGTCGGGCTACCTGGGGAGTTTTCCAAGTTTTCTCCTATACGTTACTCAAATACGGGGTATGGCCCCCTTAAAATCCTCCCGGAAGGCATTATCCTCCTTCTTCAGCGACACGGAACCAAGTCACAATTCTACCTACGTATGCTTCATCACAACAGAAGCTGCCCCTCTTCCCTCCTTCCATTAAACCACACGGGTTCATGGACTTGATCTAGATGTTGCTGCCGACCAAATGGGATAAGAAACAAACAAATTTTTTAACATATTAACATAAATATTTTGGTCTAGATGGTATCTGTCATTAAAAAATCAATAACTTGAATTTTATCGTTCTAATTAAAAATAAGCACCCTTTTTCTTATAATATCATTTTGAATCCAAACAATGAATGAATTAATATATTCATAAAATTCTAGTCAGATAAATTAAGGATTGTTTGAATCTTAAATTGAAATATTAATTTCTATATTTCCATATCTTAATGCCTTCCTTGTTCTTTGTGAAATATACTTCTCTGCGTTCATGGATTATATTAGCACGCGATATTTTATATTTAAAAACAAACTTCAAAAGTTATTGTATTTAAATATATTATGAACTTTATTATTTGTGATTTTTTTACAATTTTGCACTCTTCCTTTGTGTTTTTCATTATAATAATGAAAATTTTTCATATTTCTTTCTTTTGAACACATCATAATTGTAAATGACAAATTAAATGATCTTGAATAAATAAAGATGAAATTAATGTTTAATATATATATCGATTACATTTGTGGCTTTTGTTTTTTTAATTTAAAATATCGTTTAAATTAGTTGGACAATTGTCTTTTCCTTTTTCAAAACATATGCGGAAATATTTTTTATATTATGTAATTATTTATTTGAAAATAAAAAATGCAAAAGGCCCTTTCTTAACTCGGAAAATTAATTTCTGTCATAGATAAATGTAAGGATAAATTTAAGAAAATACAAGAAGAATCAATGTAAGACACATCATAATTAAAAACAAAATCCATTATAGTTTAAAATTAAGAATTGCGATGTTTATTATCGTTCTGAAATTCGTGTTGTGGTGTGCAGGTTGGAGAACCAGATTTTTCATGGGTGTGGTTGGATTGAGATACTTGCGGCACAGATTGGAGAACTCACAACTTCATTTACACACACATCAATTAGAGACATACAATGTTTTATATTTTATTTAACACATATAATTAGAGTTTCGTGGAAGGACTCCACTTATAAGCCGAAAACCCCATATTCAGATACGCGCGGGAAGCACGAAAAAACACTTCCTCTCCGGTTGAGAGCCTGTAGGCCAATTAGCGGTTTCTTTTGAACTTCACTGGATGTGCTTTTGACAGTGCGTGGAGAAAGAACGGTTACAGTATTCAAAAATGTAACACAAACTTTATTATTTTTTGTGGCATACATTAGAAAAAAAAAATTTTATTTAATTGGCAAAAATTTTCTAACAAGAATGGACTTTCTAAGCAATGCTTGTAAAATTTATTTTACATTAAATTTAAATTTATAAATGATAACAAAAAATTTTCGTTTTTGTTCATTTTATTAATCTACTTTATTACATTGTTTTGACTATGAGAAATTTCTCAATTTATCAAGTATTGATTCAATGTTCATAATAAAATATTCAAATGGTCAACATAATAATTCCTTTATAAAATATAACCATTTATATTTACACTTGTCATTTTTGTATGTGTCAAAAAAAAGAAAAAAAAAAATTAATAAAAGATCTTATTCCTTATTCAAAACCAAGAAAGAAAAAAAAAATACAAAATTGACTTTTAATCTTATTCCTAAAAAAAAACGCGATTGCAGAAAAGAGAAAAAACAGAGAAAAAAATAAATGCAAAACAGTGAACGTTCTTTACATATACAAAATAAAACACAACAATCTCGAATGAAAGCTTTGTACTTTTATCCAAATTCCTTTCGTCAAAATCCCGTTACCTCAAGTTTACTTTTTTCCTGCGAAGACGTCGAGACATTTTACTTCTTCTTCTAAAATCAATTTGTCCGGACAGGTACGATCTGCACGAGTTTCGCGGAATTGAAAGACTTAGACGAAGGGTAAACAACATACAGCAAGACCGTGAAAATATATTTTCCCTTAACTGAACTACATTCGGGCAACGTTTGAATGGGTATATTAAGTCCTCCGTGCTTGCAGAGTTTTCAAGATAGGAAAAAATGGTTTAAAAAATGTCCGCAAGCCAGCTTTTTGAAATTGGGAAAGGAGACAAAAAAAAAAAAAAAAAAAAAGATAAGATTGCTTACAGTGAATATTAAAAATGTTTTCATGCTAACAGTTCTCGTGGTTTGGGCATAGTATTATTATTTTTTTTAATAGCTTGATATTCTCTATTGTTGTTGTGGTTGTTTAGTAAATTAGAAAAAAAAAAAAAAAAAATTTCTTTTTCTTTTTCATGGCAGAAAATATATTGTCGTGAAGCAATATTTTCCAAAGCGACTGTTATATAAATTAACTGTTAAAAGAATTGCTAAAAACTCACTTTATAAATTGAACTTATTATATTATTTTATTAATTGTTATGTATTGTTTACTAATTATGTGAAAGATTTCCGTTTTTGTTCATTTAATTTATCTATTTTATCACATGGTAAACGTATTTTAATAAATTGAGAATTTTTTCCTAGTCAAGTATTGATTTGGTTTTCATAATAAAAAATTCAAATGGCTAACATTAAAAAAATTTAGCCATTTATATTTACACTTGTCATTTTGACATGCGCCAAAAAAAAAAATAATATCTTATTCCTTATTCAAAACCAATGGAAAAAAAATACAAAATTGACTTTTAATCTTATTCCAAAAAAATATGCGATTGGAAAAAAAAAAAAAAAAAAAAAAAAGAAAGACAGAAGAAGAAAATAAATAAGAAATGCAAAACAGTGAACGTTCTTTACATATACAAAATAAAACACAACAATCTTGAATGAAAGCTTTGTACTTCTTAAATTCCTTTCGTCAAAATCCCGTTACCTCAAGTTTACTTTTTTCCTGCGAAGACGTCGAGACATTTTACTTCTTCTTCTGAAATCAATTTGTCCGGACAGGTACGATCTGCACGAATTTCGTGGAATTGAAAGACTTAGACGAAGGGTAAACAACACACAGCAAGACCGTGAAAATATATTTTCCCTTAACTGAACTACATTTGGGCAACGTTTGAATGGATATATTAAGTCCTCGGCGCTTCTTGCTGAGTTTTCAAGATGGAAAACACGGTTAAAAAAAGTCCGCAAGCCAGCTTTTGGAAATTGGGAAAGTTGACAAAAAAATAATAAGATTGCCGCTGTGAATATTAAAAATATTCTCGTGCTAACAGTTTTCGTGGTTTGTTTGTTCTTAACCGCTTGATATTCTCTATTGTTGTTTAGTAAATTATAAAAAAAAAAAAAAAAAAGATTGCATTTTTCTTTTTTCATATCAGAAAACATTGTCGTGAAATAATATTTTCCAAAGCAACTATTATATAAATTTAGTAACTATTGAACAAAATGTTGCCAAAAACTCATTTTATAAATTACAATTATTATATTATTTTACTAAATTATTTACAAATTCTGTAAACTTCTGCGATTAATAAATTGATTTTTTATTTCAAACAATATATGAGATCTGGCACCCTGATGGCCGATTGGTAGCATTCTGGCGCTAGGTATCACAGGATTCGAGTCTAGGCGGTGCCGTGGATGTTTGTAGTGGTTCGGAATCCACTTTAAGGCTTAGTCTCGGTCTAATAGGATGCGTTGTGGGGGTAATGTTGCTCGCGTCCGTAGCATATCTCCAAGTTGCACTTACCTATCCAGCTCAATGAGTAATAACATCTGTGCAACCCTTGCTTATGACATAAATATTAACTGTTTCTGCATTGCCAGCTGCATTAGAACAACAACAACAGTACTTCAATAAAAAAATCAAAACAAAGCTTTCCATTTTAAAATACAGAATGATAATGTATCAGTCTTCGTTTTTGAAATAAAAACATATATATGTATAGTAATAATAATAGCAGAATAACTAAGAAGAATTCAAAATCTTAATCTTTTTTAAAACACAAATACGAACGGATTATTCCTGTTTTAATTTCCTTTTTTTTTTTGAGCTCAAAAAGGGAAATGCTTAAAAAAATAAGTATTCTTTAAAATCGTAAGAAATGTTTTCTCAAGAAGAAATGGAATTTAATGTCTTTAAGAATTTTTTATATTTTTATTTATAATCGAAAAATAAAATGAATTTCCTTTCTAATGTCATCAATAAAAGAGCAACTATTTTTTTTTAACAGATTATTTAATAAAAATGAATTTGATTAAAGCAATTTGCTAAAACGTTTCCCCCTTCCGTCCGATTTTGGCAGAGAGCCTATTCCATGCCAAACCGTAAATAGTAAAGAAGCACGCGATGTTTTTATTTCCCATTCTCCTACAACAACAACAACAACAAAAAAACCTGCTTCAAGAAACTTTTACAGATAGTTTCATCATTCAAAGTCAGAGAGATAGAATCCGTGGCAGAGATTTGTGGCACATATTAGTCCTCTGGATTCTCGTGCTCCAGGAATACATTAAGACACTGCTGCTTAATGTATTCCTATAGCACAGATTCCTCCGGAAAAATATTCCCAGAACGATTACGCCTTTATAAGTTTGTATGCCATGATCACCCCAGAAAAGAAACTGTAAGGGCAAACAAAAAAAAATCTGAGAATTTTATCGGTCTTACCATTTACTTTTGGATAAATCGCACAATAAAACGTTTTTGCGTCTTTGTTTGCCAGTGATTGATGATACCTGAGGGAACATAGGCGGCAGTGTTTCGATTATATTTATTTATAGAATTTTATACCACGCTTTTTTTTTCCTTCATGGAAGGGTAAGGGGGAGGGCTATCTCAAGAGTGGTTTTGCAGTTCATTGCGAATTCAGACGGCATATCGTCCGCTGGGTATTATATTATATTCTACACCTGAATAGCCTGAAAACGTATCCACCATTCCTTTTGAAGTTTACTTTTCTTTTTCTTCGTATGGTAATGTTACCAGATATCCAGTTTACCGAAGGGAGCTCTAAGAATTGGCTTGAGAAAAAATTATTTTTTCCCTTTTTTTAAGAAAGAAGCAAACGAAAAAATCCCTGCAGCGTGCAGCAAATAATATCTCTTAAACGGAGACAACATCCAGAGTCATGCTTGCCTTAACACCAGATTAGTATTCACAGTGTAGATGGCGTATACTGTGCATATTAATTGCAGAAGTCACCTGGTTTGGAGTGCAAAGTAATGAATCAAAATCAAATCTATATTAAACACGTAATAAAAAAACTTCATTAATTCATTTCTTTTTGTGGAAGTGTTACCAAACATTCAATTTACCAAAGGGAATTACTGAGACTGATTTGAGAAGACTTTTCCTTTTTGGAAAAAATTTCAAAAAGAAATTTTTCCAATGCAGAAAATAATATTTTTAAAATGGAGATAGCATTATTTGGACTGTTTCATTATTTTCTTAGTATCAGATTAGTATGCATAATACGTCTAGCAAAAAGTTGCGTATGCTAACTGGTTAAGCCACTTGGCTGAACTTTCATTTAAAAGTTTGATTATTCGCCAATGAATGAAAACTAAACCTATATTTACACAGATTTAAAGTTAAAAAAAAAAGATATTTTAAAATAAATTAAGTTTTTATGGTTATTAATGAAATTAATTTAATTTCGAAAATGTTTTTGAAAACATCAATTTAAAATTATGTTATTAAAAGTCTATAACTTAACACTTTATGGATATTAGAACGACGCCGAAAAATTGTAGATATAATATTACTAGAACATTTCTTTATAAACCCTTTTTTGCATTGCAAATTAAAATAAATAAAAAAAAAAATAATTAAATTCGAAATTTAGATTTCTCTGATTTTTATTAACCATTCCAACAAATTTTTGCATGATGTAATAACAGTTGTAACAAATTATATAAGACGCATTAAATTAGAGCATTTCATATAGATAGTTCCTTACTTTTATAGGTTATTTAGCACATAATTTTCTTGTATATATCGTCTCAAGTCTGTCATTCAATATTAATATTGATAAATAAAATTTGTTTAACAATGAATATTGATTTTCTTGCTATCTCAATGAAATGCATTATTTACTAATATTGAACATTTTATTAACGCTTTTCAACAAAATGCATTAACACAATGAATTAAGCAATGTATGCAATAGAAATATTTATGTTGAAAGCAAAGTTAATTTTGATTCGTTAATAAAATAGTAAAAATTTATATAATTTTTTTTTTATTAATTTATAATAATATATTAATAATAATAATAATGACTAAATGATTCATTATTTTTAAAGTTAAAAAAAAATAATTAGTGGCTTACAAAAATCATTAGATTTATTACTTTTTTCATTTAGCAAATAATAGTTAATAAATATATTTCAATAAAATGAATTGAACTTTATTATTGCTTTAGTCCCAATCTTATTTAAATAGCACATATATAGTTTTAAACATTTAATTCATAAAGTCATTACATAGTAAAAACATATCCCTTTATTTACTTCACTGCAAAACATTTATAAAAGAACAAAGCTGTGGGAAAATCTATTCCGTATCGAAATTAATATTAATTTTTAAATTTTGAGTATTATAAATTATTTGTTTAATTTGCGGACCGCGTAATTTATTAGACAATGACTTTTAAGGTGCAAAATATCGCATGCTTGCTTAATATCTCAACTATTTTGATAAATAAACACATACCGAGTTAATTACAATGATATACGCGTGGGAATTTATAATATTTATCTAACAAACACAATTGAGACAATTAATTTCAAAATCGGTTGGAATTTTATTATTTTAAACAAATAACTGGAAACACACATCCGGACAAATCACAATTCCAGTGTAGTATTTGTAAAACGAAAAATATTTCAACAGGAGGGAAAATTAAAATATTTTATTAATGTTCATTTGATGATACTTAACCCTGATAAATTAAAACAAATGCTGTTTTGGTATTTAAAAGCTGACAAATAAGTAAATTTGCTATCGTCCTCGAATAGAAATATTAAAACATATTTTGAAATTGTTCAAGTTCTTAGATTTGAATTCAATTGCGGAATAAAACGTTTAAAATATAAGAATGAAAATTCTTTCAAAGTAATTTTTAGTTTTACTTGAATAATTAATAATCTTACTTTTAGCAGAAATAAAAATATAAATGTTGAAATATTTGATTAATATTGTTTATCGTAAATGATCTCTAAATCTGGTGAATGTTGATCTTGAGCTTGAACTGTGTGTTGATTGTGTTGTTAAATTCAAATAGTTGATCTTGAGGTGGAAATATCTGTTGATTATATTATTTAGTGTACATTGTTTGCCTATTTCAGAGGCTTCTAAATTTAAAGATGATGCACAGGTACTTTTAAAAAGGTATTTAACCTCTTAGCCATCTAGAGTAAAGATCAAAATAGATCTAAATATCTATGAGTACAATGGAAATATTTTAATTGTGCATAGGTGAGGCACAAAACACTTTTATTTAAAAACGTATGATAAAACTAATATAAATATCCATTTATTAATATCATTCACTTCTATGAATATATATATATATATATATTCATAGAAGTAAAAGCAGATTTCGTCTCCTATTTATGATAAGTTTTATTCTTCAATTTTTATGCTATTTATTGATAGCTTTCAGATTCAATTTATTACTTTAATTTTGTAATCATGCTTCCTCCTACGCAAGGTTAAGAGCACCTCCTGTGGCATTCAGGAGAAATGGTCAATTGGTTTACAGACTCTCATCCAGAGAGAAAGTATGATTCGCACACCCGAGATTGAGTTTTCGGCTTAGAAGTGGAAACCTTCCACGAATCTATAATTATATGTCTTTAAACTTGTTACGCATTTTTGTGTCTAATTGTATGTGTGTGGTGTTTGTTTGTGGGTGTGCAAATAAAGCCGCGTGTTCTCCAACTAGTGTATCAAGTATCTCAACCTATCCACACCAGTTACAATCCAGTTGCCCAACCTGCATACGTTGGTTGCCACTGCAACCAAAAACTTATAAAAATGCACTTATAAATGAATCAATTTCTTAAATGATGCACTTAAAAGTGCATGCAAAATACATTTTAACAAATGCATTTTGAAATAATAATGTCCTTATTCTTCACGTTTAATCATTAGTCAGTTGCAAGCAGAAGATATAAATGAGCAAATGTTAACATTTTATTTAGTTCATTAAAATAAGAAAAGCGAAGTCCAAAATAAGGCTGAAAACTTATTTATTTTTATTTTTAATCATTATCATTATTTAATACGGAAAAAAAAATATATGAATCTTATCAATTATGCTTGTGATATTGGATAAAAAATAGACATCAAACAACTGCTCATTAAAAACTACGTATACTGAAAGAACTTCGTCGATTTATACGTTTCTGATTTTATTTATTTATTTCGTTTTTTAGTTTTATTCCGAAAGGCCAAAACAGTACTTCGCCAAAAAATCTTTCGAGAGTATCATTTACACAAGAGGAGATTCACGTTTTCTCTTGTGGGACTCGAGATTCCATGTTGTCTCTTACAATACGAAAAAGACATAACATTTCCAGTGAAACATTCATAACCCGGGCCTTGTCACCACAGAGAAAAAGTACCTCGCAGTGGGAAAAAGAGAAATAAGAAAAGAAATCCAGTAAAAAGATAAAAGAAATCCACCCAAAAGTTGTGGGGAACTTTTTCTTCCTTTTTCTGAAGAACACCCTTGAGATTGCATTAATTTATCATTGACTTTGGTTCTTTCGCAGATCTTTATTATAATACTTTTTTTCCCTCATTTTATAGTATAGTGTCTTGTGCCATCTTTATAGTCTTTTACTTTTTTAAACAAGACACTGGAATACTTTATTTTTATAAAAATTTCTGTATGATATAATCATATATATACATATACAAGTATGATATTCTTAAAAAAGATTTAATATTCTTTTTTAGGGGGAGCAGGTTTGTACTTTAATGTTGAAGACGCACACAAATTTTGTCGTAACGACTTCATATGAAAAGTAATACTTTCCTAATGAATAATGCATGATGTTGTATAATTACCCTCTTCGGTTAAATACATGTGAGACATCAAAGGATTTTGACCCAAGTTATGGGCAGACACATAAGTAACAAGAAAATATTTGGTACTTGATTTTCAAGATTTAATGGTTAATAATTCATTCGCTGCAATGACAGTCTGTAACATGGAATATTATTGAATTAGATTCATTAGATATATTTTTATGTCAATACGAATTCTATAGCAATCAATAAAACCCTTCAGATGGAATGATGTTATTAAGCAATTTGAATTAAATACAAGCAAAAACATTACCCGTCATAACTTCAACATGATCGTTTCGGAGGGACATTTGCAATCTAATTTTTACTACACTACAGATTTGCAGATAGGATAAAGTAAAATGTGGTTGTTACGTATTACATCCTTTTTTTTGAAAGGATGTCAGTTTTTTCATTTACTGGAATGTTGCAGTGGCTGAAGTACAATTTTCCAGCCAGTAGAAATTGCTAATTGAAATATGACCTGCATATGAAGTATGCATTTTGAATACTTTAAACATATACATAAAAATATGGATATTTAACGTAATTCTAAAACTGTCAAAAATACGATATTTATCATATCTTATTATTTATATTTTGATAGTGTCAAGTAGTTGTGTTCCGACAAACTTTGTTGAACTAATTTCGTATACCTCTTTCATGAGAATGGTTCTCATTAGATTTTGAAATGTTGCTGAAGTAATTGCGTCCCATTCTGATACAAGAAAACAAGACATCTCGGACAATGTTGATGGTCTAATTGCCTCGAATCCTAATTATCTTTACGATTGGTCTTAGTGTGATCTTCCAATGATTGAATCTGATGAGGAAAATTGTAAGTGTCCACATCAGATCTTCTTCCAGTCTCATTATGTTTATTGTTACAACATATCATTCTGGGAGTTATTCATTTATGGATGTAGTCCCACTATGATGTAAAAAATAAAATTTCTTGAATTGTTTTGTTTTGATATTGGGTTTTGTCAGCAGAATCTACAAAAATGAAACATAATATAATAGTTAAAGGAAACACTATATAAAAAAGGATGTTTGAATATATTAATTAATGTGTCTAGCATGGATATTGTAAAGCATAGACATAAAAATATTAAAGGACATTTTAATACAGATTTTCGAGCTACATCTAAAATGAAATATATAATATTTTACATGAATAATACAAAGCCAAATTAGATAAAAATCGTTTAGATTCCATTGAACATTTTGATCATAACTGAAATTATTTTATATTTTACTTTTTTGTTTAATAATATTTAATTCATAGCAAAATACTAAAACATCGATTCTGTTGGCGAAATAATTCATTGTTCCTATACAAATTACAAATTAAAAGCTAATGCAAATATCCTATAGGATATATTTTTTTGTATAGGCATGCCAAATCATAGCCATTTTGTATAGACAATCAATAAAATAGTAATAATTCATTATAAATTCTTATTTTTTATCATTTATTACTTGAAAGCACGCGTAAAGTAATTATGGGTTTGTTTAAATGGGTTTGTTAATATTTAAATATACAAAATATACATTTTACGTGTAGTATAAGGGAATTCTAGAAAAAGTACACTATCGACATTATTTATTAACAATTCTCTTCACATAGATTTTTATCTTATGAAATTGTGCTGTTTCAAACTATTTTTTGCATAGTAAAAAAACATTTTAATTAACATATCTTTGAAATCAAAAATTAATTCACTATTCTTTGTAGTTTGTTTTTTCAAAAGGATAAAAAAAAAGAAACTTCTACATATTCAGCATAAAATAATATTAAAGCACTTAAAACATTCGTTATTTTCTATGATTATTTCATAATTGTAGGGGCTTCGTCATATTTCTTAAAAAATGACTTTTTTTGAAGAATGCAAAATAAAGTTAATTAAATACAAGAAAGCACAGAACAATTACAATATTGATGTTAATCTTTTACTAGGGTTCTAATTGCCAAAGAAGTGCTTCAGTATTTAAGGCGCGGGAGAAAAAAATTCTGGAACAAATTGACACTAGAATTCGAACACTTTCATTTTATGTTGAAACAAATGAAGTCAAAAGGAAATGGCTCATATATTTTCCATTAAATAACTATGACTAATTTTTTACATCCCAAAAAAATCAAGAATTGGAAACTTTAATTAACACTTTCCAAGCTTCTAGGAGACAGAAAAAAAAAGTAAAGAAAACATAGGTTTTCGTATGTTTTTATTACCATGATGAGATACAAAATTAGTTTCTAAAGAATTCAAAAGAATTATTTCCACTGCTTAATTTTCAGACGCAAATATTTCCTCTTTATTTGTTTAATTGCAACTGCCGTTGGAATGTCTTGCAGTGAAATGTCTCTTTTTTTGAATTCTTCTTTATTTATCCCCTTTAAATAGAGGGGAAACGGCGATAAAACAAAAAAGTAATGATATTACTAATTGAATAGAAGTGTTAATTCTTTATAGCGATTGTGAATAAAAACTATTTGCTTGAGTTTAGTATAAATTTATGTTAAAAGGCTCCAAAAATATTTGTTTGACGAAATAAAACATTTATTCTTCCTTTCTTTAATGTTTGCATTCTTTATATCTTTCAACCTTTTAAATGATTGAGTTACTATAAAAAGACAATGACTTATGTATAAAATTCTACAAAAGAAGTACAATAAAATAATCAACTTTCAACATGTTTAAAAATATTATTCGTTTCAAATCTTTATATTTTTAATTAGCTACGTTCTAAGAATACATCTTCCTTTTTTTACTTTATTGTTTTGAAATCATTGTATTGATCAATATACTTTTGCTTACTTTTTATGTTAAAAAAAAAATCATGATTAGTTAATAAATTTTTTATTTTCCACTTAAATTATTCATTTACAGCTGATTTTTAAATTTATCATTCATTATTACTTAGATTAACCACAATAAGTAGTTAATCGATCAGTTTTCCCATTTTTTTTTCCTTACTATTCTGATAAATCATATTTTAAATTAATGTGATTTCGTTGTATTCATAAAGCATTAAATTTTTTAAAACCATTAACCATTAAGTTTTTCTGAAACTTTATTTGCCTCTCTATTTTGGGTTTAAAATAATAGTCTTTGTGTTTTATTTTGATATAATTCTTTTGCAAATAGTTATATCCATATATGATCTGATATTCACATGGAAGTCATGCAATAAAGATAGTATCTCCTATTTATGATTAATGATTGTTTTCATATCAAGATATTTTTCTATTAATAGCCTTTATTCTTGTTGTTTATTTTTCTAATAATGGAATAGTCTAGATTATTTGGTCTATAGTCCACTTAAACTTCACTAGACTAGACCTAATAAAGAAACTCTCATCTGTTTTTATAATGAGTGATTTTTTTCGTATCAAGATATTTTTTGATTAATAGTTTTTATTCTTGTTGTTTATTTTTCTTATCGTGGAGTTGTCTAGATCATTTGGTCTATTAGTCTATTTAAACTAGACTAGACCATTTAGACATTTATAATATGCAACGATAAAAATTGCTTTGGAGGATATATTACAGTTATGTTAAATTATAATACTAAATATTGGATGTATTAAGGACCTTGATGAAATAATTTTGTAAAAAAGTGATGCAAATTGATCTCATTATTCGAATAAGATCGAATTCGATGCAATCGAAATGGATTCAACAGGAAAAGGAAAGTAAATCCTGCATTACAATGAAAGTGGATGATCCTTTTTGGCACTACTTAATGCAACATCCTTTCGCCCACGGACAATTCCATTCTGTCCATTTCCAATTCACAGTCCATTCATCACAATGGGTCGTATAGACTACAACAATGTGCAGAAATCGTCAAACGCTGCCGAACACTTAATGCAAGAGGACGAATTGTGCAAGATCCTACCCGGTTTACAGAGCGCTTGACTCTAACACATTAGCGAAACTCAACGCCTCACTGATTCTTTGTTGTCCAGAGCTCACTACTACTACCTACAGAAACTCTGGATTCGATTCTACCACTTAAACTTCCATCCCATTCTTTTCAATCGGGGCCCACTATCTGGACCCGCTATCTTCCGGCGATTTCATTGGCCAGCTCATTTGCGGACAATGGAGGGCCTGTTTGTGAATGGGCCAGACATGAAGACCCTTTTAAAAAAGGACCTTCGCATTTTCTTCCAACATCACTACCTGCTTGCTTGCTGATCGACCTCAGATAGAGCTAATTGTCGAGATTTTTGTCCCCTCGCGACCTGAGTTTTGTGCTTTTGGAATTAATGATTGCCCCAGGGAATTCTCCACGCTCGGTTGCCCCCTGCCTCGGATGATTGCGTGAGAAACGCTGCATTTTGTGCACACAACGGGACTGTTGTTTAAACTCTCGGCTCTTCGGGATGGTGTCCCCTTCCTTCCCATCTGCCCTCTGCCCCCTTTTTTCCTCGTCTTCCCTTTTTCGCCTGCAATTGTTTTAATGTTGTATTCACTAGAGTTTCGCTCGACTTTCACTTTTAGGCATGGTAGACGGAATGTACAACTAATCCATTAATTAATTTTAATATGACTATCACTTGATTAAGTGGAAAGTGTGTTTAATATTTCTGCATAATTGATGGTTTCAAATTTTATGTCTATTTATTAAAAAATTAAATTTATTGTGTTATTTATGTGGGATAACTTCAGATATCGAAAACAGTGGTCAGATTAAACTTTTTAATGTTTTCATCTTAAATGTGTTCAACCACAATTTATGAAATCCAACACTTCTTCCAACAGTTATTTTGACGGTTATTTATATTGTCTTTCATTGATTTTTAATCAGTCAGAGACAACAGAACAAGAAAATTTAAAATAAAGCGAGTTACTTCAAGTATCAAAAATATTGATCAGTTTAATCTATTTAATGTGGGCGCATCTTTAATGTATTCAACAACAATTTATGCAACACTACTTTCGTTAATTTATCTGAAGTCAATGCAGTTTTGCTTCATGCGTCAGATAATTGGGTATTTTTACAAAAATTGCAATTTTTAAAAATACCATTGCTTTATTTTTGAAGTTGATGTAGGATGGTGTTCATCTCTGCGTGAACTTTTCCTAAATCAACAATCTTTTCTAACAGTTATTTTAATGGTTATTTCTATTGTCTTTCATTGATTTTAAAATTAATGAAAAACAACAGAACAAGGAAGTTTAAAGTAAAGCGAATAGCAAGAGAGTAACATTAATAATATTTTTTTTTTGTTGCTAGCATGTTGATCACTGGTTATTTACCTTAACATGAAATATATTTGATATATTCCTGTACATTAAAGGTGAACATTTTAAAATTACTTTTGTTTTCTTTTTTTTACTAGAAAACAGTCTCGCTGGTTATTGGATTCTATACTGTTTACATTTTCTGAATTAATTTATTAAGTTATATTTTCAATGTGGTTTTTCAAGTCCCATTTTCTCTTTTTATTTGCTATATTTGTATATAGCTATACTGATCGTTACAAACACTAACTGTTAAAAGTTCTTTAGGTAGATGGGCTTGATTTTTCATGGCTGACTACGTGAGACACGTTGCATTTTATGCACACAACGGAACTGCAGTTTAAGTTCCTGACTTTGTTGGAGATGTTCTTTTCATTCCATATTCCTTGAATCTCCTTTTAGATGTCTGCTTTTATGCCTGGAATTGTTTTAACGAGTTGTCCGCTTGAATTTGGCTTTTAGGACCTAGAGAGGGGGCAACGGAGCGAGTAAATCTCCCCCAACTACTCCATAAATTAATCTTCTTATTGTAGTTGTCTCCTAAATGTGGGCTATCTATCACTTCGCTGAGCAGGAAACGTGCTTAATGTTGCTGTGTACATAAGGGTTTAAAATTTTAGACCGCCTCCTCAACAAAGATAATTCTGGTTTGTTGTAGTATTTGTTATAGAATTAACCTCGCATGCCCTGGTATTCATGTCCCATTACGTTCTCTTCAATAGTCGCAATTTGTGTAGTAGTAAATCTTTTAACGTGTTTGCTTCTTGAAGGATGGTAACCTACCATTCATACATTAGTCCGAAAGTTTTAACCTTTCACTTGCCACTCGTATCTGGCTACGTGTCAGTCTAGATGGTTTAGTTTGATGGCTTTATACCTTTGACTTGAGTAATGACGAAAGCACATATACACACGTATATATATATATATTTGTTTCAGATAAAATGTAACAAAATATATAAAAAATTTCTCTGTACTCAATAGAAAGATAATTTTATATTTGCAGTGGTAGACGATGTCCATTACGTCAAAAGGTGACGCCAATTAATCTAATTAACAATATCATAATTTTATAATTATTTCTGAGATAAGTTAACATTTTAAAGTTTTATTCTGCAAATCGTAAACAGCATTTGATGATCCTAGGTAACTTATAACCTAGGGGTCTGATGGTCTGAGTTCCGTTGGGCTTTTCTGCCTGGAATTGTTTTAACGAGTTGTCCGCTTGAATTTGGCTTTTCAGGACCTAGAGAGGGGGCAACGGAGCGAGTAAATCTCCCCCCAACTACTCCATAAATTAATCTTCTTATTGTAGTTGTCTCCTGAATGTTGGCTATCTATCACTTTGTTGAGCAGGAAACGTGTTTAATGTTGCTGTGTACATAAGGGTTTAAAATTTTAGACAGAGATGATTCTGGTTTGTTGTAGTATTTGTTATAGAATTAACCTCGCATGCCCTGGTATTCATGTCCCATTACGTTCTCTTCAATAGTCGCAATTTGTGTAGTAGTAAATCTTTTTAACGTGTTTGCTTCTTGAAAGATGGAAACCTACCATTCATAGATTAGTCCAAAAATTGTAATCTTTAAACTTGCCACTCTTAGTCAGATAAATAGATGGTTTAGTGTGATGGTTTTACATCTTGGATTCGAGTAATGACGAAACACACACACACACATGTAAATATATTCATTTTGTTTTTATATGTTTTGGATAAAATTTAACAAAATAAATAAAAATTGGATCGATATTCAATAGAAAGGTACTTTGTGTTGCAGTGATATAGACGATGTACATTACGTCAATAGGTGGCAACAATTAATGAAATTAAGATATTAAAATTTAATAATATTTCTGAGATAAGTTAACATATTAATGTTTGTTCTATCTACTGTAAAAATCATTTTTTGATATTAGGTAAATTTGTAAAAATTTTTAAAAATTCTTTTTGTAACTGAAGTTTAACAATTTTTATTTTTTTTATTAAAATGAGCTTATAGTGTTGCACTATTTAGTTAAAGCTATTATAAGTATTTTTACAACTTAGCATTGTTATAAATTTTTATTGGTAGGATATATGCATTAATTTAGAAAATTATTCTTTTGCTTCTTCTTCGTTGACAATGTGTTCTGGTGGCCAAGTGGTTAGCACTCTAAGCTTTTGGTATCGCAGGCTTCAGGTTCGAATACTGGCTGTGGCATCGATGTTTGCTAGTCAGTCGGAATCCACTTTAAATTGTAGGTCCCGGTCTGTTTAGCCTTCGTATGTGCAAAATGATGGTAGAGAGACAAACTATATTCATCTTTTCTGCTATAACAGCCCCATGGCCAAGGTCGATAGCCTATTGGCAGATTTTGAGACAAATGTTTTCTTTGTACTGGGTAGGTTTGTCAGCCCTACGCTCTACAGTCATATTAGACCTGGACCTACTGTTTAAAGTGGATTCCAAACCACTACAAATATCAATGGCATCGCCAATTCTCGATCCCGAAACCTATTACACCGAGCTTCAGTCACTCGGACATCAGACTCCAATTTACAAAATAGGAAATTAAATCATTAAATTATTTTTGATTACCTCTAATTGATTAGTTGCTTTACTAGGATTAACTTACTTATATGCAGCGCCATTCATCTATACTTTTATTATTATTAATTATTTAATTAAAAGAAAATCTATTTTTTTAAAGACATTCACCATCTCCCTGACTTGTTAACTTCCTCCACTGCATAAAATGGATGAAAAATAAATAAAATATAAAAATACTTTCTCAAAATTAACAATAAATATTCTGTTTTATTTACATAATAGTTTCTTCGTATTTTTCTTATTTATTAACAACCAGATTACAATTTTTCTAACTAATTTTGTATATTTTGTAGAGAAAATATAATATCATCGCATGGTCAGATACTAGGAAAATTTAAGTAACTAATTTTCAAATACTTCCTTATCAGTATGAATGTTTAATGTGTTGTGATCAATATATGTTTACAATTTTTGTTACATTATTTATTCATCGTTCACTTATTCACATTAAAGTCTCTCAAAAGGGTCGATTAAACTATTAGCTAATCCTCTTAATGGGCTCTCTAGTTAATTTTAGTTTAGTAAGTTTGTTTTAGCCGGAAATCTATCGAGTGTGCTTTAAGTATCATGGCTTAACAATTTCAGTTGTTCTCATGTTAAAAGGAGCTTATAGTTTTGCAATATGTAGTTAGAAAGCTATTATCCGTATGTGCACAACTAAGCTTTGTTATATAGTAAATCTTTATTGGCACCATTTATGCATTAATTCTGTCTTCCTATTTATGTTTAATAAGTGTTTTTCATCTGTTATTTTGATTAACAAAGATGCATTATCCACTTATAAATACTCAAACAGAATTTAGTGAACTTTGTAAGAAGCTTACTCAAACAGAATTTCAAAAATATTTCAGTATTTTCGTTACTGTTACGTTGCTCTTTGTTATAGTATTGGTTTTATTTGTAAAGTAGTGAATCATGATTAGTTTATGCCTCTATGTTATTGTCTATGCCTCTATGTTGTTTATGCCTCTATGCAGCTTAATTAAAGATCTGAATTATTGTAATAGATGCAAATGATATATTGATAATCATTGATAGCTTGATAATCATTAAATAAAAATTAACTATTTTTTGCGAAATATTTTATTTTAACTAAGTATCTTTAAGTTTGCTTCTTAAAAACAAGAATAATTAACTATTGTTATCGATTGTAACTATTGATATCGGTTGTAACTATTATAGTTAAGTATAATTGTCGAAATGTTGTATTTTAACTAAATATCTCTAAGTTTGCTTCAGTAAAAACAAGAATAATTGAACTATTCTTGTCGATTATAACTATTAATATCCGTTGTAACTATTGTAGTTAATTATTGTTGTCGAAATGTTGCATTTTAATTAAATATCGCTAAGTTTGCTTCAGTAAAAAAAGAATATCTGAAAAACCAAAGATAGGTATTGAAAAGCTTCCCATTCAGATTCAATAATTTATGTTAATTTTAATAAATTCAAGAATAGTGAATAACAACGTTTAATTGTTATATGTGAATTTGAATAAATTATGCTTTCGAAAAGGTCGTAGAAATCAAACTTTATTTCAAAATGATTTTTTTTTTGACCCAATTGCTATTTATGGAATTATGATCAATGGCTTAGAAATCTAAAAAATAATTGTCATATATTAAATTAAAAGAAATAAATTATCAATTATTGATTCATTTATTTCCCAAGAACATAAGAAAATATTTTCTTAAATAATTTTATTATTTTACCATTGATCACAATTTAGCAACCATTTATCAAAGCACTAATTGAAACAATTTGTATTTCACCAATTATTGCTTCATACTAATTGCTTTAAAACGGAGAGTATACCTGACTTATATTCAATTTCTGGAATTCGTAGCGTTCAAAACTAATTTTTTTTCACCATCTGTATGTTTATATAATTTCTTAATTATATCTTAAGTTTTTCGATGTAAAATATGTAAGATTTTAAACTTTAATTTCGAAAATTGCAGCCGACATTTTCAGATTCTAGAATTTAAAAAAAATATTTTTATAATTCTGTCCCATATTAAACTAAAAGAAATAAATTATCAATTATAGATTCATTTATTTCCCAAGACAAAATGAAAATATTTTCTTAATTTTATTATTTTACGATTTATCATAATTTAGCAACATTTTTCAAAGCACTAATTGAAACAATTTGCATTTCACCAATCATTGCTTCATACTAATTGCTTTAAAACGAAGTATACCTGACTTCTGAAATTCGTATGGTTCAAAACTAATTTGTTTTCCCACCATCTGTATGTATATATCATTCTTTAATTATTTCTTTTAAGTTTTTCCATGTAAAATATGTAGGCGTTTAAACTTTAATTTCGAAAATTGCAACCGACACGTTCAGTTGATTACACTTTTCAGGTAACGAATAAATCACAAAAAGTTTTTCATCTAGTTTTCCTTGACGAACTACTTTATTTCCCCACGCGCTGCCGTTTTGCCTGTCTTTCAATTACATTTCGCCAGTCAAAATATAACACAGCAAGCAAGACCTTGTAGTAAACTGGTTTTATGTATCACTCTGCGATATGCTGTAAGTAAGTCTTCTGAAAAGGGGTGTGAAGTTTTTCAAAAAAGCATTTCACCGATAAGTCTAAAGCCATGATGTGATGTATTGTTTAGGATTGGGAAACATGATAGCCGTAACAGCTGTTATTAGAACCATTTTGATAAACATCGCTTTTAGAAAATTGTTTTTTTTTTAAATATTTTTTTTAAAGATTTGATGGAATTATTTCAAGGAAACTGCAATTTAATTCTTTTTGTGTGTCGAATACTAGTGAGGTAAATAATAATCGCTTATATCTGTGAACTAGTTTCTTCAATTTGTTTATTATAATTTGCGGTTATATAATGCCAAATGTGAGAAATATCAAGATCGAATAGACAGATTACAAGTTTAGAAATTCTATTAACATTATTGCTCAAACACAGAAAGTATTTCTAACCTTTATAATTTTGTGTGTTTTTAAAAGAAAATTATATTTACCAATAAAGGATTTTTAAAAACAATTCAGTTATGATTAATATGTACATGCCTTCGTATTTATGGTTTTTTACTGAAAAAGATAAACCAATCTAACATTGGGCACAATTGCTAAGCAATTTAACGAAAGAATTTTGCAATAGAAACCGTTAATTCATTCTTTATAATGAATCAACTATTTATAAAACTGTCTATATCATTCTTACAAAGAAAAACATTGGTAATCACACGTAGAAAATCACGACCCATTGTTGTTGTAAATGCTCATACCATTTATTAATGAATGGTATGAGCATGGGTTTGTGTTAAATTGTTTTTTTAACCATTTTAAAGAAGTAATTAGTATTTGCAATAAATTCCGAATGAAATAATATGAATTTCCTACAAATACAACTGGTACTCCATCACAACAGAAGCTGCCCCTCCTTCCATGAGGCCACATGAGTTCTTGGACTTGGTCTAGATGTTACTGTCTACCAAGTGGGATAAGAAAATAAACATTGTATGCGTTTATATTAATTTAATGATTACATAAATAATTAATTTAATCATTATTATACAATAAAATTTTTCTAACAGATCCATTTATCATATAGGACAATCAATTCATATAATTTGTGATTATTATTTCATCCACAATTTGGTTCGACTCTGGTTCAGAACTTATTATAGTTACACCTTATATTTTCTGTTGGCATGTAGAAATGTATTATGCGGGCTATTTTGCATACACTCATATTTGTTATGTGATATTGATACGCTCTATGGACATTATTTATTGAAATGGATGGTGATATACATATTCAGTGAAAACTATATCCAATTCAAAGACACAGCTAATAAATTTTAATGTCTCATCCGTCAGTATTTGCACCAATTAGATTAACTATGGTGTCGAGAAAGAAATCGAGGATTTATTATGATCTCTAATTATGTCCTTTGGTAATGATGTAATTGGAGATCTTGTTGGATGTAACAGTTCCGATGACAGAATTAAAAGAAATTTTATGAAGGAAGACGCAAGAGTTATGAAGCGTGAATTTTAGTTACGATTGGAATGAAACTTTGTTGTGTTGTATTAAAAATTGCAGTCCTAAATAAATGTAGTGTGAAGTAGTTTTGTTTTAACGAAGAAAATTATTGCGAAAGGAAAACAATGAAAATAATTTCAAAGGATTTGTAACGAAAAAAGCATCTTATGGTGAATTTTCAAATTTTTATGATTTAATTGACGTAAACTTTGATGAATATTATCTATTTATTTGTCTAATGAAAATGATTGTTATAAATTAGATGTTATTATGTAATTTTATTAAAAACAAAACAACAATTTTCAAAAAAAAAAAAAAAAATTTTTTTTTTTTTACTTAAATTAATTAATTAGTTACGGAAGAATGAATCTTAAAAATAAATACTACTGTTTGTTTACATGTTGATTTTATAAGAAAGAAAACTTTGTAGGAATTAATTCTACAATTACGGAAGCAATATTTAATAACAAATTGTAAAAATATTTCCTTATTTTTTTATATGTTATGAACACGTGTTTTGTTATAATATGAATGTATTCCAAACAGAGTTGAAATAAAACATAAATAGAAATCATATAAAAAAAACTGTTGATTAGGACTCCATATCGAAGTAACCAGATCCAATCAACGATTTCATTTATCTCTGCTTACCTGGGCAATTCATTTCTATATTTAGATCCTCTAGATTACTAGATTCGCGAACATTTTTTTTGTTTCCCACCGGGTTTCTTTCTTTTCTTGTCATTACATTTCCTTTTGTTGTTAAAATCCCAATTCTTTATACTAATTAGACTGCATCTGAGTGCCTCTGCAATCGATGCTGCTACGGGAGTCACACAAGTGCTGGAAAAGTCTGAGGTGAAATTCTTTGTTAATTTTTTTCTTACTTCTTCTAGTACTTCTTCTTCTTTTGTAATCCTGTAATTATTTTTCCTTCTTCCAGGCTCATTGACGAAGAGCGACAGCTTTCGTTAGTACCAAATAAATAAAATAAAAAAAAAAAAAAAAAAAAATAAATTCTATTTCCTTCCATTTCCTGATCAATTTGTTTATTGACCTGAAGATATTTTTTTTAATATGTTTTTTTACTTTTTTATTTCTTGCTCTTTCACTCTAAGGCTCATGGGAATGATAAATTAAATTCGATTGAGAATTTTTTTTTTGTCCTCTACCGTGTTCATCTCGCAAATTCTTGCCTTCCCTTTTTTCTTGGCGTTGTCCCCAGAGTGGACGAAAACGAAAATTATTCAATGGAAATAATTGATTGCTTTGGAATCGATGAAGTTGTGGCAAAGCAATTATGGTTAATCACGAATTTCCCCTCGGTTTTTACCTATTCTCGTTGTTTTTATTTGGATACACTTAATTCCCCATGCATAGAACAATGTATCAATTTGTTTACCACTCTGTGTACGCTTCTGTTACTTTATGTATTGACTAGTCTTTTTTACTGTATATACTAACTAGTCTTGCTTATTTCTGTAGTATAGAGTGGTGTAATAAACTTAAACTGATATTGTTGCAGTTCATCCCACAAATTCTTGACTTTTCCATTTTTCTTGGCGTTGTCCCCAGAGTGGACGCAATGAAAATTATTCAATGGAAATAATTGATTGCTTTGGAATCGATGAAGTTGTGGCAAAGCAATTATGGTTAATCACGAATTTCCCTCGGTTTTTACCTATTCTCATTGTTTTTATTTAGAGACACTTAATTCCCCATGCATAGAACAATGTATCAATTTGTTTACCACTCTGTGTACGCTTCTGTTACTTTATGTATTGACTAGTCTTTTTTACTGTATATACTAACTAGTCTTGCTTATTTCCATAGTATAGAGTGGTGTAATAAACTTAAACTGATATTGTTGCAGTTCATCCCACAAATTCTTGACTTTTCCTTTTTTCTTGGCGTTGTCCCCAGAGTGGACGCAATGAAAATTATTCAATGGAAATAATTGATTGCTTTGGAATCGATGAAGTTGTGGCAAAGCAATTATGGTTAATCACGAATTTCCCCTCGGTTTTTACCTATTCTCATTGTTTTTATTTAGAGACACTTAATTCCCCATGCATAAAACAATGTATCAATTTGTTTACCACTCTGTGTACGCTTCTGTTACTTTATGTATTGACTAGTCTTTTTTACTGTATATACTAACTAGTCTTGCTTATTTCCATAGTATAGAGTGGTGTAATAAACTTAAACTGATATTGTTGCAGTTCGTCCCACAAATTCTTGACTTTTCCTTTTTTCTTGGCGTTGTCCCCAGAGTGGACGCAAAGAAAATTATTCAATGGAAACAATTGATTGCTTTGGAATCGATGAAGTTGTGGCAAAGCAATTATGGTTAATCACGAATTTCCCCTCGGTTTTTACCTATTCTCGTTGTTTTTATTTAGAGACATATTCCCCCATGCATAGAACAATGTATCAATTTGTTTACCACTCTGTGTACGCTTCTGTTACTTTATGTATTGACTAGTCTTTTTTACTGTATATACTAACTAGTCTTGCTTATTTCCATAGTATAGAGTGGTGTAATAAACTTAAACTGATATTGTTGCAGTTCATCCCACAAATTCTTGACTTTCCCTTTTTTCTTGGCGTTGTCCCCAGTGTGGACGCAATGAAAATTATTCAATGGAAGTAATTGATTGCTTTGGAATCGATGAAGTTGTGGCAAAGCAATTATGGTTAATCACGAATTTCCCTCGGTTTTTACCTATTCTCATTGTTTTTATTTAGAGACACTTAATTCCCCATGCATAGAACAATGTATCAATTTGTTTACCACTCTGTGTACGCTTCTGTTACTTTATGTATTGACTAGTCTTTTTTACTGTATATACTAACTAGTCTTGCTTATTTCCATAGTATAGAGTGGTGTAATAAACTTAAACTGATATTGTTGCAGTTCATCCCACAAATTCTTGACTTTCCCTTTTTTTCTTGGCGTTGTCCCCAGAGTGGACGAAATGAAAATTATTCAATAGAAATAATTGATTGCTTTGGAATCGATGAAGTTGTGGCAAAGCAATTATGGTTAATCACGAATTTCCCTCGGTTTTTACCTATTCTCATTGTTTTTATTTAGAGACACTTAATTCCCCATGCATAGAACAATGTATCAATTTGTTTACCACTCTGTGTACGCTTCTGTTACTTTATGTATTGACTAGTCTTTTTTACTGTATATACTAACTAGTCTTGCTTATTTCTATAGTATAGAGTGGTGTAATAAACTTAAACTGATATTGTTGCAGTTCATCCCACAAATTCTTGACTTTCCCTTTTTTCTTGGCGTTGTCCCCAGAGTGGACGAAATGAAAATTATTCAATGGAAATAATTGATTGCTTTGGAATCGATGAAGTTGTGGCAAAGCAATTATGGTTAATCACGAATTTCCCCTCGGTTTTTACCTATTCTCATTGTTTTTATTTAGAGACACTTAATTCCCCATGCATAGAACAATGTATCAATTTGTTTACCACTCTGTGTACGCTTCTGTTACTTTATGTATTGACTAGTCTTTTTTACTGTATATACTAACTAGTCTTGCTTATTTCCATAGTATAGAGTGGTGTAATAAACTTAAACTGATATTGTTGCAGTTCATCCCACAAATTCTTGACTTTCCCTTTTTTCTTGGCGTTGTCCCCAGAGTGGACGAAATGAAAATTATTCAATGAAAATAATTGATTGCTTTGGAATCGATGAAGTTGTGGCAAAGCAATTATGGTTAATCACGAATTTCCCTCGGTTTTTACCTATTCTCATTGTTTTTATTTAGAGACACTTAATTCCCCATGCATAGAACAATGTATCAATTTGTTTACCACTCTGTGTACGCTTCTGTTACTTTATGTATTGACTAGTCTTTTTTACTGTATATACTAACTAGTCTTGCTTATTTCCATAGTATAGAGTGGTGTAATAAACTTAAACTGATATTGTTGCAGTTCATCCCACAAATTCTTGACTTTCCCTTTTTTCTTGGCGTTGTCCCCAGAGTGGACGAAATGAAAATTATTCAATGAAAATAATTGATTGCTTTGGAATCGATGAAGTTGTGGCAAAGCAATTATGGTTAATCACGAATTTCCCTCGGTTTTTACCTATTCTCATTGTTTTATTTAGAGACACTTAATTCCCCATGCATAGAACAATGTATCAATTTGTTTACCACTCTGTGTACGCTTCTGTTACTTTATGTATTGACTAGTCTTTTTTACTGTATATACTAACTAGTCTTGCTTATTTCCATAGTATAGAGTGGTGTAATAAACTTAAACTGATATTGTTGCAGTTCATCCCACAAATTCTTGACTTTCCCTTTTTTCTTGGCGTTGTCCCCAGAGTGGACGAAATGAAAATTATTCAATGAAAATAATTGATTGCTTTGGAATCGATGAAGTTGTGGCAAAGCAATTATGGTTAATCACGAATTTCCCTCGGTTTTTACCTATTCTCATTGTTTTTATTTAGAGACACTTAATTCCCCATGCATAGAACAATGTATCAATTTGTTTACCTCTCTGTGTACGCTTCTGTTACTTTATGTATTGACTAGTCTTTTTTACTGTACATACTAACTAGTCTTGCTTATTTCCATAGTATAGAGTGGTGTAATAAACTTAAACTGATATTGTTGCAGTTCATCCCACAAATTCTTGACTTTCCCTTTTTTCTTGGCGTTGTCCCCAGAGTGGACGCAATGAAAATTATTCAATGGAAATAATTGATTGCTTTGGAATCGATGAAGTTGTGGCAAAGCAATTATGGTTAATCACGAATTTCCTTCAGTTTTTACCTGTTCTTGATTTTATTTAGAGATACTTAATTCTCCATGCATAGAACAATGTATCAGCTTGTTTGCTGCTCTGAATAAATCTCTAGTTACTTTATATATTGACTAGTCTTGCTTACTTTATATATTAACTAGTCTTGTTTATTACCCCAGTTGTTTATTTTATTTTAACCCATTTTATTCCCCAGTATCGCAAACTTAAACTGATATTATTACAGTTCATCTCACAAATTCTGGACTTCCTTTTTCTTGGCGTTGTCCGCAGAGTGGACGAAACGAAAATTATTCAATGAAAATAATTTATTTCTTTGGAATCGATGAAGTTGTGGTAAAGCAATTATGGTCTCAACTTGTTTACTACTGATGTCTCTACAATGTCTCAACTTGTTTACTACTGAGCGTAACTCACTAGTTACTTTATATATTGGCTAGTCTTGTTATTTTCCCCAGTATGTCTGACTGATACCCCTAACAAGACTTTTCTGCTTTTGAGATGAATACTTATATTTCTATATAATCGGTGATATAACTATAATCTACATCATTTGATAAAGTATAGATTTGTTTGGGATATATATCTGGGGTAAATATATTTATTTTATAGTTATGTGATATGGATATTTAATATATATATATTTATTATTCATTTGCCCTAGTTTCTAAATATGAAATGCATATTATAAAAATCGTCATTGAAAAGGGTACACAATATTTGTAATTATGTTTATAATTATTTTGGGAAAGCATTTTTTTTTTTTTTTTTGTTCCACTAATTTAAACAAAAAAAGATATTTCTGCAATTCCGATCCTATCATTTAAATATATAAACAAATTAAATCTTTTGTATTACCTTGATAAAATTTTCTCTCACTCTTAAGTTTTATTATACACTAGTATTTTTTTAGCGTAAACATTTTTTTTTAATTTTTTTATCCATCAATTTCTATTTTTTTTTTAAAGCACTTTTAATATTATCATTTTCGAGAAGCAATTGAAACATAACGCATTACATTCATACTCACAAACATTTTATTGCTAAAGAAATAATAAATTAATAAATTAAAAAAAATGAAACATTAAAAAGCAACAAAAAATTCCAGTTTTTATATTGATTTTTTTTACATGGCAAGATGTTACTACACCCACTAAAAAAAAAAAAAAATGCCTGAAATTTTCATATTGTGTTTTTTTTTTCTACACCTTCTTTTACTGAAAAAAAAATGGCGTCATTATCTGTGCCATTCTTTTATTTTGGACCTATTCAACCCGGCTACAAAAGTAGTTAGAAATGATGGATGGAGACTGGAAAAATTCCCTCGACTGTAAACTGCCTTCGAACTCGTTACTGTAGGTTAAAAAAAAAATGCGTTTAAGGATTGTTTTTCCAAGTCTTTTTCCATTTTTCAATAAGTTTTGAAATGCTTGGCATTTTGCCTTCTGTAACCGTAACGGATGCAAGAAATTTCACTGATCTCTTTGGTGTATTTCATTCATGGGGCGTCAGCAGAAGTTCGTTCCCATCTACCTGAAGATAAGGATCAAGATAGGAAGTTAGTCAATCTTTCTGAGAAAAAGTTTGGATAAGGTGCTATTGAATCTGTGATGAACTTGTTTTAAAAAAAAATTGAGTTATTTTCTTTTAACAAGGTTCATCAATCTTTTCCTTTTTGTATCTGATGTCAGTTCCTGATATTCTTTTTAAAAAATGCATGAAGATTATTTATTTTTGACTAATAAGACATCTTATTATTTCATATCATGCAATGAATAATGTATTGTTTTAATCATATTTTTCTATGTATAATGCTAACAACATACGAACATAGTCTGCTTTTTAAATAGTTTAGTTTAAGGGTCATTTTTTTTTCGGAAATTCATAAGTTTTAATCATTATCTAATTTTAGAGTGGTGCATTTGTCTGGTAACGTCTCGGCCTATACTAGACCTATAACGCCTTCAAGAAGAGGGTCACTTTCAAGTTCATAGGAACATTTCAAAATTTATTTGCAAACATTCTATATATACAGAACTTTATTTACAAAAAATGAAAATTAAGGATATAAATTAGATACACAAGGGCAATTCACTCAAATTCGGAGATTTTCAGAGTTCTCGAGTCTATGACGAATCTATAACACATGGTACGTGGCAGACCTTAATTATCACAAGCCGTGATACACGAAATCAAACAAAAGGATCACTTTGAAAAGGAAATGTAAGGAAAATTACATTATCAAAACTTAACTGTTTCATCACAAATATATTATTTACATTCTGTAATTTCAAATATTGTTTTGGCAAAAAGGTACGTTCGTTTTTGACCATGTACTCGTCGTTATGTGCCGAAACTACAGTGTCCTGCAGTGCGGGACGTACATCCTATTAGTAATCTTCTCATGGATCGAGAGAAAGGGGGCACTTCTGTTGTGATGGACCATCCGTAGATAAAAGTCTGACTTGGCTCCGTGACGCTCTCCAATCATATGAGACCAGAACCTACGGCTTAAAGTGGATTCCGAATCACTACAAACATCAACTTCACCGGCGGGACTCGAGCCCGAAACGTGTGGCAACGAGCGCCAGAGCACGACACTGGACCATTCAGGCCCACTATGTACTTAATTAGTGAAAACCGAAGCTAACTTTTTGCCTACCCACTGATTTAATCCACTGCCATTATTTAATCCACTGAATATTTCTAAATTGCTAAACCCATTTTAATACATAATAATAAAATTTCAAATTTACCATAAAATATTCTATTCTTTTACAATAATTCAATGCACTGGAGTCGAATATCTGAATCTGGAACCATCTTTATTCCACCGCCTTATCTGCCATCCATTATAAACAAATCGTTTAAAGTCGCAGATGTTCCATTTATCTTGCGCAACATCCCAGATCGCATTATTGAAAAATCCACCCCGTTCCAATCTTTCTTTTTCATACCTCTCCCGCGATATTATTAACGGCGTAAAATTTTCCAACCACCTTAAATCCTCCCGGAATTACTGCAACAAATGTGTGACCTAATATCAATCACTTCTAGCAGGCAGCCTGGAAAACCATGGATTGGTCCTACCCTCTACCCCTACTCCTTACCATTCCTTGGACAGATTGAAGACATAATTTGGCTAGGGATGGGCTTTTGGATTGGCGTTCGCAAAGGTTCCAAGTAGGGTTTAATGTGGCAAGCTAACTTGGCAAGACAACGCATTGGGACTCTCTAATGCTGTAACCTAGCAACAGACTTAACATTGATTTTCTTTTGACTTCAATATTAGGGTAACGAGGGAGAGTGACAGAAGCATTTTCGACCATAACGGGTTTGCGGGACTTTTATCAGAAATTGTTTTGGTTTTCGCCTTCCATAGGATTTGGGGGAACTATAAAAGGAGGTTTTTTTAGTATTAGGGTGGTAGTTAGATTGATTTTTTCTTTTGCTGTGTGTGAATAAACAATTTTATGGATTCAGTAGATTTGTCTGAAAAGGGAAAGGATTTTATTATTTTGTCAGTTGAAAAAGTTATGGGAGTTTTTAAACAATTGTAAATATATTTTTTATTTTTTATTTTGCATTTATTTTATTTTTATTTTATTTTATTTTTTATTTTTTTTTTTTTTTTTTTTGGGGGTACGTAAGATCTTTGTGAAAATGTGTAATAAAAAAAATCAAGAATAAATAAAAACGTATTTGACTTTAATAGATGACATTCCTATTTTATATATAAAATAAACCCTGTTATTTTCCAAAACATATTTTATAAATATTATTTGAGAAGAAAATAAAATAAAGTTATTGTTCAAAGGAATATTCATATTTTGTTCAGATGTTTTTAGGTTAACATTTTTGTAATAAATTTCAAGTATTTTCTGATACAAATATGTTCAACAATAACAAAGCCTTAAATTATTTTTTTTAAATTTATTTTAAATACATTATTATTATTTTCTTTTTTTAATGTAAAAAAAGAAAATTATAACTAAAAAAAAACATTTTTATTCTTTAATGATTCCATTTCAGAATAAAAGGAACTTTTTACATTAAAAATTCCTTTGATTCTGAAATGGAATCATTAAAGAATAAAAATGTTTTTTTTTTTTTTTTTTAATTATAATTTTCTTTTTCTCCATTTCAGAATAAAAGGAATTTTTAATGTAAAAAATTCCTTTTATTCTGAAATGAATTATTGCAATAACATTTATATTGAAAAGATTTTTAATAATAATTATTAAATGCTAAAAATATTACGATTTAAAATCGAAAATATTTTTGGGCTATAAAAGATTTTGAAAAGACTAAAGTAATAAAAAATAATTACAATTATTGTTGTTCATTACTATGTGAAAAAAAAATAAAGTAATGAAAAACAATCCAATCCAATAAAAAAATAAATAAATAAATAAAAAAAATAATAAATAAAAAAAAAAAATAATAAATAAATAAAAAAAAAAAAACCCAATAAATATTTAATTAAATGTCCCCAGTATTCAAGGAGTTTCTAATATATATATATATATATATATATATATATATATATGGATATATATATATATATATATATATATATGGATATATATATATATATATATATATATATATGGATATATATATATATATATATATATACACTATTATCGTTTTTTCATTTTGTCTGTTTTTCCTATAATAGCAAATTTATTTGATTAAAGACTTTTTTCTTGTCTTTCTAAAAATAGGTGTAAATGTTGCTATAAATACATCTTATTCAACCAATTGTTTGTAATATTAACCGTTTTATTCAATTAACATATTTAAATTTCAAATAAAACTATTAATATCCAATAAACTCTTCCTCTTTCTAATTGTATTGAACAAGTAACGGAAAGGGCAGTTATAAGAAATATTGTGACATCATGAGTTTACGTAAGTCAGCCGCATCTGATTTGCTGATAAAGCATTCTTTCTCTGACTTCTCACCGGAAAAGGCTCATTTGCCGATCATGTAAGCATGCTTAACCGCTAACTTAAACGCTGATTGAAGCGCTGATATACAAATTAGAGCGCGCTCAAGCGCAATACGCGGGAGCGTGACAGAAGTAAACACTATGGAACTGGTAGCGCCATCTAGAGCGTAACAGTGCAACTAATCATTTTTCACTATTGCCATTTCAATGTTTGTAAGTTTTAATATTTTTTTTATTTTTATAATATAATTATAGATGATTTATTCACTTTAGTTTTAGTTAACAGGCTTTAATTAATATATATATTTCTTTCACATATAAATTAGTCATGTATTTACATTTAAATTAGTTTAATACTGATCGTTTAGAATATTGTAGAGCCGGCCATAAAATGTCCGACTCCTGATTCTTGAATTGTATTTTTTTATACGAACTCCCAATCAAAACTTGTTACAATGATTAACAAGGAATAATAGATTTAAATTTACCATTGGTTTTGGTTGGGCTCTCAAATAAGTTATAAAACTATATCAAATAAGTTCGTTAACTTATTTGATATAGTTTTTTTATTTAATTGTAGTTTATATTTCAGTTTCTTCATATGTTATTTACTAATTTCTCAAATAATTAAAAATTATTTGCATATTTCAAATTAAAAAGTTTTAATTAGCTTTTAATATTTTTTTTTAAAATTTTACAAGTTTTTTAAATATTTTTAAATTTCAAAAGCTATTTTAAATATATTTTTTTTTAATTTCATAAGCTATTTAAATTATTTTTACAAATTAAAGATTATATTTTCTTCATCTTGTTTATTTCAACATTAACTATATGTACAGATAATTAAAAGTTAAAAACAGTTCCGAAATGAATAATTAAATTAAAACATATAAATTAATCACCTTCAGGTAATTTAATCTAACATATCCTCATGATACCTTCAGGTAACTCTACGTCACTCTTAAATTCCCTATGCTCACGAGCAAAAATAAGTAGAAAATAAACTTTCTAAAATCTTGTAACTTTCTCAATTTTAAAGTAAAACGTAAAATAAGTATTTTCCATTTGGTTGCGATATAATTAGGCCCAAATAAACTTTGACTTAAATTAGTTGATTAGTTAGTCAACGGGTGCTCCATCACAACAGAAGCTGCCCCAATCCTTTCATGAGACCACATGGGTTTTTGGACTTGGTCTAGATGTTGCTGTCTACCAAGTGTGATAAGAAACACACTTAAATTAGTTGATTAGTTAGTCAACGGGTGCATCACAACAGAAGCTGCCCCAATCCTTTCATGAGACCACATGGGTTTTTGGATTTGGTCTAGATGTTGCTGTCTACCAAGTGTGATAAGAAACACAATTTTATTTGCTGTAGATTTTTTCTTGCTATAATTTATTTTTCAATTTCTCCATATATGTTTTAACAATTTCTCAAATAATTAAAAACTATTAATGTATTTCAAATTAAAAAGTTTTAATTAGCTTTTAATATATAGCTTTTAAAGCTTTTTATGTATTTTAAATATTTTTTATCTTAAAATATATTTCTGAAAATTTAAAAGAAAAAAAATGTTTTTTTTTAAGTCATTCTTCATTTTGTTTATTTTAACATTAACTATGTGTGCAAATAATAAAAACAGTTTCGAAATGGATAATTAAATTAAAGCACATAAATTAATCATCTTCAAGTAGTTTAATCTAAGATATTCTCATGATTCCTTCAGACTCTATGTACCTTTAGATTCTCTGTCGCTCTTAAATTCCCTATGCTTACGAACAAAAATAAACTTTCTAAAATCTTGTAACTTTCTCAATTTCAGTAAAAGGCAAAATAAGTATTTTCCATCTGCTTGGCGATATAATTAGCCCCAAATAAACTTTGACTCAAATTAGTTTAAGAGATTAATGGAACAAAAGAAAATTAATCTCCTTGTTGTGTTGATGAATACTTCCTGTTTACTGTCATCTGTCCAAACCTTTAAGAATGTTCTTTGTGTCCCTTGTTAAGTTTGTCAGAAAGCGATACACTTTCGAAGTTGTTATCTCCAACTAATTCTTCCAACATTTTTATTTCAACTTTCCCTTGACTTGTAAAACAATGTGTGCAAAGATAAAAATGTGGTTTCTTGTTGAAATAATTCCAGCATCTTGTTTAAAGACTTGAAAATGATTAAAGTGTGATTTACTTATTCATTGGCTTGTGTTTTTGGACAGAAATTAATTTATTTGTAAGGAAATTTGTATTTTCTGGAAGGAATTATGATTTATATGAAGCTAATAAAAATATTTTAATTATTTTAATTATTATTTTGTCAGAAAGCGATACAATTTCGAAGTTGTTATCTTCAACATTTTTATTTCAACTTTCCCTTGACTTATAAAACAATGTGTACAAAGATAAAAATGTGGTTTCTTGTTGAAATAATTCCAGCATGAATTGAAAATGATTAAAGATTGATACTAAAGAGGAATTATTTTTGTTTACATATTCATTGGCATGAGTTTTTGGACAACAATTAATTTATTTCTACGAAAATTTGTGTTTTCTGATGGAATTATGACTTATATAAACTAATAAATAATTATTATTTTAATTAGCGGTACTTTGCGACGAGAAATAATATTTTATCTAAGATGTCTAGACAATAGAGTTTAACAAAATTATGAGTCACGATAATATAAAATGTTGCATGTTGCATGCACTATAAATATATATAGAATATTTATAAAATCAGTTTTAGTAAAATTCTCTCGAATATCTGAAAAGTCTAGCAATAATTTACACTTATTTTTTTGTTAAGCAATTCCTATTCAATTCCAGCATCTTATTTAATATAAATAATTCATCGAACGGATTTAATAGAGGGGCTGGTTGGCTGAATTACTAACGCTCTGGCACTTGGTGCCACAGATTTCGGGTTCGACTCCCTTGGGTGCCTTGGTTTTTTGTAACGATTGGGAATCCACCTTAAACTGTAGGTCTCGGTGTAATATGACTACTATTACTACAACACTCCACATTACTACAACACACCTATCACTATGCCTAGAGCTGAGTTCCCCCTATATACTTTGGGAATGATGTGGGTGAGAAATCTGATTGGGCTCTGTGACGCATTACAGTCATAGGAGACCGGCACCTACGACTTAAAGTAAAGTTTTGGGCGTAGGGCTGTAACCCCACCATGGACTGTATTGCATGGAGTTAGTTAGTTTAGCTTTGATAAAGCTATTATAGTTAGCTTAGATTACAAATCTATCCGCATGAAAATCTTGCCGCTACACCAATGAAAAATATTTTTAAAATACATTTCGCAAGAGATGTGAAATGTTCCATAATATTCGTAAATTATATGAAATGTGCCTTATATTTACAGGTGCTTTAAAATATGCTTATTTTTATTATATTATAACAGGATTACTACGATTTTACCTTTTTTAAGACATTCTTATAAAGCTGTATTAAACATAACATTCCATAAACATTCTTAAGTAATATTTATTTTGAACATGGTAATGGAGACAGCAACTATGAATTAATGAAAAATAAAGATTTTTTGTTCTTTATATTCTTGGAATAACCAAACTTTTTTTCAAAAATTGCGTAAAAAAATTATATATATATATAATTTTATATATAAAGAAAGAAAGAAAGAGGCATTTCTTTTAAATTTTTCTTTCTTTGAGCTGCTTAATTATGAACAAAACAATTTACGAATGTTTAAATATACTACACTCAGACCCATATCATACTACAAAAAATTACTAAATGGCACATATATATTCTTTATTCATTCCAATTCTTACATTCCAAAGGTTCCAGAATTTTATATAAATCAGGGACATCTCTCCCATTTCAAATATTTCCAGTATTTGGAGCTGGAATTGGTGTTTCCCTTTTCTTTATGAACTTCTTTTACGCCAATAATTTAGAACTTCGAAAACTCTATCGAAGTTCCTTTTTTGCCGAAGGTTTTGAAGGGATAAAGAACCGATTCTTCCATCCTCCATTTATTTCATAGTTGCTTATTTTTCCATTTCGACTTGATATTTTATACGGAATAATTCTTTTTTTATTATTTTCGTCTTCTTCTTTTTGTCGTGAAGTTTTGCAATCGAGAACGTACAGACGATTTATTTTTTAATGTATCATCCTAAAAATATTTCTTCCATGAACGTGTGCATTGAGTCCGCCATTGTTGGATTTATAAACTATTACTTTTGTACAGAAGTATACCATTTCGCATTTTGTCTAAAAGTACTTTTTATTATTACGGATCACAGAATAAATCCATAAAAAAGTTTAAAAAGCATCTATTAACTAATAATCTTCTCAGCGGAAGCAAGTTTAACTTATCGATCGTTGTGAAAAATGGTGGTTAAATCCCTATGTTATGGTGGTTAATTTCCTGTATATCCTTATGTATGTGTGTTTGTTATCTGTTTTAATTTAATGTTTTCAATATTATAATTTATTATTTTTTTAATTTTTTCTTTTAAGCAAAGTTTTTATAAAAAATAAATATTTTTTCATTAATTTGGTAGTATTTTTTTGATTAATGTGGCATCTTTCGAAATCTAATATTAAAATAATTATTTATTTTGAGATATAGGGCTGTTTTAAATTTCATTATTTTTGATTACTAGTACTTCCGTAAAACATTGTAAATCATATCGGTTTATCTATTGACAAATGATGATTTGAATCACAGTGCTTACTGCTATTAATTAATTCCAGTACTTCAGTAAAGCATTGTAAATCATACCGGTCTATCTATTGACACATATGTTAACAGAATATTAACACATCATAAGGCCACTATAGATACATGGATAAAAACAAAATCAACTGGTTTTCATGAAACTGCTAAAATTTTTGCATTATCACATTTTATAATTATTTTCAAAAATTAATTAGTCACTATGGGGACATATCCAAAATATAAATGACGATTTCATTTACATTTATAAACTATTACTATTTCAATTTTGCTTGAAAAAATTTAAACACTAAACATGGATCAATCAATTGAAATTCAAGTATCAATCAAACAACTGAAATTCAAGTATCAATCTAACAATTGAAAATCAAGTATCAATCAAACAATTGAAAATCAAGTATCAATCTAACAATTGAAAATCAAGTATCAATCTAACAATTGAAAATCAAGTATCAATCTAACAATTGAAAATCAAGTATCAATCTAACAATTGAAAATCAAGTATCAATCTAACAATTGAAAATCAAGTATCAATCTAACAATTGAAAATCAAGTATCAATCAAACAATTGAAATTCAAGTATCAATCTAACAATTGAAATTCAAGTATCAATCTAACAATTGAAATACAAGTATCAATTGAACAATTGAAATTCCAATATCAATCAAACAATTGAAATTCAAATATCAATTAAACAATTGAACTTCAAATATCAAACAAGCAATTGAAATTCAAGTATTCGTTTACATGTTTGTATACAATAAGATCAATTTTAAAGCCATAATTAATAAATTAATTTTAAAGCCATACTTAATAAAGTAATTTTAAAGCCACAATTAATAAATTAATTTTAAAATCCTAACTAGATAAAAATACATTAAAGAATAATTTGTATTATTGAATTTTAAAGTTAAATTAATGCATTAAATTAATTTTAATTCCCATATTCAAATATTTTTCCACATTATTTATTCTATTCACCAAACATTCTTACAAGTAAAAGCTTTTAAAATTAAAATTTACCTTCTAGACGCATTATAAAAATTTTATTTTATAGAAAAAAAAAAAAAAAAAACTCCAATAATTAAATTGCTGGTATAAAGTACAATACACTGAACTAGTTTTGTATATATTTGCACTTTAAATAAGAACGTAAGTATTAAAATTTAGGGGTCTTCTTTTAAAGAAAATCAAATTTTCTTAAAAAGTTAGAAGGTACCGAAAATTGAGTTAAACATCACCCACTCACCTCGCATCTCCTTTCTTTACATTATTCTTTAAAATATTCTAGATATATGGCTTCACCGGATAAAAAGCCCCTCACATCAAACAACCCAAACCTATTTACCCCCTTATCTAAAATGGCTGCTTCCACCCACCCACACCCACCCCCTCCTTCCCATAGCATCACATCTGCTGCCCATCACTGGAATAAAAAACAAAAAGCAATAGCGGCAGCTGAAAAAAAAGCCGAGAAAAACGTAATGAACATTAATCAAATTTTATATTTTGTTCGATAGATAGAGGGGAAAAACTTTCTTGTGATGGGGAAAAAGTACCAAGAAAGAGGGGAACAAAATGAAGAAAAGG
The DNA here is from genome assembly GCA_021605075.1 of Caerostris darwini. Classification (NCBI taxonomy): domain Eukaryota; kingdom Metazoa; phylum Arthropoda; class Arachnida; order Araneae; family Araneidae; genus Caerostris; species Caerostris darwini. The sequence goes on from BPLQ01006727.1 coordinate 146,816, forward strand.
GTAATGTGTGAGTGACGGCAGAGTGGGAAGCATTGAGTGACTTCTAAAGTAGGGGAAAAAATGATAATGAGTAATGGTGCTGTGTGGCTTATGTGTTTTCTGTGTGGAAAATGAGGAGGGTGTTTGTCTTTCTCATAATCTGAGGTTAAAGGACTTTTCTTTTGCTCCAGAAATTTCACGTGTGTTAAGTGCTGTGTTGGTATCTTTTGCTTATACTTCATATATTTTTGGATTTTTTGGGGGGTAATCAAATATTTAATAAGGCTTAATCGTGAATTAATTAACTTTGAAATGTTCCTTTGAAACTGTGGCGATTTACTTTTTATTTAGGTGAAACCTTTTTTTTTTTTTTTTTTTTTTTTTGAGTATTTTAAATACGATTCGAGTGAGGTCTTAAAATAATTTGATATAGTCCATAATCAGATTGCGACGTTATTGCTAAAAAATTATGTAAATTTTGCTAAAAGTTTGTGTTCAAGAATCTTGATAAAATATTAATGCTATTTATTATGGTGGAGCCATTATTTTTAAAGTAATGCATTGGGTATTTTATAATTAAAATTATTTTTATATTTCAACAGTATAAAATTGCTTTATTTAACAGTTTTGAATATTTAAATAAACTTAATATTGAAGAAACACTGAAAATATATAAATTGAATCAAATTAAACAGTATGATTTTTTTTATTTCAACTGTATGAAATTATTTTATTTAATAACTTTGATTCTTTAAATAAAAACTTGTAATGATTGAAGAAGCACTGAAAATATATAAATTGAATTACATTAAGCAGTATGAATTTTTTTATTTCAACTGTATGAAATTATTTTATTTAATAGTTATGAACTTTTAAATAAAAACTTGTAATTATTGAAGAAACATTGAATATATATAAATTGAATTAAATTAAACTCCAATTGTTAATTGAGCATTAAGTGACTTCTAAAGTAGGGGAAAAAAGGATAATGAGTAATGGTGCTTGCTGGCTTATGTGTTTTCTGTGTGGAAAATGAGGAGGGTGTTTGTCTTTCCCGTAATCTGAGGTTAAAGGACTTTTCTTTTGCTCCAGAAATTTCACGTGTGTTAAGTGCTGTGTCCGTATCTTTTGATTATACTTAATATATTTTTGGCTTTTTTTGGGGGTAGCCAAATATTTAATAAAGGCTTAATCGTAAATTAATTAACTTTGAAATTGTGGTGATTTACTTTTTATTTAGGTCAAAGACTTTTTCTGCAGTCTATGAGTATTTTAAGTATGATTGGAGTGAGGTCTTAAATAATTTGATTTAGTACATAATCAGATTGTGACATTATTGCGAAAAAAATTATGTATATTTTGTTAAAAGTTTTGTGTTAAAGAATCTTGGTAAATTATTAATGATATTTATTATGGTATAAGCATTATTTTTAAAGTAAACCGTTAGTTATTTTACAGTTATAATTATTTTTTTATTTCGACAGTGTGAAATTACTTTATTTAATAGTTCTGAATCTTTAAATAAAAACTTGATATTGAAGAAACACTGAATATATATATACATATAAATTGAATTAAAGTAAACTCAAATTATAAATATGGAATGATTTTTTATTTAATAATATTTTTCAGAAAGGTACGGCATTTAAATTTTCTTGTATAAAAAATTTAAAATTAAATTTTTTGAAATAAATTTGCTTAGAAATTTCTGTAAATTTCTAATAAATATTAAAGAATTGACTTAATGAAAATTTAATTTCAAATTTAAAGTTTTGACGTTGTTGTTTTTATTACATAAATGTGAAGAGAATATCTCAATTAATATAACATTCCTTAATTAAAATTTTATTTAAATGATTTTCTTGGTAATTAGAATATTGTAATTAGATAATCATTAAATATTTACATTGATTAAATGTTGGAATTTCTTTTGTTTCATATAAGCATTTTAAAATTATTGTTGAACGTTGTGTTTTGTATGTTAGTTTGTCTAATTTCCTTTTTCTTTTCTTTTCGTGCCAGCAGGTCAACAGCAATACTTCAGGGTGAAGCCACAGAACACGGCTGTCGTCGAAGGACAGACAGTGGAGCTGCAATGCAGGATAGGGAACCAAGCTGGAAGTGTGCAGTGGAGCAAAGATGGATTCGTTTTGGGTAAGTACCCCTTTGCATTCATCCAATTTATTCTAAATGTAATTAAAACACTCCCACTTAGTAGTATACAATTCTAAGTTATCTAATTTTATTGTAAACATTTAAAAATTTCATGGTACAATTTATCTGGTACAGCAAAATTTAGAGCTTCTAAAATGTTTTAAACAAAGTTTTGTTTGAGTTAATCTCATAGATATTAATTTTAGATTTTAACGAATACCAGGTAATTATTTTACTGGTATTCGTTAGTATAAATGTTTTAAACAAAACCTCATTTGAGTTAATCTCATAGACATTAATTTGAGATTTTAACGAATACCAGGTAATTTTTTCACTGGTATCCGTTGTTGAACTGTAGTATGAAAAATAATTTCATTTTCTGTATACTAAGTTACATTATGATTAAATAATCATGAAGTACCTCGATAATAAGCTGATATTGAGGATCATTTACAATCATATATATATATCTCAAACTCCATATACAGAGATTATCTGCTACGGTATCTAAATCACTACTTAACATATCTTCAAGAACAGCAATCAACTCTTTGTAAATAGATTTACTTTTAAAACACGCTGTTTGCTTTACTGAACTTGTTTCATTCCAATGCTATAAATTAGAACATTTATTATGTGATAATTTTTCGACTGTTGTTAATTTTTTCAGAAGGTTAAAAGAAACTTTTTTCACTGTAGTTTTACATTAATAAAAAAGAAAATGTAAATGTTATTTGTAGGTATACATTATTAGACATTTAACAATTTCCACAGCATTAATATTTTTGGCATGCTCTGATATTAAAAGTCAGTATAAATTATAAAAAAATTAATTAGAAATATGTTCTTTTCTTTAAATTAGGATAAATATTTTTAAATTTACATCATGTAATTGATATAAAAAAATGCGAATGTGTTTGACTCTTTGAAATATAATTATATGTTTAATTATTTGAATATGGTAATTCTATGAAGACATCACATAAAATACACGTTATTTAAACTTGAACCTTAACATAATCAACCATCGTTATCATTACTCTTATTCAACTTTACACTAATTGAGATCTCTGCCATTAATGATACCTTACTTCGATTTGTATTTGGAAATTTCGTTTAGAAGACGTACTTAATAGCAAGTTAACGACTAGGTATTAGAATGCTATTTCGGAAGAACTCATAATTGTACCACTCATTATTGACCACTCATTATTACTCATTATTATCATGCTAAATTGCATTAGGAACAGTGTAAATACTCATAAGCCACGTCGACAATGAGGTGAGGTTTTAATCTTTGAAGAACATTTATGAACGTGTGATATCGCCCAAAATCGATATACTACACACAGTATGTGCCATGGTACCTAAATCACCGCTTAACGAATCTTCAAGAACAGTGATCATCAGCTCTTTGTAATTAGATTTGCTTTTAAAACACGCTGTTTGTTATCATTAAAAGTTGCTCATTGTTCTCTGTGAATTACCACATTTGTTGTGTGATTATTTAGTAGCTCTCGTCAGGTGTTAGGTTCTCAGGGAGTTAAAAGAACATGTCTTCACAAAATTCACTTATTGTTTAATGTTTTTTTTTTTTTTTTTTTTCGTTCTTGATCTTTGTATATGATTTTTTTTCTTTTGTATTTGGAAATTTTCGATTTGCATTTGTAAATTTCGTTTAGAAGATGTACTTAATAGCAAGTTAACGACTAGGTATTAGTGTGCTGTTTTGGAAGAACTCATAACTGTACCACTCTAACTGTACCCTCTCCACATATTAAGTGCCTCCTAAATTGCATTAAGAATTGTGTAAATACTCATACGCCACGTCGACAATGAGGTGAGATTTTAATCTTTGAAGAATATTTATGAACGTGTGATATCGCCCAAAATCGATATGCTACAGATAGTATGTGCCATGGTATCTAAATCACCGCTTAACGAATCTTCAAGAACAGTGATCAGCTCTTTGTAATTAGATTTGCTTTTAAAACGCGCTGTTTGTTATCATCAAAGTTGCTCATTGTTCTTCATGAATTACCACATTTGTTGTGTGATTATTTCCCGTCAGGTGTTAGGTTCTCAGGGAGTTAAAAGAACATGTCTTCACAAAATTCACTTGCTGTTTTATGTTGTTGTTTTTTTTACTCTTGATCTTTGTGTCTGATTTTTTTTCTTTTCTTTTTCTTTCTTCCCCCTGTCTCATTTTATTGACCGTCTCGTTTTGAGGTCGATGTGTTCTCTCTTAATCTGTTAAAAAGATTATTTTTAGAGGCTGGTCTGTGGTCGGCCATTGGAAAAGATTTCTTCTCTCTTTCTCTTGTTAAGTCTTAATCTCTCAAGGATTTGTTTTGATGCGATTGTTAAAAAGAAGAAAAAGTTGTTAAACTAATTATTTCCTAACAGTTTTATGCGTCTGCGGGTCAATGTGTGGAGGAAAGCAAGAAAATTACACAGGGTAGAAATAATTGATATTCTTAATGGTGTACTTAGACCGTAAAACTGAGGAAGTGCTGTCATTATGCTGAAATTGAAGAGACAGACTATGGGGTCCTTTGATTTTTTAATCCCCAGTAAATGATTGTTTAGGTTTTATTTTTCTGTCTCCGTTGTTGGAGCGAAAATTATTTCGGCTGTTAAAAAAAAATATTTGAAATATAAAATTTAGTTTGTTTTATCTATAGCATTTTATATTTATTTTATACACGTTCACACATATATTCACATGTAGATATATATATATCACGTTCATAGTGACAATTGCTTAGCAAAACATTTGAATGAATTGATTTGATTTGAAGATTTGGCATATATATATATATATATATGCTAAAATAATAATAAAGAAAATTATATTTTTTCATAATAACATAAAATAAAAAAGCAAACAAATCATTCAGACAGATTATCTAAATTTTTTTTCTAGTGCTTGGCACGAAGAGTCATCATCATTTTATGCATTTAATAAAGTTTGTATTTGTTATTGTTTTGAGGACAAAATATCATTTTCATTCAAATGTTTTGTTAAACAATTGTCACGAATATGAACGTGATATATGTATATGTGTATGTGAATATATGTGTGAACATGAATGATATATACAATATTTATGTATTCCATTTAAGATAATTTATTGCATGATGATTTACTGTATTAAATTTTTTTAATAAACATTATGATAACAGCACATGTCATAAATATAGTTTAGGCAAATTTATTTATTTATTTATTTCATCAAGATACATAAAATAAAAAAACAATAACTACTTAATTGCACTGATTGAATTATGTGGTCGCATTATATCTATCATTCACAAGATACGTTTCATTTGCATCACAGTGACCAAGTAATTTATTGCACTTTAACACATATCTATGTCCCCATTTTTTGATTCATCGAAGACAAACTTCAAAAAGATTTATGAGGATAGTTAGTAAAACATATTGTATTACAGATATAACTATCAAGTACATAATCATTTCAAATAAAAATTTTTCATTTGACAATTCAAATAAAATGTTTCAGATTCAAAATATTTTTGTTAGATTCTAAAGACTTTTTTAAGAAGAAATTCTTTCTTAAAATCATATTTTAAATTAGCTACTGCATTTAAATTTCTATTCTCTCTATTTGTACTCTTTGCTATAGGATTCTGTTCAATACGTCAACTTTATAGGATAAGTTTCATATGATAATTAATTGCTTTTAATGAAATACATGATCTCATTATATCTATGATTCACAAGATATATTTCATTTGCGTCACTTTGACCAAGTAATTTATTGCACCTTAGTTTATAACTATGTCCCCATTTTTTTATTCATCGAAGAGAAACTGCAAATAAATTTATGAGGGTACTTAATATAACATACAGTTGTTGTTGTTACTAACCCCCTACCCCCTACAGGAAATCCTACACTAGGTCCATGAGACCCCGTCACAGGCGATGGCTGAAGACTGACTAAATCTCAATATAACGCTCTACGATCATATTAGACAGGGTTTAAAATTAATTGTGAAATATTTTGGATGGATTTCAAATTTGCTATTACAGTTCAATTTCTACTCATTCTATGTGTACTCTTTGTATAGGATTCTGTCAATATGGCTACTTTACAGGAGGAGATTTATACCATATTTCATAATATTAAGTTTGTACGCATTCAAATTAATTTTCAAATCCAAAAGTTACACTTCATTAAATTTTTGTTACGCTAATTTCTGATCAGTTATTTCTTACAATTTTAAAAACATCAGTAGTTTCAGATACAAAATATGTTAGAAACTGCATTCCTTCTGCCGTGAGACAACCCCAAGGGCTAAATATACATAAGAAAAATAACATAACACCATAAAGAAAAAGAGAGAAAGGCACTTCCAAAATTTACAGGTTATTGCCGCCATTTCTTATGAAACATTTCACATTTCGCTTATGCTAAAGCGAAATTGGGGCAAAGACGTGAAATATATGGATGGATCCAATGGATGTATTTTGAAAAGGTGGCTCCACAGTAACAGTATGGATGATTCTTGCTAAAAGGCGTTTCCCTTGATAAATGTGCCATTTCTTTGGACTTTTTATTCCATTCTTTTGCTAAGGCACAATCCCTCTTGAAAAGTAATCCGTGTATTTCGACTCTTATGTGCTATATGATTCCGCCTCTATGGCCACTGCGAAGGATATGATTTATTTTATTCGCATTCTCTTCCTTTTTTTATCCATGATGTATTGGTTTCTTTACCATCTAATACTTTTCTTTTTCTGTATAGATCTTCTGCTGAACGCCTTTTTACGGGATTGCTATATGTTGTAAGCGAAGAAAGGAAAGGATTGCAAAGTATTGCGCGAATACTTTCTCTGGATTGAAGTTGAATCTTTTCGTTTTAATAGTATTGAAAAAGATATATTTTTTATTTATGAAAACAAAAAATGGTACGGAAAGTTGGTTGTATTTTGAGTACATTAACTTTTATTTGGCATTTATGGTATTTTATTTAATATAGTTCTGTAAGAATATTGAAAACTTACAGTGATTTTTTCATAGAAAGCGTTGTGTTCCTTTATATATATATATATATATAAAGGAAAACTACGAATATATATATACAGGTATATGTAGGTCCCGGTTTAACAGAATCGAGTGTTATGGGGGAAAGTGTTACTCGCGTTCATAGCATATCTCCAAGCTACACGGGCCCTAGGGTAGTGCTAAATGAGTAACAATGGTACAGTCTTTGCTTATGGCATAAAGATTAACTGTCTCTGTATTGCCACTGCATTAGAATAAGATGTTTATATATATATGTACGTGTGTGGGAGTGTATGTGTGAAACAGTATGGAAGCTGCTACAAGTTGTAGTTGAAAGCCAGATGGTTTTTTTATTGATAAAGGAAAATAAATGTATTTAATTACTTCAGTTTATTAACATTTTAAAAACAATTAAAGAATTTGGGCCCAACTCGGAGAGCCAAAGTAAAAGCGAAAGATTATTTATATTTTATGAGAACATTAATATAAGCTTGATATTAAAAAAACCGAGAGTTTTGCATACGGTACATGACACTATTCATCACTTTAAATGAGCGATTTAGATGTAGATTAAATAAACCTGCAAATTCTAAATCTTCCTTATTTAGAACAGATTGAAGGACTTAAAATTTAGTGTTTTTACATACTGTTATTGTAACGTTATCTCCTGACTTAAATGTGTTAGTGTAGATAAATAAATGCATGTGTAGCGGGGAATAAGAATTGAGTTTAAGATTTTTTATGTATCGTTAGTGACGCTAACTCCCATCGTTAAACCTACTAGTTTTACATGCTCAATTAAATAAACATGAACATAATTGGGGAGTAAATTTAAATGTTAACTTTTGGAAAATGTTTGCATATCGATACAGGCAGGCGGAATCTTACCTTAAATCTGTTCACTTTAATTTATAGTCAAGTGAAAGATATATATTTAAATTGAAGTGTCCCGTGAAATTTTCCGTACGTGAGTTTTTGCATATTGTTATAAGGGCATAAATGACTTACGTTAAACTGTCTAACTGGCATGTTCATTAAATAAACCTATATCCAAGTATATATTCAAAATTTATCACGTTAAATCTGCTAATTCTGCTACTTAGTTAATTACACCTATACGCATTGATAGATATATATTTTAAATTCAGTGTTAAAAACTTTGCATACCGTTACAACATCAGTATGCTAAAGTTTGGCCTACTTAAGTTGAATAAACGTGTGAATCGTGAGGGACTTTTCATTTATTGATATTATTGTTCAATAAGCATTATTTAATGTATAAAATATATTTGCGTACCGTTACAATGACAGTATACAAAAGTTTAACGTACTCACTTAAAAGAATATGTTAACTACGAGGGGCTTAAAATGTATTATATTTTTCATTTTAATGGAACTTAATTTTTCACATAGAGATGATAGTACTTCATAGTACGGAACTATAATATTCAGTAACCATTATATACTAACTAAAATTGATTTTTCATTACAGAACTACCAGTTTTAAATGTATAACTTTTTCCCTTTCTCTATCTCTTGTCCCGAGCAGAACAGTATCGCTCTTGTAGATTAAATATTTCCCAACATTCAATCAGCCATCCTGTTTCCTTTGCAACAACATTCCCCTAATCCAATATGGAATCCCTACCCCCACCTCCGTACACCCTACTAAAATCTTGCATTTCAGAGCGCGACAGAATCGATGCCTTCAAAATCGAATTCAACCAGCTGAGACTGACATTAATTTCGTGTCTCGGAACCTTAACTCATTATATTTCGCTTAGTTCAACGAAGACCAGAGTTTCATAACTGCGTTTCTCTTCGGCAGAATATGGCAGTTGTCTTCATTGCGATGGCATTATATTCTTTTAATTGATGGAAGAGTATTTAAACTTGTCCAAATGACTAATGGAAGAAGATGTTCTTGGAAAAGGATAAAAAAAAAAAAAAATAATAATTTTGAAGTCGTGAATCATTGAAATGGAGATAATGAGTAAATGGAAAAGCTCGAAAGAATGGATTTTGATATGAGACGTGTCTTATGCTCAAAAGAGCTGTCAACTATTTAAAAGAATAAAACAAAAATCAAATCTGCGATGATTTTTGATTCCATGGTAACGCATTTCAGTATTAATAAATTGATTAAAATATTTATTAATTAATTTCAGAAAAATTCTGAATTCTGAAATGCTTTACCATGTTGTCTGATACCGGTTGTATGAAAAAATGAATTTTACCATAGGACGCATTTTATTTTTATTATAGAACATACAATAAAAGTTTATTTTATAAGTATAATAAGACTTATCTGTCTCTGTATTGCCAGCTTCATTAGAACAACAACAATAATAAGACTTATTTCTGGAAAAAAAATTATATTATTTTTTACAGCTGACGAGTAGCTGTCATGATAAAGTTGATTGTTTGTGTTGCATTGTGCATTTTGACATTTATGCTACTATAATTCGTTAATCTTTTGATAATTTTTATAATACATATCAATTTAAAGTGTCAACGTTGTCAGGATGGAATAGTGCCTTCGAAAATAACTTTAAACGTACTCTTGTACTTGAGCACCTGTTCCTATACATGAAAAATCGAGAAAAATATTGATTAAGCCCAGGACACTGAGAGATATTTGATCACAATCGACTACTATTTCACTAATTTTACTATTTCACTCGTTAGCTACACACGCTATTATTTGTTTTAAAAGTATTTAATTTGTTTTGATTTCATTATTTTCTTTTTATGTTTTTCGGATGTTGAAATAATTGGCATAACTCATTAAAATTCTTTCGAAACATTTAAATGTCGTAAACTTATATCCAGAAGAGTGGCAATAACCTTTAAGCCGAAGTAATTTCCTCTTTAAAATCCTTTCACTGATGATCTTTTTTTTTTTTTTTTTCTTTCTCTCTTGCTTCACTATCTTCTAGTTCAATGTAAATACATCGCGTGATTAACCTGAAGCAATTTTTCTTCTATTGACTCGCGTCTTTTTCTTGTAGCAGTGGTCGAGTTTCATACCACCAACCAGCCAACTCGCAGAACTAATCATCCACCTTGGGCAAGAAGAGTTCTCCACTCTTTTATTCTTCTGTGTCCTTCGTTTTCTCTTTGCTCTTCAACATCAACCACCCGAACGGAATCTAAAGATAGTTACTAAATAATTACTTCCACGAATCGAGCGGAATTAAGGTTTGGATGTCTTCTAAAAAAGAAAAAAAGAATTCCACAGATGTTGCAGGAAGTAAAAGAAATAAGAACTGTAAAAGAATGAAGGCTTCCGTAGAAATTGCAACCGCAGACTGTGGAATGTTGAAAGCAAACACAGTGGGCAGGGAACATTTATAGGATTGATACCTATTCTGTTGACAGAGCAAGTTGGGAAGTGATTCTCCATCTTGCTAGGATTTGATTGCTTCCCCCCTCTCTTTCCACAAGTTTCTGTAGATGAATCAAATAGTTTCGTTTAATTTCGGTTCGGTACGGTTCAAGTATTTGGTAAACTTAATCTGATTGGAATAGTTCAAAACGTTTCCAAGTTTGAAACAAATAAAGGGCTTCATTTCGCTTTGTGTTCTGATGATCAATGCATAGAACTGATTAATTGATTTTAAACAAATTAAGTGATTGAGGGGTATTCATTTGTTTAATATTTTTGCTATAATTTATGTTCGAAGATATAAATATAAAAATAAGTTTTGATTAATATGTAAATTGTTTATTACTATTGATGAATAGATATTTTATGTTTAATAAAATTATAACTCGAGATTTTAAGAAATTTTAAATAATGTATTTCTGTACAGACATAAGTAAGAATTGGTGTGATTAAGAATTGGAGTGAGACAGAGCTAGTTACAATATGTGGGGTGAAATCTTATATCGTATAAGTTTATATGACCATTCCTACTGTCGTCTTTGTGGTTTGAAAATTTTGTGATGAGTTTCTGTACAAACATAAGTAAGAATTGGTGCGAGACAGAGCTAGATACAATATCAGACAAGCCTCGCCGAAATAAGTAGCTCTTTTCAGACTTATAACAGGACATGACTGTCTGGGTTGAACACTTATATCGTATAGGTGTATATGGCCATCCCTACTGTCCTCTTTATGGCTTCAAAGAGCCTATGAATAGAAAGCATCTGCAATGTTGCAAGACACTCCATGGAATTGATTCCGAGATTGCAAGATATTGGCATGCCAGAGAGCTCTTGGGGTGATGCCTTTGGTCTTTAAGTTTACTTCGGTCTACTGTGTTTTGATGTTTTTTATTCTTTCTTTGTTGTATTTGTTTATATGTATCCCCGCCATTGGAAATAAAAAAAAATCTCAGATTTATTTCATTTGCTTCACAAACCCAGAAAAATCTCCTTTTAATTTTGCTATATAAATTTTATATTCTTGATTTAACTGAAATGTTCTTACGTTACAAATTTTTACCGTAATTTTGGTTTTTTACATTTTAATTAAAGGCATAGTTGGGAATCTTATTTTTGTTGCCTGCGTATCAAATATAAGAAGTTTCCCTTAAAGTTACAAACCATTTTTGGTCTTTGTAATAAATATCAATTATTGGCACTTTGGCAAATAAATAAGCACATATCAAATAAAATGGATGACTTACACCATAACATATGTCACAGGTGCTTGAAATTGTGAATTTTCACCAACAACAGTCTTCTCAGATATAAAGATTGATTTAACTTTAATTTAAAATTTGTATTCGTCTGAACATCATAATCATCTTGCAGTAACAAAGCATCATCTTATCCAAACAAAATGATTATTCATAATTTTAGGCAAACGTCAATCCATTCAGTGCTACTTAAACATATATCTAACAACCCCCATTTCAGAAAAGTAATTTCCTTTGAATTCTCCAGTTGCACCATAGAATCCGAAGTGACAGGCTTTGATGCAAGCCCATTTATGATCCATTCAGTGGAAGAGGCAATTCACAGGGCTGATGAAATATCTGCAGCTATTTGAAAGGGCTTTGAGTTGTATCGGCAACTGATTAGCGTTTAAACCTCACCCATGTATCAACGGATCCGGTACAATCCCTCAGCGTAATAAACTCGATGAAGATAGAGTGCAGATATTGGGATTCCGTTACGATACCTATACTGTGCGATTAAGATAATTAGCTGGCTTGTCACAATTCGCATGGATTGTTATACTTAATAGAATATTAATGTGGATTACAAATAACAAATTGCTATTTACTTCGTTTAATCCTGGAACTGAAGTGTGTCCTGCTTGTTTGTTGTTTTCTTTAAGTATTAGTCTGAAGTTCGTCCTGTTAATAAACAGCGATTTGTAGATTAAATGAATGTAAGTATTTCAAATGTAGCTTTAGAGTTGACATTTGTCTATTTAGTTTTCTAAGCATTTTAATTTGAAAGTTAAATTTGGAGAAATATGTTTCAAATAATGATAGGCTTCAATGAGCTATTGATTGCAATGTATGTTTATTACTATGGAGTATTTCATTTATAAATTTGTTTCTATCTATATTGTTGATTTTTTTTTTAAACTTACATAAAATAAATTGCCATACAATACTTTTGCCAATTGAAATAAATTTACTTTTTGATAAAAGAGATATATTTCAAATTGTTACTTATTTAATAAAATTTTTGAAATATCATGTTACAATAAAGATTTCTGAAGAAAGAAAATTCTATTATTAGTTTGGCAGAAATTTGATTTTAATGTTTAGTATCAATTTTAGCCTTACTTTCAGTTGAACAAACATTTCATCAAAACATTTAATTAAATGTTTCAATTAACGTTCTTAATTTTAATTAATGAAATTAAAATTAATTAATAAAATTTAATTAATTATAATATTAATTGAATTTTCTTTGTTAATATTATTTGTATTTATTTTTAACTAATAATTTTAATTATTTGTTACAAAAATTATTAATAATCTAATTTGTATTTAATTGTATTTTTAAGTCAATTAAGAAATAAATTTTAAATAAACTCTTAATTATATAATTGATTAACCATTTATTACATTTTACATCATGAGAAACTCCTTTACATGATTATCTTGCTGTACAATTGCAACTTACATACATAATTCTTACATTGTAGTTGCCATTTACAGATAATAATTGCCATTTATACATTTTTTGTTTAAAGTAAATAACACGGATGTCAACACATTGAAAATAAACATAAACAAAAACAACATTTAATATCAAATTCTTTCCATTTAGCACATCCATTGTCTCCTTATATATCACAGCGTTCCCAATCCAAACTGACCTTATCATCTGCATTTCACCACCGAATTTACTTCATCGCTTAAAGCGTTTTCATCCATTCATTTCACTTAAGGAAAATGCAATTAATTTCGCTCTTCGTCGGTCGCTCGGCATATCTTGCACTGCATTCAGAGAGCTGCAACTACCCCGGGCCGCAGGGGGCCACATCCATAACTCATAAGTGCTACATTCTTCTGTTATAGAATAACCCGACTGCTAAATAATCATCTCAGGTTGCGAGATTAGTTTACATGGCCCTTAATAACGTTTCAGGGGGGACGGGGAAAATGTGATTAGTTAAATATTTGATTTACTTCAACTTCCCATGCATTGATACCGGGATTTATTTTCCCCTTCTCTGTATACTAGCCTGGAGAAATCCGATAAGCAAGACTTCCTTAAGAGGTTGGTCGCGATGCCACTTGCAGACATTTTCCGAGTCGTATTACGTAAATTGAAGCTGGTTAGGAATGGAGTGAAGGCATTGTTGTGGTGACGAAGCCTTGCCATGATTTTGAGATGTGTGGTAAGTTATGTTAGGGGGTGGTGTCATTTAAAATATTTTCAATATGATTGGTAATTGACCTATTTTCCTAATATATTAAGCAATAGCACTATAAAGACATTAGGTAAATGTCTTAAATTTTAAATCGTTCAAGTATAAGCCTTGAATTTTAAATCGTTCAAGTATATTGTTCAAATTTGAACTATTATATTATATTTTATGAAAGCTGGTTAGGAATGGAGTGAAGGCATTGTTGTGGGGACGATGATTTGTCAGGATTTTGAGATGTGTAATGATTTATGCACGGAGGTGTTGCCATTTAAAATTTTTTCAATATGATTGGTAATTGAGCTATTTTCTTAATATATTAAGGTAATAACACAATAAAGACATTAAGTAAATGTAAACCAAGTCTTGAATTTTAAATCGTTCAAGTGTATTGTTCAAATTTGAACTGTTATATTATGTTCTATAGAAATCAATAAGGAAGACTTCCTCAAGAGGTTGGTTGCGATGCCAATTGCAGACATTTTCCGAGTCTTATTATGTAAATAAAAGACTGGTTAGGAATGAAGTTGAAGGCATTGTTGTGGTGACGAATGCCTACCATGATTTTGGGATGTATGGTTATTTATGTTATTCAGGTGGTTGCCATTTAAAATATTTTCAATATGTGGGGGAGAATTTGACTAATTTTCTTAATTATTCCTTAATATATTAAGCTAGTAATACAATAACGGCATTAGGTAAATGAAAACTTTGAGTTTTAAATCGTTGAAGCTTATTATTCAGATTTGAATTATTAGCAAAAACTATTTATGGAATACTTGAACTATTTTCTTGTCATTTCTTATTGGAATGTTTTGGGATTAACATTGATTTTAACACTACGCTTTAAGATGACGTTACATTGTATTTGTGTTTATTTCATGAAACGTGAACAACTAACAGGAACTGTAATAATAATGCATGAAAATAATCTGTATTACTATAATTTGAGACTTATACTATTTTAAAATAACATTTGGCGGCAAAACTATGATAAAAATATAGTTTTGTCGCCAAATGATATTTCACTACATTCTGACCATTTCTTTTTCAGCTATCATCAGCAATGTTGTTTATAAATATCAAGCCTTTTACCTTTATTGGATTAACTCAAATACTTTTGCACATTGCGACCTCGTCATTATATAACATGGCCCAATTTGGTGACAAACAATCCTTGCGAAATAGTCAAAATTTTACCTGCCAAAAATAATTTATATCTGTCAAAGGCAATTATCGCACAAATGACCATTTATAAATACTGAAGCGGAAAAGCATATTTAGTAATGAAAATAATTACAGCCATGGGGATAAAAATATCAAAAAAATTGGAAACAACATAGAGAAATTGAAATAACAACTTATTTCAACCGTCAAAAAGCTGTAAACAAATAATTAATTTGTTCCTAAATTATTCCATTATTCTTCTTACCTACTCACTCGTATAGATGTGTTTTCAAATAATATTTATTAATATAAAATCTTCTTCGTATTTATCTGTATTAGGTTATAATCATATTCGACTGTTGAAAAGTAATTAACATGCTTTTTTTTTTTTTCAATTTTAAGCTCTCCCACCATTTTTATTTTAGATTACTTTTTCCCTCCTCTTAATCCTGTTTCCCCTTCAATCGTTTCATGCTCTCTTCCCACTTTGAATCTAATTAAAATCCTCCAAACTAAAGAGGACTTTGAATTTGTTTCTATTTTTTTTTTCAGTCGAAAAAATCTCTTATTTATTTATTTATTTTTTTTTTCTTCTATCCCGTTTCAATTTACGGTCAGGAGCACTTTAGACAGAGAAACGTAACGACAAGAAAATAGAAACTATTCCCTTTCCCAAAAAAAATATATATAAATAAAAATTACGTAGCATTAACGGAAGAAGAACCGGAAAAAATCCAGGATAGAGAGAGAGATAAAAAAAAACGGGAAAAAGAAAAGGAAGACACGAGAATAAACAAGGAAGAAAAAAAAAAAAAGTTTAGTTTTTCTGGACTTAACAAACGTTGCAGAGCTGCAAAATGACTACCTTTGGGTGGGTGCCATTTGCTGAAAGACCGCCTAAAGATTGAAGAACCCCTGGATCGAAGTAAGAGGCCAAAAAGAACAGGGCTGACCATTATTGGGGGGCATGAAAAACGATGAGAAAAATGCTGCACATTGGTAGAAAGAGTAGTTTGTAAGGGGAAATTACTCTCGATGGCTCTCTTTAAGTCTCAAGAGGGAGTTGACAAAGGTATGTAATTTCGAGGCACTTTCTTGACGAATGTACCTGAGGTTTTTCGTTTAATTTTCTTGGACATCCTAAAGAAAACTTTCCCAACGGCTTTTTTTGTTGTTGTTTTTGGTTGAAGGAAATGTTAAAAAAAGATTTTTTAGACACTCTTAAACGTCGATACCCAATAAAGTATATTTTCATTGATTTCCGGTAGACAGTTTTATTGTGTCTAAGATCTTCTTTTTAGGTTCTAAATCGGGATTTGTATAAAGAATGAGCAATATATGGTTTGAATGCTAGCATTTGTTGGTTTTAAATTGAACACCTTTTACGATACTATTTTTTTAATGAAAAGGCTTTTTCCCGATAATTATTAGGTACTAATGGATCTTTGATTAAGATTTTAATCAAAGTTTAATAGTTCAGTTTAATTTGCTTGCTAATACCACATACATTGCTTACTTTTGTCCATTTTTGTTGATTGAAGTTTTTTTGGCAATGAAGAAGTTCAGATTCAACCGTCTATTATGTTTAATTCAAATGTTCATTTTAAATTAAACACTGTTTAAGATACTGTTTCTTATTATAAGTTTTTTTCCCTGAATTATTTTCTACTAATGGATCTTTGATTAAGATTTCAATCAAAGTTTAGTGGTTCAGTTTAATTTGCTTGCTATTTCAATTAATTCTTTTAAATCATTACCAGAGTCTATAATTAGAAGATATTCTTTCGTGTTTTTTTTTATAAAGTGTGATTTAAAATTTGTTCTAGTAAACAATTAACTAGATTGGTTTACCACTTACATTGGTTTCTTTTATCCATTTTTATTGATTGAGGTTTTTTTAGCAATTGACAAGTTGGGATTCAAGTGTCTATTAAGTTCAATTCTAGTGTTCATTTTAAGTTAACACCTTTTACGATACTTTTTTTTAATGTAAAGTTTTTTTTACCAATGATTATTTTCTACTAATGAATCTTTGATTAAGATTTCAATTACAGTTTAGTGGTTTCAGCTATTTCAATTAACTGTTTAAAATCTTTATCAACGTCTGTGGCTGGAAGATAATCATATCCTTTCATTTATTCTTTTATAAAGGGAGATATAAATTTTTTCTAGTAAACAATCGACTGGATTGGTTTTATTTTTCAAGGAAGGAAAAAAATCAAAACCACTTACATTGGTTTCTTTTATCCATTTTTATTGATTGAGGTTTTTTTGGCAGTGGACAAGTTCAGATTCAAGTGTCTAATAAATCAGGTTTCCATCGATTTTTAGTACCTTTCTTCGACAGTCATTTTGAATGAAACTTGTCATTTTTATTGCTTCTAAATCTAGTATAGTATATGTGTAAAGCTATAAAACCAATTGATGAATGATTTTATCGATAAAACTTGTGTTTTATTTAAAGTGATGGAACTTCAGATTTGGAAGTGACTTCATGGAAACGGGTTACACGTGAGTAATCTGATGGCCCAGTCATTCACCTTATATGGTTTTATTTTTTTGAATTGTGACTAACAGAATACAGATTGCATCTTAGCCATTGTTCTTAACTAAAATTTAAACTCAAGTTCAATAGTTTTTTTCACTTGCGTGTAGGATAACAGTATCTTGTTTTTATTATAATTTTTTAATACCGTTTCAAAAGAATAAAATAAAAAATATAAATTCTATTATATTTTGTTATACACTATTGCATATACTTTAAACACAATTAAGAATCAGATAAAAATAGATACCTGAATATGTTTTTTATCCTTTTAGATCTTTTACGGTGTGGTTGTACTATTTTATTTATAGTTTTGTCATTTTATTTGTGTTTAAACAATTTCAGCATGTGCAAATTTTAAAATCTTTACTAGGAAAAAAGCCATATGGAATTAGATAGATAGTGCAAAGATGAAACGAACATGGTTCATCTTTGTGCTGTCTTTCTAATTCTGAAGACGAATTATATTTAGTAATTGAGTAAGCTATGTCATCTTTTAGTAAATTAAATTTGATAAATTAAATCAATTGCAATTTAAAAATTTTATAGGGATTCGTAACTTAACCATTTAAAGTGTCAGCTAAATCTGTAGACTTTGCATATTATAATATAAATTCCTGGAGTACTTTTATTTATGAACTTTTATAAGTACAAATATTAAGAAACATTCGTCATTTTCTTGAATAAGCAATTTCTGTCATTGTTACTTTTGCTGACTTCAGTGTAGTATAAATACTAACAATAGTGAACGTATACGTTCATACGTAGCATACGTTTTTTTAAAATGTTTTTCAGAAATTGTATTTATTCATTTTACTAATGCACTAGACTTACTAATGCACTGTATAATATGGATAAGACTGCATCTGTCTGAAATCTGTATGATATTGATATGACTGCCTGTGTCTGAAATCTGTATGATATGGACATGAATGCATCTGTCTGAAATCTGTATGATATGGACATGACTGTATTTGTCTGAAATCTGTATGGTGATAGATGTAATTTGTCAGAATCTAGAATTGTGCTGGGAAAATACAATATATAAGGGAGTAACATATAAAGATATATTAGGGAAGAATATATAAGGATTTTCAAGGGTAAATGTCAAGTAACTGAGTGTTATATTGGACAAAAACCATTTATTTCTCAATCTAGCCCACGCAAACAACGAAATTAAACCCACGTTTTCTTAAAGCTATCAAGCTCGTACTGCTACAGGGCTACGAGTAGAGCTTCTTAATTGGCTAATTATGGCTTTATCACTTTTTTTTACCTACATACTTCATCACTGGTCTTATAGTCTCTATATCTTTTTTACAACAGGGCAAATACAATTGCAGTCAAATACAATTGCTGTAAAAAAAAATCAAAATAATTTTTAAAGTAAATCACAATTTTATTAATACCTGCCATATTATTTACTTTATTATTACACTATATTAATCAAACTACATGTATTTGAGGATTTATGTACTACTGAAATATACCTTTTGAAATTTCAACATCATCAGCAAGGTCTCTAATTGTAAATCGACGGCTTGCAAGCACCAAATCTTTAATTTTTTGGACGTGCACTTTGCCGGTTGAGGTTGATGGTCGACCAGAGGGCTCTTCGTTTTCAAAGCGTTCTCAGCCTACTTTGAACTGTTTATACCACTTCTAAACATTTCTTTCTGATATAAGAATGCTCACCGAATGCCTTGCATTCTATACGTTTCTGCAAACAAAATGTAATGCAACTTCTTTGCTCATTTAATTCAGACATTTCGAAAATCGCCAGATTCAGTTTTAGCGTTTCACAAAGCCAAGCGTAACTCAAACACTAATGAATATTTTGACGTCAGATTTCACACAGATGTCAAGAATAGTGTCAAAACCTAAAAAAAAAAAAAAATTGAAATTCCAAAAGCCCCGAGAATTTCAAATTGAACTTCTCGGTCTTACTTTTTGGACACAGTAGTATACCATATATTGCGCTACCGTATTAATCAAACTACACGTATTCAAGAATTTATGTAAAGGTATTCACATAAAAGAATTTAAGACGTCTCCCATCTGTTTTATTCTCCCATTAGTATAATATGTCCTCTTTCTGACTCGGAACTGATAAGGAAGGCACTTCAAAGAAAACATCAAGAGAGTTCTTGATCTTTTCGTTTAGAACCTTGAATATTAAGAGCGCCACGTTCTGAAACTACTTCAAACATTAAACTTTTAAACCACAAAAGCGGAATTTCGTCTAAGTCAACGATTTTGTATTCGATACTATAAATTTTATTATGAGGCAAGAGGGAAGGAAGCGTGCTAAAATATTTAGGGAATGTAATTTATTCAAGAAATGGCTTAATGATAAGACAAATTACTCCCAGCTATTCAAATTTTAAGTTAAAGGAATATCTTACATGGTGCCCGTGCTTAAAAATAGTTCGTATTGCTGACTTTAAAAGTTTAAAGCTCATTGATGATAGCTGTAATATTTTATGGTTGATAATTTCTTTAAACATTTTGGTTTAAATATGTTTTGTTTTTCTTTTTTTGAATAAATAAATGTAATCTTGTAAGCTTTTGTAAAAATTTGATTATATTTGCATGTTTAACATGTTTAACATCTTTAAACATTTTGGTTTAAATATGTTTTGTTTTTCTTTTTTTGAATAAATAAATGTAATCTTGTAAGCTTTTGTAATAATTTGATTATATTTGCATGTTTAACATGAGTATATTGTAAATGTTCTTCAAAATGTTTCTTTTATATTGTATTTAAGCTAGAATAGAGTGCGAGAATACTTTATACTGTATTCTAAACAGCAATTTATAATCAAGTATAGAGAAGTTATATTTATTTTTTTTGTAAATAAGATTTATCTGTATTTCCTATAACGTCAATATGTGTGTATTTTTCTTAATTTTGTTATTGAATCGAAAAAATTACCAATACTGTATTTGAGAAATTAAAAATTTACATTAAAATTTATTATAATTTTGCACTGTAATAATTTTTTTAATAAAAAATAAAAATTTCGTAATACACTGATGAAATTTTATTTAAGTTCTTGTAAATAACTGAATAAAATTTATTGATTTATAAGATAAATAATATGATATGAGAACGATAAATATTTTCGTTGAAGAAGATTTATTAGAATACGCGATAATATCAATTTAATTAAAAAAGGAATAAATAATGATATTTGATAAGTTTTTTAAATACCTCAACTTTAATGAGAGACCTTTATAAGATTTATATCACTTAGTATTAAATCAAACCTATAATTCTTTCAATAAGTTGTATAATCTTTGTACGATAGCTCTTCAATAAAATAATTCAAAGAAATCTATCATTATCACTTTTTTTAAAGTTAAATCCTTTATCACATCGTCCAATCAGTGATGGTTCTACCTATCATTTTCCTAACAATAATTGAATCCATTCAAAAGATCCATTAAAAAAAGAAACAAAAAATGATATTTGATAATTTTTTTTTTAAAAAGCCACAACTTTAATGAGAGACCTTTATACAATTTATTTATATAACTTAGTCTTAAATCAAACCAATAATTATTTCAATAAGTTGTATAAATGTTATAATAAAGTAACGCAGAGAAATCTCTTTTTTTTTTTTTTTAAAGATAAATCCTTTATCACATCGTCCAATCAGTGATGGATCTACCTATCAGTTTCCCAACAATAATTGAATCCATTCATCAAAGCTAATATAATGTTCTTTTAAAGTAATAGTAATATTTGCTGCAGACATTTTTATAAAATTTTATAGGATGCAAAAAGTTTGGACAAAACTAAAGCAAAATCAAGCGTATCAAAATAAAGCATATATTTTATTATTGTAACTTATAGCAAATTTAACATAAGTAGCAAATTTATTATGCAAAGTTAATATTAAAGTATATTTTAATTTATATTTGTAATGAACAAACTAGTGAATATTTTTTCTTTTAAAAGATTTATTAGAATACGCGATAATATCAACCTAATTAAAAAAAAGAGGAACATATATATTTGATAAATTTTTTCAGCATCACAACTGAGGGACCTTTATAAGATTTATATCATTTAGTATTAAATCAAACTAATAATTGTGTCAATAAGTTGCTCAATAACTCTTTAATAAAGTAACTCAGAGAAATCTCACATTACCACTTTTTTTGTAAAGTTAAATCCTTTATCACGTCGTCCAATCAGTGATGGATCTACCTATCACTTTCCTAACAATAATTGAATCCATTCATCAAAGGTCAACGCAACATCCTCAGCTTAATAACACACGTCCCATGGCGTCGTAAAATTTACGATTCTGGAAATGTCCAAGATTTATATTAAGAGTTTCCAGTGAAAATTGCGAATAGCAGCATCCCTGATTAATAGAGTTGCTAGAAACGGCGTTGCCGTGGACATAATTCATGGGCAAATATGAATGAGTTGATGGCAAAGGATTCCGCCCTTGGTGAGAGCAGTTGATGCATTCCAAGATTTGGAATCGCTAGTGTTCCGCAAGAGCTACTAATTCCGATGCTAAATATCGGGGATCAGTGGGCTGCCCGTTGAGAAATTTGGATCCTCACTTGCCAGGGCAAGAGTAATTATAATCGTTCAGATTTAGGTCATGGGTCATTAAGGGAGAAACCTAAAGAGTGTGATCGATGTTGGATTGTAGCTTGTGTTGCGTGAGCTGTAATTATGCATCAAGTTAAGAGATATCTTGTTCGCAAACGTATGTATCCAAATAGTACTGCAATTTCTCTCATTTCTTATTCGTGATATTGTTATATAACAAGTGTTGTTATATTTTAATATAATATTTTTATGTAACAAATAATACTCTTCCCACAATTAGGTCTACTTTTAGATCGATTTTATTACGAAATAAAAACATGCCATTTATAACAGTAAGACATTTGTAATTGTGTGACCTGAGTGCCATTTGTAACTGTGTGACATTTTGTTTAAAAAAAGATACTACGATGATTTATCCGTCATAAATCCATACTTTTTTGATAGATGTAAATTAAATTAGCCTAACACCAATCCCAAAATAAAACAAATTAGACGGGTTGTATGATAATTTGTAATGCAACATGACTGAAATAATTAATAATCGGATTGATTGGGATATTTAATTCATAAAATTAGATGCCAATTATGAAATTAAATACAAAAAATATATCGTTTTCAGCGGGCATTTACGACGCTATGTGTGTTTAGTATTTGAGTACAGGATTACATTAACGTTAATCGAATGTTTGTAAGCTACTGTACTATAGCTGTGTACTTTTGCTTTGATAAATGTCGCTAAAGGAGACATGAGGTAAACAATTGCTACAAAATATTTTTTAATTAACATATTAAACATATGATGCCAAAAGTATATGCTGTGAACATTGTATGGTTAATATAAGTTGTCCTATTTTAAAAAATTTTTTTTTTTAAGTTTAGCTGTGATTTTATTTTTAGTCCAAGATAACATTTGTTACATAAATATATTGATTCCCTCTTGAAAACTTGATATATTTTATTATCAAAATTGTTAATTTTTTAGATCAAAGTATACGAGAAGTATTATTATATTGAGAAATAATTTCTTGAATATTAGTAACAAGAAATTTATCCTTCTTTTAAATAAAACTTTGATTACTAATAACTAACTAA
Organism: Caerostris darwini; assembly: GCA_021605075.1. Classification (NCBI taxonomy): domain Eukaryota; kingdom Metazoa; phylum Arthropoda; class Arachnida; order Araneae; family Araneidae; genus Caerostris; species Caerostris darwini. Next base: position 170,203 of record BPLQ01006727.1, read on the forward strand.
ATCTGTTATTTTTTAATAGTTAAACGGGACATTTAACTATTCAAAAATATTCAAAATATATCATTAATTATATTAACTATCACAATAATTTTAATGATTATTAAGTTATTAAATATAAACTGTTTAAAATTGTCAAAATCAAATTGAATTGAATTTCATTCATTCAACGGGAACAATGAAAAATCAAATATCTGTCAATATTTTCAAATATATTATTATAAATCCTACACTCTAACTCTTACACTATTAAATCAAAAGAAAATATTAGTCCATGAGCTACGAGTGATATCCAAACGAAATATGTATGGCATAAATGAAGAACACAATCTGTTCTAACTGTAGCGGCTAAGATTACCATCGCCAGAATTCGTTTCCTCAGTGATTGAAGATCATCGCCAAGAAGATGGTTGGTTGCCTTATATTGATGCTCCATATTATGTGAATAGACGTAGGGTGGACGTTTTACTCATTGCATAAAGCTTACGCTCGAATAAATCTCCAGCTTATACTGCTTACTGATGGCTTAATTACAGCAAACAAAGAAAGAATCTTTGTCTCAAGACATATGAACGAGGTTTACCTAGGGAAGGTCTCCCACACATATTTTAGGGTTTATGCTTTGTTAAGGTAGACTGTCTTACAAAAATTGTACTGTATATATAATTTTATTTCTTTTTGTATTATAATATAAATGCGTTTTCCCTTATCATATTATTTTTCATGTGATTTGGAATAGGTTTAATATTTAATGGATTACATTAATAATTGTACATGTTCAATTTTTTATTTATCAATAAAATATTATTCAGTTTTGAATGCTGAAAAGTTAAAACTGTTATGCTGCAGTTAAAACTCTTAAATGAGCCTTTTTCTATTCAATGTTCAATTATGATGGTTAACAATTTTTTTTATTATTTAAATTATAGTTGTTTTAAATAAAATTAAACTGAAAACGTTGGTGAAGATGAGGGAGATAATAATGCAGAATTTTATTTTGTTTTTTTGCACTATACTGTAATTGGGTTTTTCCATAGCAAATTTTTGTTTCATGTTATTAAGAATAGGTTTATTATTTAATAAATTGCATTAATAATTATTAATAAATTGCATATAAATTCTGTATAACTTTTTATTTATCAATAAAATATTATTCATTTTTAGTTAAATAAGCATTTTTCTATTCAATATTCAATTATGATGGTTAAAGATTTTTATTATTTATAAAAAAGATAAATTATAGTTATAATTATATTTATATATTTATATTATATTTCTTTATATTATAGTTTATATATTTATATATTATATTATTAAATTATAGTTATTTTAAATTTGATAACTTGAAAACGTTGGTGAAGATGATGGAGATAATAATAGTTATAACACACAGCATAGTTAGTATCAGTATTTTTTATAAAAAAATAAATTTGTTTTAAAACGACAGTGCAATTATTTACCTTTTAAATTTTTTATATAGTTAAAACACAATAAAAAATGTTCTTTTTCAAATTTTCCTCAGTATCTTTAATCAAATTTCAAATCTCATTTTAAAACTTTTTTTTTAACATTTAAATGTTAAATATTTTTTTTTTTTTACTTTTGGAGACGATGTTTTATTTCGTTACTGTAATCTGATGAAAAATACTTGTATCGAAATCAATTATTTTAATTCTATTTTCATTCAGTGCTTGATTCAAATTTTTATTTGTTTTTATGTCTTCTACATTTCGATTATACATATAAAAAAAAATTAGTAACACAATTACATATAAATTCAGGAATCAATACTGATTTAAAACAATGCAATTTCTTAGAAAACACAATTTGGATGTAGTAATATAATGCTTTTCAAAACTAAGACAATTTTTTTTAATGAAAACATTCAATAAAAAAAAAAAAAAATAACTAACTCATAAGATTATTTAGCATAATGTCTCCAAACTTTCCATTTCTTCGTCATTGTTGATGATGTTTCGCAGATCCATTTTAGAAGAGTTCAAATTAACTTCGTCATTCCACTTCTTGAAGATGAACAAGAACCTAAAATAATAAAAAAAAAAAGAAAATGGAAGCCATAATTCAAAATGAAGAAAATGGAAAGGAAAATAATAATAAAAAAGAATCACTGAGAGATGTATATAAATTCTTGAGGAGGGAGACTTAATTGGCTAGAACGGAACTTCCGATCTCCTGGAATTTTTCCGGAAAATGAAGTAATTGGGAAAGATTGAAGAGCTTTTATAATATATTTCCTGAGTAGCCTTGCTGATATTAAAGATCTTAACTGTATGGAGTATAGGAGGGAGTGGACAAGGACAAAATCAATTCATAGAGAGTGCATTATCGTGGAAGAAATCTTCACTGGAATGACGTAGTTGGAATATTTGCCCTTTGCATATTTGAATGCAGTCGTTTTTTTGAATGAAATTGAAGAGAAAAAAGGAATTAAATATGTAGAGAGCAGGTTTTTGAAATTGAGTGAAATAAATGAAGGGGGAGATTACGTATAATGCCATACTCAGAACCATCTTCAAATTGGAGAGATTAATAGCAAATGCTTCTTTTGAACATCAGGGATAAAATTCATTTTAATTCGTGGCTTCATTTCGTGGAATTTTGATTAGTACTTTTTTTATGTTGTAATAGGTACTATGAAAAAAATCAATTTAGTTACTGGAATTAAAGTAGTAAAACACTGGTTGGAAACAGTTGGGACATAAACTAATGTCTATAATTATAGTAGTATGATTCTACTTTCATGTTTCATTTTATTAATATTTTTTATAAATATATGTACAATAATGAATCATTACGTTATTTTAAGTACATCTGTTTGAATAAACCCTCGTGTAATTTAGTAAATTTAATTAAGCAATATTAAAACATAAAACTCATCAATGCGCTGGAAGAGAGAACGTAAGTTATTTTTTTTACAATTTAATTAAAGAAAGCGTATTAGTTTTATAATTAAATTTTTTAATTTATGAATATTATACAAAGCAATATTAAAAACTTTTAATCTTTACTTTTTTGTGAGCTTCTTTTGTGATATGTCTTCAAAGTTCATGTCCTCTCGTATGCATTTTCATACGTTCGTGTTCATATAAATAACATAAAAAGTCGTCCTCTTCGAAAAAAATATCGTATGTTATTTTTCTTTTAAAATTTATATATTTTTTATCTACTTTTTGAAATGTTATTTAATTTCAATAATTATATATTTCAATATAATATTAAATATTCTCATAATTTATGCAATATTTTCTTTTAATTATGTAAAATCTACAAATATTAATTAAAGAAGATATTTATTATATGAAAACAAATAAATATAAATTAATAACAAAAACAAACAAATATAAATTAAAATAAACTTTAATATTTAGAAAAATGGGACTTATTTTTAATTCAACCCTTTTATAAAATTTAACATATAACTTCACATATACTTAATTTAAGATTCAAGAAATTTATGCTTAATGACCATGAAATCATTTGAATTATGCTTTACGTACATACATTTTTCATATCAGTTATTAAAATAAATATTTTATTCAGATAATACCACAAAATCATAACAATAGATTGACTTTATTAATATTATATTCAAAAAATAACTATAAAATATATCAAATGCTATTCTTTTAAAATAATACTAATATTTGCTATAGGCATTTTTATAATACTTTATAGGATGCAAAAAGATTGAACACAACTAAAGCAAAATCAAACATATCAAAATAAAGCATATCTTTTTTAGTATAACATATAGCAAATTTAATAAAGCAACAGCATGCAAAAATTTCTAAGAAAAAATATAAATGTGATACACAATATACAGCTGCAGTTGTAATCTCATAATAATTACGTCTCCGCATGTTAATTTTTCTTAACAAATGCATAAAATTACATAATCCAATGTCAATAAATACCCCTGCGATCTAATTTGTTGCTATTACCTCACCAAATATTAGCGTGCTTAGATTTTCCTTCTTTGGCTCCCAGAGGAATCAGGAAAAGCTGCAGTTTCCCGGAATGCCGGAGAAACAAGACTTCTGCCAAAACTCACGGGATTCTTTACTTAATTAAACTGTCGCTTCACTGAACCGAAAACTGGGAATGTTCCGTAAGCTTGTTATGTAGGAACAGTCTTCTTGGGACAGGCCGATGCACAGCTTTTTCCCCGCGAAAAATGGTGAAAAATGGCGACTTATGTTGTAAAATTTGTAATATCATTCCGTGCACCGCTACTCAGAATAAAGCTTCCGAGTTTCTGTTAAGTTTGCCTTGTTTGGGAATGGAACTACTGAGTTGAATTTGGAATTGTTTGCAGACTATTTTGTGGGACATGGAAGAAGTTTCATTCTTTTTGCTTTCTTGATGTTCGTTTTACTGTGAATTGTTGATGCCTAACTGAGTTTACATCTTAATAGTTCATTGGAAATGGAAGCAAGCTATTTAAATAATTGTAATAATTATTTACCATTACCGTGCTTATGCTTTGTAGGTTTCGATTTTAGATTTATTTTATTCGATTTCAAAAATCATTTGCAAAAATTATTATCTTTATTTCTAAAGATTAAATTAATACTAATTGTTATTAATACTAATGTTTACTCACTATTAGTATCACTTTATGCTTCCAAAAAATATTATTATATGATGATTTTACTTATTTTTGGAAAACCAATTTTATTCCATCAAGCATCGATTTTTTTCAAAAAGTAATGTATTATTAAATCTAATTAAGCCTCACTACAGTTAACTGTCTAGATTGAAAATTATAAATCTTCTAACATTTAATTTAGATAATAAAATGGGTAATTTAGATAATAGAGTGGATAATTTAGTTAATAGAGTTTTATGAATTGAAGAGTGAACAATTTAAAGTGTTACATATATGAATTCATTCCATCTTCTATAACTGATGGTACATTTTATACATAAACATTTATACCAATCATTGAGCATTTACTGTATTTATTCAACACAAAAATTTTAAAATATTATAAAATTAATAATGGAATATTTTTAAAAATACTAAACAAATTTGAAGTCGACTAATGATTTTGCTTTTCTTTGCAGGTTTTGATCGGACGATTCCTGGTTACCCTCGCTACTTCATGGAGGGCAGTGGTGAAGATGGGGTGCATGACCTAAGAATAGAAAATGCTCAGTTGGAAGATGATGGCGAGTTTCAATGTCAGGTAAATATAAATATTTTAATTTTTCTTGATCTATTTTGATTTAAGTTGGCTAAATGTTACATAATAATAATATGACAATGGTATTATGGTACATACATAATTGAATAATGGTATATACTTAATGCATAAAAATACTTACATAATGAAACAGTGGTACATAATAAAATAAGGTACATACATAATGGAATAATGATAAATCCAGTATGTATGTACCATATTTATGTAATAATAGTACTTACATAATGGAATAGTTGTACATACATACAAGAATAGTGGTATATAATGGAATAATGGTATACATCCAGTATGTATGTACTATTATTCTCACCAAATATTAACAATATAGTCAAATTATTACAGGATTAAAGAAATTTTTGAATTTTAGGGTGATCTAATTGAAATATTTAAAAACTATTCATGATCAACCTACCCAATAAAAATTTATGTAATTAAAATTGCATGATTTATTTTATGAAATTCAATCTATTTCAAAATTATAATCGCATATTGTTATACCATAATTTTTATATAAATATCTGTTGATGAAACTGTATACTAAACATGATATTAGCTTCTGTGCTATTTAAAAATTATATGTGCTACAAAAACCTTGTATTTGTTTCTTTGATGCATGTTTCAATTTTTACTATTTAAACTATGTTTTAAAAAATGTTTCAATTTTTACTATTTTTATTTTTACAATTTGTAATATTTTTTTTTTATTTTAAACTTTATGTAACTCAATATAATTCTAAAAAAAAACTATTCAAAAACAGCTGGAGATTAGAAGGAATTGAGATTTCATGTTTTGTTTTTACATCAATAACTATATAACGGGTTCCAAAGCGTTCAACCTGTTAAGTTACGAAATAAATACTCCATGAGCCTGATCATTAAGTGCTTAAACTAGAATTATAAAATTTACAGAAACGAGCCACTGACGATTTACCAACTGTTCACACTGCCTTAAAACAAATGCCCCTTGATTTCCATTTCCAACTCTTCCAAATTCGTATTGTGTTATTTTAAGCGTGTTAATTTAATTACAAAGATCTGTTCTCTTTTCATTAAACACACCACTAATGAACACCCATTTTTTTTTCTTAAAAAGAACCTCTTCCACGCTTTTATTCGAATAGCAGTGCAGATTTCAAACGATAAAAAAAAAAAAAAAAATACTTTCTTTGATTACTACAAACCACGACTGTAACTGTGACCTCAAATAAGAAAATAAATTTGATTTTGGTAGAAATAAAGCAGATGTTAAATGAAAATGGTGGAATATGTTAAGAATATCTCATTTTCATCTTTAAAGTTCTGTTGGAAAGTAATCTTGGTCCGAGAAAGAAGAAAAAAAATTCCATTCGTTATCCAAGCTTAATTCTTCTTTATTTTTAATTTCATATGTTCTAATGATAAAGGTTTAATTATGCAGAATAGCTTCGATAAGAAAATGTATTCTGTTTTATTAACTTATAAATTGTGTTGGATTACATTAAACCTATTTTTTTTCTTTTCGGTGAATTTTATTAAATAAAGCTTGTTAAGAGATTGAAGAAAGTTCTTTGTTTTATTTAAACATTCTCATTCAAATAATTATTCACTGGAAAAATTAATAGATGGTGAATTTTGAGTACCAATATTATATTATAATTTATATTTATATAACAAAACTAATTTTATAAAAGTGACTTTGTTTTTTATTTAATATTTCAGATAATCAATAGTTTTTAATTTTATCACGCTTTGATTAAAATTAAATATGATATTTTATGAAATATATTTTGAATTTTTGTTAGACCTTAAAACATGTCTTGTTTTATATATATATATATATATATATATGAAAATTTAACATTTTATATTTAATTTTAGCTTATTTATTTATTTTTATGTTCCATGATTTCCTAAAGTTGTTTCTGAAAAATCTCAATAATTTCAAAACTCTTTATCAAAAGATTCATAAATTTATTAGTATTATGAATCATTCACTATTGCTAAAAACTATTTAATATTTTAAACTAATACATTTCTATTCACTAATGATAAAGCTGGAAATAAATAATACCTTATCTCATGTTGTCAAACAATAAGCGGAATAGCTTCGTATCAATTAACATAGTTCATGGAATCTTTAGTACTGGCATAATTCATTGAATGTATCAATTAAGCGAAAGTCTCGGAGTGAATTGCTGAAGTTAGAAGTGTAATAAAAATTGCAATAATGCAGTTAATAACTAATCACATATAGAAACAATTTTTTATGTCCACAATGTGTTGATGTTAAAATATCATAATTTTATACTTTAGAATTTTTATCTATTGGAATAATTAAATATTTTTACAATCTTTCTGGAGTGGTCTCGGGAATTTTCGAACTGGTAAACTGAAAAACCAACATGGAACTTGAAAACCGATAAACCAAGCTGAATTGAAAACTTTTTTACTATGGTGGGAATAGGGACATTAAATCTATAACCCAGAATTCTCATATTTTAGGTTAGAAAAGGAGGATGGTAATCTTTCAAATGCCAACCTTACAGATGTTCTCTCAAACCTGTGGTGGCACAATGTAAGTGCAGTGTAGCAAAGCACCTCCAGGTGTACCCTGAGATGCACTGATTGTGCTACAAATCTACCGTTTTAGTGGTGAATGATTTAGCAAAAAGTGTCATCAATACCAATGTGACTTAGGTAAAAGTGACATCAATATGTCATTCTAGCTAAAGGTGGCATTCTAACTAAAGGTGGCATTAATATCAACTTGATTTAGGTAAAAGGAACATCAGTTTGCCATTCTAGTGGTGAATGATTTAACAAAAAGGGCCATCAATACTAATGTGACAGATAAAAGTAACATCATTCTAGTGGTGAATGATTTAACAAAAAGTGTCATCATTGCACCCGTGGCATAAGTAAAAGTGACATTAGTCTTCCACTCTAGATGTGATAAGTCAATTTAATTTTTTCTTATTTGAGGTAGTGATTATTAAAATATTTTCAATCAGAAAAAAAATAGCCTTATCTTTTTATTCATATTTTACTTACAAATGGACTTTGTTTTTAGGTTGGGCCTGCAGGACCAAATAAAGCCATTCGTGCTGACGTAAATCTTACCGTCCTAAGTAAGTAAAAAAAAATTTTTTTCTCTTTGTTAAATAAAACAAAATAGATTAAATAAAAGAAAATAACAAATAAGCATATCTTATGGGATTAATATATGCTTTGTTTTGTTCTTCAGTGCCCCCTGCATCTATATCAATATCTCAACATCCCAATGGTAGCACTGTTGAGGTGATGGAGGGAGATACATTGACTCTGAAGTGTGTGGTCGCTGGCGGAAAGCCTGCGGCCGGCATACGTTGGCACAGAAAAAATGTGGAGCTCAGACCAGGTAAGATTTATAAGACTTTTTCCTATGTTTTCTGGGAATTTTGTTTCTCCGCGTAAAGGGATTTGTTTTAGATATTTGTCTTGTCTCTAACAATGCTTCTATATTTGTTTGAAAAGTAGATGTAAATATTATCTGTACAAAATGATCGATTTCTTGTAAAACTATATTGATTGTTTATAGGTGACTAGATTTTGTTAATTACTAGTTAAATATAATTGTTGAAAATTAATTTAATAATGATTCATAATATCTAAAGGAATTAACTAATAAAATAACATAATTCAATAAAATAACATAATTCTATTTAATTAATAAAATAAGGTTGAATTGATGAGAATTTTCACCTGGAAAGATATTTAAAACAAAAAATTATATTTTATCTTAAGCAAAATTTTAAAAATGGATGATTTATTATATTTTTATTTCATCCCAATTAATTTTTATTTTACCCAAATATAAACTTTTTTTTCTGTTTCAAGATCTATTGAGTACTGTAGACTGACTTAAATGTGTGTCTTTAAATTTTTCGATTTTGTTATGTCTAGTTCGAACCTAGTACACTTTTAAACTATACAGTTCCATGAACAAATATACCAGGAGTTTTCTCTCATTTATAATTTTAAATTTATGTATAAACTTTAAAAAAAAAATATTATCAATTTTAATCTTTTTTTTTTTTTTATTTATTTAAGTATTTTTTCGTATAAATGGTATATTTGATTCTAGGATTTATTTTCCCTTGTCAGGAGTGAGAGGCTTTACATTAAAAATATAATATTAAGAACTAATCTTGCAAGTTTTTTTCTGCAATTATTTTCGTGGTTAGACAATATTATATTGATATAATATATTTGATACATAATATTAATATTATATGCCTGGAAGATTCAATTTTAATTAAAATGTTTAAAATGAATTTAAATCAGTCTTTCTAGTTTTAAAATCTTTAAAATATAAAAATAAATACATAAGATTAATTTTTCTTTTAACGAAATAATTGAATGATACATCTCTTTTAATTATGCAACACTAACTTTTAAACTAATCAAACTGTATTAAAACTATTTCCTTAACCATTTTTCATTCTGAATGTAAAACTTTAAAAATAATAAATTACTTTCATAGAATAATTTATGCACATAAATTTCCCTCTAATATAAGTGGAAGTGAAAGCGTTTATTATAAGGCATTAAATTATTATAAACGCTACTGCACTGGTATAATACTGGTTGAATAGCTAATAATTGAATATATCATGGCCACACTATGCTATCATATAGCCATTATTTGGCTTATGATATAGTATAATGATTTATATGAATCGCATCACACATGAATAGACTCAATATTATCCAAAGTGATTGATTAACTCCTGAATTCAGCCCGCCAATATTATGTTCAGCTACGCACGTAATACGCTAATTCATCCTTGAATATGCAATTATGTATTCAATCTAACTCAATTATAACTCGTGAAAAACTAATGCAGGTATATTAAAATATATTAATTGGTTTATATTGTATGGTTTTTATTGTGTTTGCTTTCATATTATATTGTTTAAAATATTTTATTGTGCTTGTAGTTTAAAATAAATTCGAAACTTTTTTTTGTTCTTTGGATTTTATTTATTTATTTTGAGAACCGATTTGTTATTTTTTCTGTAAAAGATCTGATGTTTGTAAGATGTGGATCTGTCAGCAAAACTATAGGACATAAGTTAGAAAAGGATACAGCTGATTGTAGTACATTGCTGAATTTCATCGTTTCTTAATATATAATAAAGAGTTGAAAGAAATACATTCAAAATAGATAAATCACAAATTTTTATGTAATGTTAATTAAATGTTTTAATTTAATTAATAATTTAATGTTTATTTAATTAATAATTTAATGTTAATTTAATTAATAATTTAATGTTATTTTAATTTTAATTTAATGTTTTATGTTAAACTTATTTCCATCAACCAAATTTGCATAAGATTAAAAATAAATACAAATGATTATGGCATTTTATTTATTTATTTATTTTTTGAGAATCGTATTATTATTTTTTCTGTTAAAAATTGTAAGGCATGAATATGTCATTAAACTATAGGTCATAAGTTGGAAAATGATACAGCTGAATGTAGTGCATAATTTAATTTCATCGTTTCTTAATATATCATATAGAGTTGAGAAAAATATGCTCAAAAGCGATAAATCACAATTTTTGTTTTAAAAAAATTAAGAAATCCTAAATAAAATATAGTTTTTTAATTCATACCTGGTAAATAAATGCATATAACTTATTTCCATCAATCAAATTTACATATGATTAAAATGATGTGATAAAAGTTTCATATGATTAAAATATCATAATGTATAATAAAGAGTTGAAAAAATACACTCAAAAATGATAAATCACAAATTTTGTTTTAAAAAACAAAGAACACTGGAATAAAACTGTTTTATAATACATGCTTGCTACATAAACGCATATAACATAATTACATCAATCAAATTTACTTATGATTAAAATAATTTGAATGATAAAAATTAAATATGATTAAAATAAATATGATATGATAAAAATTACATATGTTTAAATAGATTTATTGTAATCATAAGTAATTTTATCATAATCATATGCAATGTCATCAAACTTTTAACATGTATTATGATAAAAATTACATATGATTAAAAATATATTTATTTTTATCGTAAGTTTATCATAATCATATGCGATGCGAACATAATTTTAATATGTAATATGATAAAAAATTGCATATGATAATAATGACAAGAATCCATCTCTCAAATATCAGATCTACTTCTGATGTACCAAACTCTCAATATGTTGCAATATTTAATTATATGTAATTCAATTTGAAATTAGCATCTAATTTAATATAAACGTTTGTCCATTACACGTATTTTCCGTTTATAAATACATCGCATAAAATCTTACACCATTTAACCTACATTTTTTTTAATTTCCTGTCTAATGTCACCTGTTGCTTCAGAGGAATTTTCAGTTCAGGTCAAATAAAAAATTCGAAAACTTGTCTTAAAAATAATAAAATGTCAGAAGATTTTTAGCATCTCACTTCCATCTCTTTTTATCTTTACGGAACACATACATCCAAATCAGTCCTTGCACAAAAGAAATTATCGTCTTCCATAACTGATAACACCTCGTGGGAAAGTTTTATTTTTTCACCTCTACAGAAGAAGACACCATAAAAAAATAGAAAAAAAGAAGAGCAATTCCAACAACCGGACGAACCCCTTTTCTTGTCTAACACTGAGAAAAGTCCCTCCTTCTAAATAACATTTAAGCAACCTGCAGTTATCTTTTTCTAATACCTGCCCTATTAACAATCGCTCCCAGAATACCTAAATAAGCACCTACTTCGCAAACCGAGCTTTCATATCTGGTTTTCTCAAACATTAAAAGGTATAGGTCTGTGGATTTTCTTCTTCTTTTTTTTCATTAATTTTGACGTAACGTCCTTGATGAAGGTCCTTGTTACTCTTCGAACCAGTTTCATCAGTCTATAGGATGCTCCAGTAAAGAAAAGCACCGTGGGAAAGTTGGCGTCGAGTTGTTATTTATGTACGAGCGTGATGATATCGTGGGAATATATCTTTAGGCTAGTTCTCCGTATACTATGTAAGAATCACCTACATATTTTGGTATTCCGAATGCATTCTGGGGTATAGGAGTTAATGATCTTAGATTGTTTAATTTGGATGAAAGCGACATATAAGATAGCATGGGTAAAACGAAAGGCAATTATTCACGTGCGTCAGTATAAATACATCATTGACACGTTCATATTTCTCAAAGAACTTTTAATCCATTAACATAAGAAACACATTTTCAAAAGTTACACAGGACACGCACTTTCAGAGTTATAACTACTTACTAACAATAAGTTCACTAAATCAAAACACAGGGTTGGCTCTAAATCCAAATTATACGGATATATATGAGAGGAATCCAAATGCTATGGGTGTATATGAGAGGAATCCAAATGCCATGGATATATGAGAGGAATCCAAACTCTATGGGTATATATGAGAGGAATCCAAATTCTATGGGTATATATGAGATGAATCAAATTATACGGGTATATATGAGAGGAATCTAAATTCTATGGGTATATATGGGATGAATCGAAATTATACGGCTATATAAGAGAGGACAAATGCGATGGGTATATATGAGAGGATTCCAAATATCCAGGGAAAAAAAATATGCAAGTGAGCAACGTTGAATCAAAAGCAATTAATATACAAGTGTAAGATTAAATATGGTTCTCAGGACACTGAAAGATCTTCTTTTATAACTAGGGGCACCTACAAAATTTTTAAATGCATAAATATACAAAGCATTTTTAAGTTAAATATTCTTGTATGCATATTCTAAAATCTTCTATCAAAAGAAATCTTTTGACTCTCGTAGTTCAAGAACTATTTTTTTAAAATAGTAATATATTTATTGTCATTTAAAGAAACAAAGATATCAATTATTACAGAAGCATGTGTTGCCATTTAATCTCAGTCATTGGAAAAACTTTATGGATATTGATCCAGGTCATCTGGACCATTAAATCTGCTTTTTAAAGCATTCAGATGTCATTAAAAGTAGATACAAACGTTTCCTTTCATAACAGCGCTTTATTATGATTGCTTCTTTCAAAAAATGTGTAACAGTTCTTTAGCATCTCTCTCTAAAAGCGGATTTGTCCTCACCCTATTTTTGCTTTTAAAAATTTTCTGGCCTTTAGTATTTTTACTTGTTTATATTTTCTTCCACGTTTTGTGTATTACTTAAGCCTCTTTACTCGAGTCTGTAAGGATTTTGTCTAACAATTCTAAAGACCCTTTGGGAAGGCTGGGGGATTTGCCTTTATCATTATTTTTGCTCATTCTGCATGCTGTGACTTAAAACTAAAAGATGCATTGAGGGCAAAGAAAAAAAATATTCAATCTTTTAAGTTTGACGTGCGTTTATTTTTATACGAAAATGTCTTTTATTTTTTTTTAACCTTCTATTTTCGTAGCGATCATATCTGGAATGCTGTGAAAATGTGTTTTTACTTTAAGAGTACAGGGGTGTTTTGCATTGCTTTATTGAATATATTGTTTAAAGGTTTTTTATTATTTTCTAAATAGTTTGCCCTTGGATATTTTAAATATTTTAATTTCATACGTATTTTTATTTAACATATATAATTCGTTTGTATATTAGTGGTGGAGATGAGCTCAAGCTTAAATCTTGTTAGCGTCCGTAGCAATCACTGCTTTCAGAAAAGAAGAAACACGATGACGATTGTGACATTGTATAATAAGTCTGATCTTTTCTTCAGTTGTTTCTGACATATACGTGTTATATGTAAATGAAACTCAAGACCCACCGATGTTCGACAAAATAAATAAGTAATAATGTCCGCGGCAGTCATTGCTTTCAGAAATAAGGAAACTCGATGACGATTGTGACATTGTATAATAACGTCTTAAATCAACAATTAATTTGATCTCTTCTTCAGTTGTATCTGGCATGTACGTGATATACGTAAATGAACTCAAGATCCACCGATGTTCGGCAAAATAAATCAAGTTTAAATCCAGTGGTAGTGTCTGTAGCAATCACTGCTTTCAGAAATGTGGAAACTCTATGGCGATTGTGGCATTGTATAATAACGTCTTGAATCGACAATCAATCTAATCAATTCTTTTTTGTTTATGGCATTTCCGTGATATACATATGAAACTCAAGGCCCATCGATGCTGGACAAAATAAATACGTAATAAATAATTTAACTTAAACAAATTCAGAATCACGATTATTTTATGATAAAAATTTGATAAATATATTTGTGATAAACATACATTTTAAGATAACTATGCTTTTTTTATTTTTATTTTTCCTTTTCATGTTTTTTTTTTTTTGTTCTTAAATAAATAATAATAAAAAAAAACAATAACTGTAATCAAGAAAGGAAATCAATAATAAAGATTAACTTTGACTTAATTATAGTTTGTGTTAAATTTGCGTAAAATAAATCAATAAATTGCAAAAAGAATAATTTTTTTCGTAGTTATATATATATATATATACAAATTTAAATAGCATGAAACTTTAAAGTTAAATTAAAAGCATTATTATTTTCTGCATTCAATTGCTTGAGGAAACGTACTCTTGTTAAAGTGCTGAATTTTAATTATTCCTGACACTATTATATCGGTGAAAATATATGTAGAAAAAACTCATTTAATTAGTAAAAAAAAAACTTTTAAATTCAAAAAAAAAAATTGCGCTAGGAATTATTATTTTCTGCATACAATCGTTTAAGAAAAAGGCAATCTTGTTAAAGAGCTGAATTTTAATTATTCTTGACTGAGATGAAATAACTTTTAATTAAACATCGTTCTTGATTTTTCATTTAAAGTTAAATACTGGAGAGGGAAAGAAACGCTGATGAGATTGAAAATTTTTCATCTTGCTAAATAGTTAGATAAAACTTCAAAGACCTGCCATTTTTCTTTATATCGTGGAATTAATTTTTCAGGGTATCTATTAATTAATTTTTGGTTATTTATGAATTCCATTCCGTAGGGCATTCTTTCTGTGTGTTCATGAACAAAACTGAGCTAGGTTGGCCATTTCGTAATTGATAACACTATTTGATAGGATAATGCTCTTGCTTGATAAGTGGTTGAGTAATTCCTTCTAATAAGATTTCTTCAGGAAAGTGAAACAAGAAAAAAGTTGGAAAATAAGCTAACAAGAATGTAGTTGGAGAATAAGCTAACAAGGATATAGTTGGAGAATAAGCTAAGAAGAATATAGTTGGAGAATAAGCTAACAAGAATAATCCCATCAAAGACTAAAAACTGAAAACGAAACTCATCTACCAATCAGGGGCCTGAATGGCCGAGTGGCTAGCGCTCTGGTGCTCGGTACCACAAGTTTCGGGTTCGAGTCCCGGCGGTGCTATGAATGTTTGTAGTGGTTCGGAATCCACTTTAAACTGTAGGTCCCGGTCTGTTTAGCCTAAAGTGTACACAAGATGAACGTAGAGCGACAAGCCATACCATCTACCAATCAGAATCTTATACTGGTGTCCTGCTTTGCTTTCAACTTTAACTTCATTCAACGTCTCAAAAATTTCTTCACCACGCAAGAAATACATTCATGTTTCTTTAAACATTCGAGAAACTTCAATTTATAAGCATAATATTATTACCCGAACTGTATAGGTGAATAAATCAGACACTTTCGTTGGCCGTTCAAAGCTTCACAACTGGATGGCAGTCCAGTTTTAATGTTCTACTTTTGCATATCCCATTGATGAAATTCCCAAAACACTGTAATTAAATAGCAGCAGCATTATATCTGGCAGTAGCATGGATATTTGTTAGTGGTTCGGAATCCACCTTAAACTGTAGGTCTCGGTCTAATTAGCCCAAATTGTGCACAAAATGACCGTACAGCGACAAACCAAATTACCCAATCTACTCGTTACTGAAACCTAACATATCACCTGCAAGAAATGAATCCTTGTTTGAATACATAATATTTAATTTTTATATTGAATAATAAATCTATATGAACTGCATTAAATTATGTCTAAATTAAATTTTAAAGGATCATCAAAAAGAAAGAATTTGGGACCAAGGAATTTAAAAAAAAGTTTCCTCACTTTACGGTTCCCTGGAGGACCAGCCTCAGTTTGAGAACCACTGATTTAGATACAGTAAAAATAAAATGCGTGATGGTTCTAACATATTAGCAGGAAATCTAGAATCTAAAAATGCTTCTGATAAATCAATTTGTGCTCCATTCCATACCTTATCCATGCCAATGATTTGAACTGAAGAAATTGTCTTCAAAATACGCAGCTCACCAATTATTTTACTACATCAGTCTTTCATACCTCATTGACGTCGATGATCTAAACTGAAGAAATTATCTCCAAAATACACAGTTCACCAATTATTTTACTACATCAGTCTTTCATACCTCATTGATACCAATGATCTAAACTGAAGAAACTCTCCAAAATATGCAGCTTACCAATTATTTTACAACATCAATAATTACTAATTGTGTTGCAAACCACAAATATCTCACCTTGGAAATTTGAGATTTGATTCGCACAATTCCATTCTCCAGAACGCACTTATCGCTGAGAAATTTTATGGGAATAAACAGAAAAGAAAAATTTATGATCTTTCTCAAATTAATTTCCTCTTATCAAACCAAAACCTTTTATTGGTAAATAGTTATCGTGCCGAGAATTGGTATGACGGCACCACCATACCAATTTCATTATCGTGCAGTTGCCTTTACTTAGCAACTTCGCGTGTGACTCTCTCAATATATTAAATCAGAATCACGCTATCTATGGTTCCAAACAGGTCAGTTTGTAGCGCCCTATTCTGGTTAAAAATAATAGTTTTTTCCCTCCGTTTTCTCGTTTATTTGCCAAGTACGCCGAATCACGTTTGTCTAGAACATGATGCATTGCCCTGGTGTAACCGAGAAACGTGCTTGAGATGTTTAGTAATTGTTTACCAGCGAGGCTTGGCGATGTTCGTGTGAGTTTGGGTGTTTTTCGCACGACTGTGTGAAGCAGGAGTTATGAATGTGTGTGCTGGTGTGTATTAAATGGCAAGTTTAGCTTCCCGATTTTCGTTGTTATGAATAAATTCGCTTTAGATTTAGTAACTACAAAACCTAAAGTAAATTGTAAGTTAAAGATTCATTTAGGCTTAAGATAAATAAATGTATTAATTTTAATAGGGTTTTTCGAGGCTTTAATAGTTATGAAAGTAATTGAGTATCAAGCATTCATCGGTAATTCCAATATAACAAGCATTTGATTTCCAACAGTGATGTGCGTTATAACCACTGCATTTAAACATTAGTAGGTCGGTTAGCAATTGTGAAAAAGGGACTCAAATAAAACTATTTGAATAACGCTTTCTGAGTTTACTCCGTACGAATCGCAGATAGAAGTATTTATCTCTATTCTCTTAATGTCATCATACTCATTCACCATTCTAGTGAGACCACCTGAAGTAGTCTTGAATGGTCAACAATTTATTGCTTTCATCGACCGTTTATAAGTGATTTAGAAGCATTAAAAAAATTCGTAACTGTATGCCAATATAGCTCTTCTACCATTCTAGTGAGTATTGTTGGCCACCTCAGGTAGTGTTAAATGGTTAACAATTTATTGCTTTAATCGACTGTTACTAAATGATTTAATAGCATTAAAATATAAGTATATGGCAATATAACTCTTCCACCATTCTAGAGAGCATTGTTGATTACCTGAAGTAGTGTTAAATGGTCAACAATTTATTGCTTTCATCGACCGTTTATAAGTGATTTAGAAGCATTAAAAAAATTCGTAACTGTATGCCAATATAGCTCTTCTACCATTCTAGTGAGTATTGTTGGCCACCTCAGGTAGTGTTAAATGGTTAACAATTTATTGCTTTCATCGACTGTTACTAAATGATTTAATAGCATTAAAATATAAGTATATGGCAATATAACTCTTCCACCATTCTAGAGAGCATTGTTGATTACCTGAAGTAGTGTTAAATGGTCAACAATTTATTGCTTTCACCGACCGTTTCTAAGTGATGAAGAAGCATTAAAATAATTCGTAACTATATGGTAAAGCCTGAATTTAAAGGACGTAAAAATGAAATTAAGATTAGATTTTAATTAAGATGATTTTAGGTAAGGTTTTTCTACACTATATATTGAAATCTGTTATGAGTTTCTGAATAAATGATATTAATTATTTTCATTTAGTGAAAAAAAATATCGAAGTAACTGTTTTAAGTTTTCTGACTAATGGATTAAAAGGACGTATAGATTTCTCGGAGCGAATCGAATAAATGTTTAATGGCTATTTCCTTAAATATTAACGAGCATAAGATTTCTACGACAAATTATTACTTTCATGATTCTGAATTACCATTAAGGTGTTCTTAATATCTATATTATACAATGCTATTAACTGAAGTCAAGGATCATAAACATTGTAGAAATTACACCATTGTTTGAAGTTGGATTATTTCACAAAATTTCCAGAATGTTTTGATGATATAATAGAACATGAATTACCATCCTTTAAAATGAATAATTTAAATTGTCAATAAAAGTTTTAAATCTACGTATTGGTTATCTTGAGTATTAACTTTGTATTGTTATTGTTATTGAGTATTATTTTGCTTTTAATTTAAAATTTCTTGAATTTAAGATTAAAAGCAAAATTGTATTTACCCATAAAATAAGCGATAAAAACCTTTAAAATAATATCAAAAGTCACATGTGTATTAAATATGTTTAAAAATTTAAATTTGAAAAGCAATACTACTACTACTATAGATACCAGTGCTAAATTATTTATGTTTTGTTGTTTCTTATCCCACTTGGCTGGCCAAGCTCACGAGTCCATACCAAATTATTTATTATACTAGTAAGATAACATTATTCTTACATTATTTATAGATCATTTGTCCCAGCCAACGGCCGTACCATGCTGAATATACCGGTTCTCGTTAGATCACCGAAGTTAAGCATCATTGGGCGCGGTCAGTACTTGGGTGGGTGACCACCTGGGAACACTGCGTGCCGTTGGCAAATTTGGGACCTGAATGGCCGAGTGTCTAGCGCTCTGGCGCTCGGTGCCACAGGTTTCGGGTTCGAATCCGAGCAGCGGTGCCATGGATGTTTGTAGTGGTTCGGAATCCACTTTAAGCCGTAGGTCCCGGTCTTCTATGACTGTAAGAGCGTCACGGAGCCAAAGTCAGGCTTCTACCTACGGGTGCTCCATCACAACAGAAGCTGCTTCCTTCCCCTTCAATCATGAGTCCCTATGGGCTCGTGGGCTTGGCCAGCCAAGTGGGATAAGAAACAACAACAACAACAAGATCATTTGTAGATTTCACTTTTATTTATTCTGCATATACGACTCATTTATATAACTTTAACTTTTTTTTTAGCTTGTTATGATTATTATGTGGATATATTTATGGTACAAAATTATTTATAATGTCGATCTCTCATTTAGATAACGTGCAATATAATACTGAAAAAGTGGATGAGCACCGAGAGACAGCTATCAGTACGATTACTTTGACACCCACGCATGATGACAACAGAGCACTGTACAGCTGTGAAGCAGTACATAAGGCAATCAGTATTCCTATGATATCATATGTGGAACTCAGTGTCCTATGTAAGTTTCTGAATTTCATATAAAAAAATATTTGAGATTGTTGAAAATTATAGTTATTTAATTGAAACTTTTTTGAACTAATTTGCTAAATATAGAATTATCTTTTTTTATTACTACCTGCTATATGCTTGCATACTAGCTAATTAAGGAATGTCATCTAAAGTCTATTTTACTAATAAAATAAATTTAAAAATTTAATAATTTTGTTTATACATCAGTACTTTGCAAAGGTGAATAATGTAGCTAAATTAAATCTAGCATAATATATTTTTAAATATTAAATAGTCAAGTTTTATTTTATATGTTACTTTTGAATTAACAAAACAAACTAAATTAACTATTAACAGAATTACCAAAATTTTAGTACAATTATTTCTTATTAATGTTGTCAGTAAATTAGCAAATTAATAAGTCGATTTGGACAAATATATAAAATGAATTGTTAATCATAGTAATGAATGATATGATATTAATGTATTAATGTTATGATATTAATGTATTAATGTTATGATATTAATGTATTAATGTTATGATATTAATGTATTAATGTTATGATATTAATGTATTA
The DNA here is from genome assembly GCA_021605075.1 of Caerostris darwini. Classification (NCBI taxonomy): domain Eukaryota; kingdom Metazoa; phylum Arthropoda; class Arachnida; order Araneae; family Araneidae; genus Caerostris; species Caerostris darwini. The sequence goes on from BPLQ01006727.1 coordinate 190,625, forward strand.
ATGTTATGATATTAATAAATCATTAAACATTTTCATTCAACTTAATGAATTGCTAAATATTAAACATTTCACTTTCAAACAAGTTCTACTGACCCTTACCAGCATTACGTCCTTTATTTGTCAGTATTAAGAGGTCTACAATGCTACATTTCCTCATTTTTCATGCCAAACCTTCCAAGTATTATTACAGTAACAATCGAATCTAGGAATGATTTGTAATATAATCTTCATCAACATGTTTTGAAAATATTTGATATTAAAAATAATCTTCTCATTGCCTCTCTAATTGATTGCTAAACATTTTCGTTGTAAATTTCAAACAAATTCCACTGCACCCCTCCAGAATTACGTTTTTTAGACCTTTATTTGTGGGAAAAGGTCTATAGTGCTATATTCTTTCATTTTTCATCGCAAAGCTTCCAAGCATTACTACAGTAGCAGTCCAATCTAGGGATGTTTCATAATGGCATATGTACATCAACATGTTTTCGAAATATTTGGTATGCAAAATATTCTTCTCATTATTTTTCTGATGAATGGCTAAACATTTTCATTGCCGATTTCACACAATAAATCTACAAAATGTTCAACAAAGCCCCATTAGTATTATGTCTTCCGGTCGTTAATATTAGTCGGTCAACTTTCACGTTTATCATCCAAAGTTTTCAGATGTTTTTACTTTTTTTTCGTTACACTTACAGTCGAATTTAGGGAATGCTTCTTAATATCATTAACACCAACATTTTTTCAAGATATTTGATGTTTAAGATAATCATCTGATTATCCCTCTAATGAATTGCCAAATATTTTCGCTGTCGATTTCAAACAATAAATTTACAGACAGTTCAACAAAAACCCATCAGTAGTATGTCTTCCGGTCCTTTATATGTTAATATTTGTCTTTCGACTTTCTCATTTATCATCCAAAATGTTTTCCAAGTGTTTTTACATATTGCAGTCGAATTTAGGAAGGCATCTTAATATGATTTACATCATTATTTTTAAAAAAAATATTTGATAAACATTTAAAATAATCATATCATGATCTCTCCAATGAATTGATAAATATTTTCACAATCGATTTCAAACAACAATCCTACAAACAGTCCCACAACACCCCAAGAGCATTACGTTTTCTGGCCCTTTCTATACCAATATTAGGCGGTCCACACTGGTGCATTCCCTCATTGACTTACCCAAAGGTTTCCTAATCAATTCCCCCTTGCATATCCAATAGCTATCTCTTTCATAGTTTACTCCGGGAACTCGTTACAATTAAACTAACTAGCCACAACGACCCATATCGAATATGCACGAGCAACATCGAAGCTTGGAAGATAGGGAAGGGGGGATTTTCGCACTAATACAGTGAGCAACGGGACCAATTCGATTCGGAACTTCATTCGGCAAGGTTCGATACCTCGTTAGTGTGCCCTCCATGTAATTGGAATGCGCAGTTCATTAGAGCATAATCCGGCTTCATTCTCGTTTAAACAAAGAGGATTGAGATAAAACGATGCAGAAAATAGTGGTTTTAATTATTTTTGGGCTCTCTCTCTCTCTCCCATTGTGCGCGATGGCCTCTGTTGAAAGATGGCACGATCGCCAGGTTTTAATTGGAAAAACGAAAAAGTCTTTGATTGTGTGATTTTTATTTTTATTTTTGTGTGTTATGGTCCTTTTAATAATTTTTCAGACAGAGAGGCTTAGTTTTGTGGTATGAATTGTTCATTTAAGAGAGAAATTGAATAGATTTCAGTGTCGTTTAGATCATTAGGTTTGATTTATTTTAAGTGTAGGGAGAATAAATTGTGCAGAATTTCAAAATTGTGAGTTAAAAATTAGCATCGGCTACCTTTTCATATTTAATAATATTGGAAAATTAATTTTGGGATGCTAACATTAAATATAAAATGTCCATTTGGTTCAATACATCAATAGTTCAATACATTTGGGATACATTTGGTTTAATACATCAATAGTTCAATACATTTGGAGTACATTGGTTCAACACATTCTATACATTAGTTCAATTGGAATGCATTTGGTTCAATACATTTATTCAATACGTTAATAGTTCAATTGGAATGCATTTGGTTGAATACATTTATTCTGTACATTAATAGTTTCAATTGAAATACATTTGGTTCAATACATTTATTCTACACATTAATAGTTCAATTGGAATACATTTGGTTCAATACATTTGGAATACATTTGTTCTATACATTTGGTTCAATACATTTTTTCTATACATTAATAGCTCAATACATTTGGAAGTACTGAACGAAGATAAATTAAAATTTATAAAACAAGTTGCTTGTATTTTTATTAATAGTTTTCAATGCGGGCATAAATTATTCATATCTAGATAGCCTTTCATAAATTGAAATGTCTTGTTACTTTATTTTTAACTATTAACTACCGTTAAGGGAAATAAAGAAAAAAATTGATTAATCAACTGTCAATTAACCATGACAACTACAAGAGCCCTCCCAAGCCATTCATCAAACGAATCGTAATTTTAATTCAACTTATTCAAAACGAGTCATTATCTCATCTAACTTGATTCATTCAAACGTCTAACAAATGAAATAGCTTGTCACAAATTCTGTCTTGTAGTTCCTCTCAGTAAGGCATGAAATCTGGAATCTTTGATACTCAAATTCATGAATGAATCTACACAGTCTTTTGATAACTAATCTGACAATTCATAACGTCAACTTTAAGGAGTATTACTATTCACCCATGAATAACTAACCTCAGATATTTAACTCGTCCAATATGAGATACTATCTCTTGAAACCAGTTTTCTGCTTCCTTATTAATCTAACAAGTTAAATGATCGCCATAGCCAAAACAAGATTTCTAGCAGCCACTACAGTGTACCACTATAAAATAATGTGTAGCTGAACTTGCAATCAATATGATATCTGTAGAATATTGATACTTAATTGATTATTGATATTGATCACAGTAAATAAATTCAGTTTCTAAAATTTTCAGTTCCTAAAAATTCATGTTATTATTCCAAAAAATATATTTTGTTGCATACCTGCTTTTTTGGTATAACAAAATTAAAACGTAACAAGCATAAATCGTGCGCAAAATTTAGGCTGCTATGGATTATAAGATATTATACGCCACAATAGATTATAAGCAGAAAATTATAATATTTGAAGAAGTTCACGAAATCACACATATAAATTTTTACAAAATATACAAACGGTAACTATGAATCGACTATTAAATGAGAAATCACTGCAATCCAGCTAACTCCAAACTAAAAACTGTGCCTTATGAATTGCTTTTAATTTTCTTTTTCACGTTAGAAGAGTTAGATGATTTGTTGCAAATCTAAATTAAGATTATTTCTTGCAGTCCCACCTGGTCCTCCGGAAATCGAGGGGTATCAGGAAGGGGAGACAGTCCGCATGGGAGATACCCTGACTTTGGCATGTGTCTCACGTGGAGGCAACCCATTGGCGAAATTGGTTTGGTTCCGAAACGACCAGCAAGTGGACGTCACGTACACCACAACGGGCAGGGAGTCCACGAACACGCTCACTTTTCCTGTGGAGTCCAGCGACAACAATGCCATCTATCGGTGTGAGGCCACCAATTCGGTCAGCCCCAAGCCCATGGTCGCTATGGTTAAACTCACTGTTCAATGTAAGTTATTTGATTAAACTTTTCTAGGGTACTTGCCATGAAATGGATTTTTTTTCTAACTGCTTCAATGTTTATGTTAGCATTGAAATATCTGTATGTGACAACTCATTGATAATGTAATCTGAATCTTTACAATAAAATAAGTTGAGGGTTGACAATATACGAGTACATAATGGTATCTTATTTTTTTTTTAATCGATTTAACCTTAATCAAGATTTGTTTAGATGTTTGAGACATTTAGAATTTAACTAAATAAAGCAATGGAGTTTTAAGATTGTATATATTTTATTATTTAATCATCCATTTTAAATATTTTGACTCAATGAATGCAGTAATAAAATAAATAATTGTACTTATTTTTTATTTAAAAAATACGTTTGAAATCAAATTTAAATAAAGGGGGAAAGATGTAGAGTTGAATGTGTTTTATTATTTCACTGTGCAGTTGCAATGGAATAAAAAAATATAATTAGACAGTTAAAGTTTAATATAATTAGCGGGATAAATATAACTACATACTTTTTAACAATTCCTAAGACAGACTGTTCATAAATTATAATTGGGAATGATAGTTATAAATTAAATATATGTAGATTTTTTTGTATTTACTTGTACATTTCTTTGTATTTACATGTTAGGTTTTGTACCACGACTGTTTTAACAATTAAGGCACACTGTTACATTTCTGCGAAGTAAAAATTAAATTATTGCACGGGCTAGTTATCATTTTATTGAACTACATAAAGTTATAGAATATATTGCAGATTTTATTTAATGCGTACTTTATATTGTATGTAATATTATTTAAAAACGTATTATTATTTAATAATTTTCCAAAACTGTATTTATTCGTTATTGGTCTAAATTTTAAATGTTTACGTCTTTTCTTTTATAAAACTATATATTAAGAATAATTATTATGTCACTTCAGTTGCTCCAAGCAAAGTGACCATTATGGGCCCAAAAGAGGCCCAAGAAGGTGATGCCGTGACCATGGTGTGCATGACTGACCGCAGCAACCCTCCTGCCGATGTCTCATGGGTGGTGGATGGTAGGCCTGTGCAAGCTGCCAGCAGTAGTGTTGCTGATCCACGTGGGGGATGGGTGACATCTTCCAATGTCACAGTTACTATTACTGGACATGTAAGTCTTAACCATGGATATCTAAATATCTAAACTTTTTGTTTTCTCCATGGGTATTTAAATATCTAATCCTTTTGTCTTAACCATGGGTATCTAAATATCTAATCTTTTTGTCTTAACTATGGGTATCTAAATATCTAATCTTTTTGTTATCCAACTAATTGAACTCTCTTAAAATCATGGTATCTATCTCCAGACAATTGTGGCCTGATGGCCAATTGGCTAGCGCTCTGGTCTTTGGTACTTCAGGTTCAAATCCATGGATGTTTGTTAGTGGTTCAGAATTCACGTTAAACTATAGGTCCTGGTCTAATTAGCCCAAAGTATGCAAAAAATGGCCATAGAGTGACAAACCAAACTTCCTGTCAGTTTTAAATGATGCAGATATGTACAATATACAATTAATGAATTAAATACTAAATAGATATTCGTGAGCTAGTTTTGTAATATGAATGCAATTAACAAAGAAACAACGACAACAATTATTTTAAGCATTTTTTCAGATGTTTAAGAGGTCCCAAAGATATGCAACTAAGTAGGAAAAAAAAAACGACTTATAATTTTTTAAAAACATTTTCTTGATGAAACACGAACATATGGTAGATTACATGTTAATAATCACATTACCTTTTAAAAAACAAAGGAGTGATCAATGGTATATTAACATATTTCATAACTGAATTCAATAAAATGATTGATGTTGTTAAAACAAATAATAGTTGAATTCAAGCAGTCAATTTCAAATTTGACGTGCTAGTTTTAAAGCAAAAATTGGTGGGCTGATTGTAATTTCAACATCATTTATGATGTGTCATTTCAACCTACTTAATTTAACTAAATAAACAATATTGTTGTTATACCAATTGGCTGTTAGCGTAAGCAACTAATTTGAGGTAATTGTTTTTATATTATAAGTCATTATTTCTATTTATATCATTATTTTAAAATATATTTTTCAATATATATATCAAATATAATTTAATTTATTTGAACTAAATATGCCCCATAACAGAATAATATTTAGTTGTAATATTTATATGACTAAAAACGTTACACAAAACTCAATAACTAGATTTAAAATCCATTATCAGTTAAAAATATAACATTGAATACAATTTCTGGATTTCTGAACATTTTAATAATCAATAAATTCTACAATTTTTTTTCTTGCTCTTTCTTAAAAGTTAACTTTAATCTCATTAACTATTCTACTATGCTTATTCGATTTGTAACAACTTTTTTCATCTTAATTATCCGAAGCCAAATGAATAATTGAAAAAAAAGTACTACCGTATTCTTTCATATTCAATTTAATTTATACTTGTACCGATTTTTCTAAAACGTTAATGACTTTACGTTTTTTACTTACATAGAAAAATTAATGAATTTTGTAAGTTGTTTCAACTTTAAAGAAATTAAAACAAAAACTTCTTTTAGAACTTTTAGTATTTTACTGGAATTAAATGTGTAATTTATTTAATATATTATATACTTTTTTATATTCTATTCTGCTATATAGAGACTAAAACTTTTCTCAAATCAATTTTAATTATCTATTCATATGAAAAACAAACTACATTCATATATTAATATGTAACTAAAATAATTATGAGAAACTGTTTCGATAATTATATTAAATATTATTACTAATTTATACTTCAGTAAACTTGTTAACGAATTAAATGAATAAATGTATGAAACAAAACCAAATATATATAATGAAGTTTATATTTTATTGCATAATATCTTCTTTTAATAACATTTCATAGAAAATAAATTTAACTGCTTGGTAAATCTTAAATGTAAAAAGAAAAAATTATTTTTAATATTTTGTAACTTTAAAAGTTTAAAACTAAATAATTTTATAAAATTAATTATTTAATTCATTTTGGTTTTAATTTCGATATCAGTTTTTTTTTTTTTTTTTTTTTCCTTTTCCCATTTAAAGATTTATTTTTGGGGGGAGGGGAGGGGGCTAGGAGAAGTTTCTTCTTCTAAAGAATAGAAGAAAAGAAAGAAATTTTCTAAGAAATCTTCTAGTTCTGTTATATTTTAAGTATTCATTAATTAATACTTTGAATGATAATTATTAATTCCTAAAAGTCAAAGTTTTATCTATCATGATGTAATGAAAATATCTATTGAAATGCATTAACCAAAAATATGTGGAAAAAAAAGACTAATTATTATTTATTTTCTTATTTTCCTTAGATATCCTTCATAAATATTCATTGAAAATTAGGAAATTCTTTTGAAGGAAAATATTTGTTATTAATGTTTTTTTTTTTTTTTTTTTTTTAGATGACTACAAAAAAACATTTGACTAGATTATTTAATTTTTTTAACAATATGACAGCATCATTGCAATCTTTATAATTGAAAAATATTAAAAAAAAATCTAGTAATAAATTGGGTTTTATTTTTCTGAAGTTGAGTCAATTTTATATGAATTAATGATGATTAAATTCGTATTTCTTACATTTGTGATTTTGTTACAAAAAAAGACCTTTGAACTCTTTTTGAAAAATATATTTATCTTAATATTTGCTAAGCGTATTTCATTTATTTGTGTTGATTTTTTTAATGAATAGATAATTTTTTTGTATGAAATAGATCAATTTCAAACAGATTACATTTCAATTTAATTTTATTTATTTTTTAAAATTTTGTTGTTGAAATAGTTTATTCTCTATTATTGATATTCCTCATTTCCTATAATGAAAACCGAACAAAAAATACTTTAAATGAATTTTGAATTGAATTGAACCCTGAATGAATAAATTGATTAAAAATTTATAGTGAAATAAAATCATTCAAAGTTTAATATTTTATATTTAAGAACATATTTTTCAACTATGCATTAAAATGGACAAAACACGTTTGCATGTATTATTTTATATACATATATATAAGATTAAGGGACCTCTTATAATAACTGAGTGACTTATAAAAACTTTTTTTAAATTTTAATGGACATGTATTTTATCTTTCTAAATGAAGTTTTATATTTTGAACGATATTCATATATTCAACTAAAACTATGATATAATGTTAAGAAAATATTTTATATTTTTATATAAAAATAACAGGATTAAATTTTATTCTTTGTGTATGCTTTCCAGATATTCTTATGCTTATTTTTTATACTAAGTTAGGACGAATAATTTGTTACCAAATCATGTTGTTAATTTAGAAATTAATATTTTAATTAATATAATTTTATAACTAATCATACAATATTTTTACACTTTCTAGGAGAGAAACATGAAGATGTTTTCTTGCTACGCAGTGAACCAAGCTTTAAGTGAAACTATGGTCGAAACCGCTGTTGTGAGTGTACTATGTAAGTTTAAAAATATTTTACTTCCAACTTATTCGTGTTTACTTTTTAAAATCATATTTCCTGTCACACATGTACGTCATATTTCACCAAATTTTATTTACAGATCCACCCAAACCTCCAGCAATTCTTGGGTATACAGAGGGAACTCCAATAGAGAGAGGTGCTAGCCAACAAATGTCGTGCATATCTCAGGGTGGTAATCCTCTTCCCACATTGAAATGGTATAGAAAAGATAAGGAGGTATGCATTAGTTTTGTATCAATTTATTCAGAATAAAGATCATTATATATATATATATATATCGATAATAGTCTTTAATGTTATATAAAATGGGATATAATAATAATAATAATAAGCATATTGAGGGGGAACATTACTTTTATAGGAATACCCACAAAAAAGATAAAACGTTTTAACATTTTTTTTTTTCGGTGTACCAAAAAAAAAAAAATTGTTTTCCTACACTATGTTAATTATACTTTTTTACTATCATTTTAATGTTTCTTTACCTATTATAACACGAAGATAAAAAAAAAATATTGCTATTTTTTATTTAACTTAGTGTTTAAATTATGATATGTGTAAATTATGGCTAATAATAGTTTATATTAAATTATATATATTGTAATTCAATTCGTATTGAAATTTTTTTTAACTAAATAAATAATAAATACAGTTAATCCTATAATTAACAAAATTATCATTATTCATTGATTTAGAAGTCATAATATCTTTCATTTACAATGTTTAATGAGCATCTCCAATAGAAATCGGGTTATGGTTAAAATTCTTTCGCTTATGTGTCCCTTAAAGTGTCAGAGTATCGTGTTTTTCAACCTCACACCAGATAATTCATTTCTCTGTTACGTTAAAAACATGTAATGTATGGAAATAAATAATTGAAAACTATAATTTTCGAAGGCATCTAAAAATTATAATCACTCCTTTATATAAAAATAAGGGAAATTGAAGCAGAAAAAAAAAATCTCACAGTTTGATAATAATTTTCTCTGATGACCACACATATTGCGTCGAGTAATAGATGATCATGCAGCTTCCAATAAGAAGGAGGAAAAAAATAGAATTTTCACCGGAAAATAATTTTTCTGAATGTCAGTGGGTCACCATGACCATAACATATAGACTTAAAATTATACATGCACAACTGTAGAATTGTATGCTTATATAACTGTAACCATGCAACATGTATGCTTATAGTTATACATGCACAACTTTAAGGGAAATTACATGCACAACTTTATAGCTGTATGCTCATATAACTATAAGCATGCAACATGTATAGTTATACATATATAATATTTATGCTTGAGCATACATGTTATAGTAACCATATAGCATATATGCTTATAATTGTGATTTTAAATATATTTATAAAGTCTATTATTCATACTTTTTTTTTTCATTCCTTTTCAATTATTTTCTAATAGTACTACAAAATTTATGTTATGCTTGCTATGTATGAATATTTAAAATTGATTGAAAGTAAATTTATGCATTTCATGTTTCAACAGATTGAATCTACAACAACAACGAACAACAACGTCGTTACTGCTGAAGTCTCTGTCACTGTTGATGATAATGACAATGGAATTGAATTTCGATGTGAGGCTTCTAATTCAGCATCTATACTACCGATGGTGGCTACAACAAAACTAACAGTTTATTGTGAGTATTCAATAAGAAATTTGTCAAGCATGTTAAAATATCGAAAAATACAATAGCAAATGAAGTATAAAAATTGCTTAAAATCGTGAAAATATATTTGTATGTATGCAGTTCGTACAAAATCAATGATTTAGCTTTTACAGATATCAACAATTCGTCTTTTACAATGCATAAATAATGAAATAAGTGATCACATAATAATTTATTAATATAAATATAATAAAAATATTTAAAAAAGCTTTTGAAAGAATTTGGAAAGAATATATATACATATACACTGAAGTGACAAAAGTCATGGGATACCTCTTTAATATCGTGTCGGCCCTCCTTTCGCCCGGCGAAGTGCAGCAACTCGACGTGGCATGGACTCAACAAGTCGTTGGAAGTCTTCTGCAGGAATATTGAGCCATGCTGTCTCGATAGACGTCCATAATTGTGAAAGCGTTGATGGTGCAGGATTTTGGGCACGAACAGACCTCTCGATGATGTCCCATAAATGCTCAATGGGATTCATGTCGGGCGATCTAGGTGGCCAGATCATTCGTTGGAATTGTCCAGAATGTTCTTCAAACCAATCGCGAACAGTTGTGGCCCGGTGACATGGCGCATTGTCATCCATAAAAATCCCATCGTTGTTTGGGTACATGAAGTCCATGAATGGATGCAAGTGATCTCCAAGTAGCTGAACATAAGCATTTTCAGTCAATGTTCGGTCCAGTCGCACCAGAGGACCAAGTCCATGCCATGAAAAAACAGCCGACACCATTACGGAGCCACCACCAGCTTGAACAGTGCCTTGCTGACAGTTTGAGTCCATGGCTTCGTGGGGTCTGCGCCACACTCGAACCCTACCATCAGCTCTTACCAACTGAAATCGTGACTCATCGGACCAGGCCAAGGTTTTCCATTCATCTAGGGACCAACCGATATGCTCACGTGCCCACGAGAGTCGCTGCAAGCGATGTCGTTCTGTCAGTAAAGTCGAGTCGGTCCTCTGCTGAAATAGCCCAAGAAAGCCAAATTTATCCGCACAGTAACAGACAAGTCCCTTGTACGTCCCACATTGATTTTCGGTTATTTGACGCGTTGCTTGTCTGTTAGAATTTATGACTTTGCAGACGTCGCGTCTCAGTCGTTCGACCACTGCGCTGTCCATGGTGGGATGTTATGCCTGAAATTTCATACTCTCGGCACACTCTTGACACAGTGGATCTGGGAATGTTGAATTCCCTAACGATTTCCGAAACGGCATGACCCATGCGTCTAGCTGCAACTAACATTCCGCGTTCAAAGTCTGTTAATTCCCGTCGTGCGGTTATCATCACGTCAAAACCTCTTCACATGAATAACTTGAACAGAAATGAAAGCTCTGCGAAAGCACTGCGCATTTATACCTGTTCTACGCGATGCTACTGCCATCTGAAAATTTGCATATTGCTATACGATGACTTTTGTCACTTCAGTGTATATATATATTAAAAAATTTATAAATTGATATTTAACATCTATATATGGATTTCTAATGGAGTGAACACTTTCTTCTATTATTTATCATCGTAACAGACAAAATATCCCTAAAATTATTTCTTAAATGTAGGAAGAAGAAAAAAAACCTCATCATGCATTCAAAAGAAATTCTATACCATCTATTTTAATTTAAAGAAATATTTACATTTAAAGAAATATTTACAATTGAAATATTTACAACGGAAAGTATTTTTACATTCCAGTAAAACAGAATAATATTCCTCCTAATAAAAAAAACAAAAACAAATGACATTTCTAGCAGATTAAATATTTTCCCATCAACCATTTTCCAACAATAAATCTTTATTTTTTGGTTTCTGAAAACATCCAATCTTTTATAGAATGCCTCAGCCTTAACACTTTTACGCAAATACTTTATGACTGAGAAGCGAATGACGTGAAACGAGAACCAAGATCTAGAGATAAAAACCAAAAAGACTTCAAAAGACGAAACAAATATCTAGGATGAATACATTAGAGGTAAAGACGAGAATTTCGAGAAACTCTTTTGAAATGCTGACATCGAATCAATTGACTAATCCCCCGCAAGATTAAAACTAAGTCAAAGAATAATTAGAGTCGGAGTCTGACACTTCAACCCAAAATAAAATACTAAATTCCTTGCGCATCGATTAAATGAGCAGAATTATGCTCCTTATTAATGAAATAATTCTAATTACTGAATGTTCAGATATAGAGTAAGCCTCTCATTTAATTCGTGCGGGGGTTCGAAAAGTAAGTTCACGGGCGGCGATATTCATCCGGAAGGTTTGTGTTCTAGGAAGAAACTTAATAATAAAAGAGAATATTATTAGTTTTTGAATATTAATGTTATGTTGAAAAGGATGTTCTGTCGACGAGTTCTAAAAGAAGAAAGTAATACTGCTTCGAATCTTCGTTTAGGACGATCAATTATGGGATTTTGAAAGAAAAGTAATATGACTTCGTAGAGTGAATGTGTTGAACGGATCATATTTTATGATGCAAATTAGCAACGACTATAAATGTAGGCATTTCTAATGCAGTGAAAATGTAGAGTTTCTTCTATTATTTATCATAGTAACAGATAAAATCGTATCGTATCATATCATAGTAAAGCTAAAAATATTTCTTCAATATCAACGACAAAATAAAATTCATTATACATTCATGGAATTCAATGCCATCTATTTTAATTTAAAGAAATATTTACAACACTTGAAACGAAAATATTTCTACATTCCAGTAAAACAGAATAATATTCCTCCAAAAAACAACTAAAATGACATTTCTAGCAGATTAAATATTTTCCCATTAACCATTTCCAAAAATAAATCTTTATTTTTTGGTTCCTTGAAACATCCAATCTCTTCTAATCTTTTATGCAATGCCTCAGCCTTAAAACTTTTACCCAAATACTTTATGACTGAGAAGCGAATGACGTGAAACAAGAACCAAGATCTCGAGATATAAAACAAAAAAGACTTCAAAAACCAAATCAAAAAGACGAAACAAATATCTTGAGATGAATACATTAGAGGTAAAGATGAGAATTTCGAGAAACTCTTTTGAAATGCTGACATCGAATCAATTGAAAGGAACGACTAATCCTCCGCATGATTAAAACTAAGTCAAAGAATAATTAGAGTCGGAATATGACACTTCAACCCAAAATAAAATACTAAATTCCTTGCGCATCGATTAAATGAGCAGAATTATGCTCCTTATTAATGAAGTAATTCTAATTACTGAATGTTCGGATATAGAATAAGCCTCTCATTTAATTCGTGCGGGGGTTCAAAAAGTAAGTTCACGGGCTGGATATTCATCCGGAAGGTTTGTGTTCTCGGAAGAAACTTAATAATAAAAGAGAATATTATTAGTTCTTGAATATTAATGTTATGTTGAAAAGGATGTTCTGTCGACGAGTCTAAAAGAAGAAAGTAATACTGCTTCGACTCTTCGCTTAGGACGATCAATTATGGGATTTTCAAAGAAAAGTAATATGACTTCGTAGAGTGAATGTGTTGAACGGATCATATTTTATGATGCAAATTAGAAACGGCAATAAATGTAGGGATTTCTAATGCAGTGAAAATGTAGAGTTGCTTCTATTATTTATCATCGTAACAGATAAAATCGTATCGTATCATATCATGGTAAAGCTAAAAATATTTCTTCAATATCAACGACAAAATAAAATTCATTATACATTCATGGAATTCAATGCCATCTATTTTAATTTAAAGAAATATTTACAACACTTGAAACGAAAATATTTCTACATTCCAGTAAAACAGAATAATATTCCTAAAAAAAACAACTAAAATGACATTTCTAGCAGATTAAATATTTTCCCATTAACCATTTCCAAAAATAAATCTTTATTTGTTGGTTCCTTGAAACATCCAATCTCTTCTAATCTTTTATGCAATGCCTCAGCCTTAAAACTTTTACCCAAATACTTTATGACTGAGAAGCGAATGACGTGAAACAAGAACCAAGATCTCGAGATATAAAACAAAAAAGACTTCAAAAACCAAATCAAAAAGACGAAACAAATATCTTGAGATGAATACATTAGAGGTAAAGACGAGAATTTCGAGAAACTCTTTTGAAATGCTGACATCGAATCAATTGAAAGGAACGACTAATCCTCCGCATGATTAAAACTAAGTCAAAGAATAATTAGAGTCGGAATATGACACTTCAACCCAAAATAAAATACTAAATTCCTTGCGCATCGATTAATGAAGTAATTCTAATTACTGAATGTTCGGATATAGAATAAGCCTCTCATTTAATTCGTGCGGGGGTTCAAAAAGTAAGTTCACGGGCTGGATATTCATCCGGAAGGTTTGTGTTCTCGGAAGAAACTTAATAATAAAAGAGAATATTATTAGTTCTTGAATATTAATGTTATGTTGAAAAGGATGTTCTGTCGACGAGTCTAAAAGAAGAAAGTAATACTGCTTCGACTCTTCGCTTAGGACGATCAATTATGGGATTTTCAAAGAAAAGTAATATGACTTGGCAGAATGAATGTGGTGAAAGGATCATATTTTATGATGGAAATTAGCTACGACAATAAATTATAATTATAATTGCACGACCAACCTACAGAACATGACTGTGACAAGATTTTGGAGATTAATATTATGCAAAACATAAATTAACTAATCCTTCTAACAAAAGCAACATTTTATTCTAGTAGAAATATATATGTATTAATAAATTTTATAAATTTTCATAAAATCAAAGATAAAGTTTAATAAAAATGTGCTTCGAACAACTTAAACAAACATCATTGTGTTCTTTGGATATCTTTTGCAGCAAAAAATAAAGTTTTTCTTTTTAAATTAAAATCATTCCATTTTTTAAGAAATCAATAATTGTGAGGGAAGATTCATTAAAACAGAAAAGTGATAAAAAGTGTTTTTGAAGCAAATACATTCACTCTATCGCTAAGCTTTATTTAATTAATTCGTGTTTCAACATTAATACGTTAAATATATACATACAATATATATTACTGCTTAATTTTATTATTTTTTAAGTCAGTAATCTTGTCCAAATTTCCTTAATTTCTTTCTTCTACTTTCACTCTATTATTAAATTTTGTATAATGAATTCCAGTTTCCAATGGAAATTAAACAACAATATATGTTACTGCTTATTTTAATTATTTTTTAAATTAATAATCTCACAAAAATTTCCTTTATTTCTTTTTATTTTATTTAATAAATTATTATATAAACAATTAATTCACTATATATGCAATTTAAAAGACGCATTGTTAACATCTGTTAAAAAAGTTTCATCATTGATTCTGTACAACTCTTATCATTATCTTATCTTCACTCTTATCATTAATCTTTATTTAATGAATGCAAATTACAATGGAAATTAAATAATAATAATATATAGATATATCAGTATTACTGATTAATTTTATTTTTTAAATAAATAATTTTGAAAAAATTTTATCAATTTCTTTTTTGAACAATAGATTTTAATTAATTTTTAAAGTACTTAAATTTATTAAATTAATTTACATTGTATAGGAAATCTACTTACAGTTAATTAAAATAAAATGTATAAATAAATACAAAAAAGTGGAGAAACAATTTTAATTTTAATTTTAAAATTTTAGATGTTAAATTTCAAAAACATAAAATTTAATATTATAGCATTTTTATTATTTAATATTATAACAAATTTATTCTCAGTATAAATTTTTTAAACAATACATAAAATTATTTTTTTATATAAATAATGCATAATAAATATAATAATATAGGATAGTATAGTAAATAATATATAATAATTATGACTATATAATTTTAATTTAAATATAATTTAATTTTTTAAACATTATATCATAATTGTGAATCTGTATATAAGATCGGAACCTTTTATTTTGCAGTTCCACCATCAGCAGTAAATATTAAAACCAAACCCCAAAGGCCTAAAGCTGGGCAAAAAGTAAGTCTTTTTTTCACAATATTTTTTTTAAAATCAGTTACTGTATAAACTCAAATAATAAACAATATCTGTAATGTGCATCTGGATTGTAACTGGGTGTGGTTTGGTTGAGACTTGAGACACAGGTTAGAGAACTAAGCTGTATTCACTCTTGCACAAATATCACACACATATAATTAAAACTTACAATATGTAACACATTTAAAGCCATGTAATTCTAGATTTGCGGAAGGATTCCACCTCAAAGCCGAAAACCTGATACTCAGGTGCGCGCGGATGCGAGAAATATACTTCATCTCAGTCTGTAGGCCGATTTATACGCAGGGTTGGTTAAATATATTTCCTCTCAGGATGAGAGATTACAAACTAAACGTTTCTCAGTGGAAGCACAAGTTGTACAGTACTTCCTCTTGGGGGAAGAGTGTTGAGTCCTACTGATCATTTCTCCTGAACACTGTTGCTAATGCATAGGAGGAAGCCAGGTTACATATCGCATGTATGCAACGAAAAAGTCTTAGAAAAATTTTTAATTTTTGGAATTTAATAATTTTTTTCATTACCATCAAGATGGAATGTAAGATATTGAAACATAGTTAATAAATTTTTCGATATCTTTATTTCACATTTAATAGTCTGTGTGAATGAAACAGTTATTGAAATCTTAAGTCAGCTGTAAATCTCTTATTTTAAAACATCGAAATAAATACTCTTAATTCATGAAGAGTTTCAATATACATTACTAATTGTATTGAAACCACTACCCAATTACAATCAATGGAAAAACCAAAACCTTTAAAAAGAAGTCGAATAAAAAATCCTTTTTGAGTATGATAATACGTTACTTTTCTCAAAGAAAAGAAAACCTTGAAAATTAAGAGAAAGCATTAAAAAACAGCAAGTAAAAAAAAAATGTGGTAAAATTTATTCCCATTAGCACAGAGCATTTTTTTAAAAAAAAAACTTTTTTTTTCCTACTTGATTTAATTTTTTTCGTTTATATTTATATTTGTTTTTTCGTTGCTCGATTTATAAGTCGTTCACCCTAAGGGAGAAGAGACTTATGCTAAATTTCTTTTACTGATTATGCCTTTATTTTAACAGCAATTTAAGCTTTTCTTGGTTTTAGCATAATGCATACGACCAGTGAAATAAGAATTCATTTTTGTCAGTTGCATGAATATCTCGCTATTGTATTAACCCTCTAAAAGCATTCCTTAGCATTTTTTTTTTTTATTACTTTTACTTTTTTTGTGGTAAAGGAGAAAAAAAATACACATAATGTGTGGTTTGTGAGGGTTTTTTTGTATTTTTTTATGCCATAAAAAAAGAGAATTCCCAAAAAATTGCTGTTTTGTGGCTTTTGTGTATATAAATAAGAAAAAATATTACTCTATAGGAGAATGGGTATCGATGGATTTGAGTTGTAGTTTTTTTATCTAACTTATATACCCATTGTCCTTAGGGACAATTCTAACCTTTGAAAAGTAACATATTTTTTTACAATGCTGTGGAGAAGTATGAAAAAAAAAACCATTTCTTTTTACTTAACTAAAAGTATTTAAAAACAATAGTTAAACTTTTTATTGTTGTTGTTCAATATTTTTTTGTAGTAGTCAGTTCTTGTGTAATAAAATTGTGGCCAGTTTTTCTTGAAATCTCTTGTTGAGTTTTTAATTTTGTTATAAGGAAAGAAAGTAATACTTACCAAGTTTTTATTTCCATTATTCAAATATGTTATTTTATAATTTTTTTTCTCTTTTATTTTAAAAACTGGATCAATCTTATCCACAGTCTTTTAGATGGAGACATAAGGTTACACAAAATCATGGAAATGTAAAATAATTTAGGTTATTTTCATGAAAATTATTATGGGAAATTATCATTTTATTCCACAAAAACATATAAAATTAAAGTCGATTTAAAAAAAGAATAACTTTAAATTTCGCCCTTACCTTCCTTTCAATTCAAGTTTTTTTTTTTTACTCTCATAGAAAAATCATGTATATAAAGATGTAAAATACATCTATCAAAAATATACCACATTTTAAAAAAGCAACCACTACATCCACAATCCCTAAAAATACATCGATAATAAACCAAACCCTTCCAGACTACAACAAACAAAAATGTCCATCAAGAAAACCAGACAATTCCAACAAGAAAAATAAAGAAATTCCTTTTATTACAGGTAACCCTGATATGCGAATGCGCCAGCAGTAACCCTCAGGCCGACATCACTTGGTGGAAGGACGGATTTTTGATCCCTGGCACGCCAGATGGCATTTTCGATGCCCCAAATGGTGGGCGATCAACCAAGAACATCTTGCAGCTGAATGTATCATCTCAAGATGATGGTGCCGTTTACACGTGCCAGGCCACAAACCAGGAGCTCAAACAGAGTGCCCACGATGCTGTCACCATCAATGTTTTATGTAAGATTCAAAATCCTCGCATGTCGTATTACCATAGTTCTAAAGTGGTGTAGTTACTGCTTGTTGTAAGCATGGCAAGATTTTATAAATATAAAGTTAGATGCTCCTTCTGATTCTGATTTTTTAAAAATAAGTTTCTGATATAGTTGAAGTTTTATAAGTTGTTATGATTCATTATCATGTAGTTACTGTTTATTATAAGCAGTGCAAGACTTTTTTGAATAGAAAGTTAGACTGTCTCAAGTTTAGGTTTTTTTTCAAAATAAGTTTCAGATATAGTGAATTTTATAAGTTGCTATTAATTTTCTTGTAGTCACTGTTTATTATAAGCAGTGCATGATTTTTTTAATATAAAGTTAGGCAATCGCTCTGATTTAGATTTTTTCAAAATAAGTCTCTGATATAGTTGAAGTTATGATTCATGTTATTTTAAATGATTTATTATTTAAATGGATTCATTATCAATTTAAATAACACTATATGATTCTTCATGCCAAACGAAGCGTTTCTGTATTATAGAATTTCGAAATTTTAAAAATTTCATAATTTTTCAAATTTGGTTCAATCTTAGTTTTATTAGTAAAAAAATAATTAGTTTTCTAAAAATATTAGCTTATAAAACTTTTAAATATATTATTTGGATTCTTTTTTCTGCTAATTAGTACCAAGGAACTTTTTACTGGTATTTCCATTATAGATAAGTTATTTTTTGGCTGTATGATGGTGAAATACATTTAACGAGATCAAGCATTTAATGGATCTGCAAGATCTTATGAAACTTTAGAGTGTTTAACAAACCTCAATAAAATTTCTTGGAGGCCTGCCTTCTAAATTTTTAAAGTTTCAATTTAGGCCTACACTTAAGCTGCTCTTTATAAAGTGAAATAATTCACAATATTCCCCAGATGATGAAATTTTTTAGATTCTTCGTAAGGGTATTAATTAATGTTTATCAAATTCTAGAACATGCTGTTGCTTCAAAATACTTATTCAAATTCCAGTATGACCAATATTGTAGGGAGACTTCAATTTAAATGATTATTATTATTATTTAACAAAAATATTCATATATTGATAATTATTGCTTTGGTTGACCTTTAAATGATCCATTTCAATAAATATTAATCAAATTTATATGTCTGCAAAATATTTATTCAAAGCATTTCCTAGAACATGGTGTTTCAAAATAATTATTCAAATTACTGTATGACCAATATTACAGAGAGACTTCAATCCAAATAATTATTACTATTATTTAACAAAAATATTCAAAGATTGATAATTGTTGCTTTAATTAACTTTTAAATTATCCATTTTAATAAATATTCATCAATTTTATTTGTCTGCAAGATATTTATTCAAAACCTACTTCTGTGTATGTCAAATTACAGTATGACCAATATTGTAGGGATACTTCAATCCAAACAATAATAATTATTATTTAACAAAAACATTCAAAGCTTAATCATTATTGCTGTGATTAATTTTTAAATGATCCATTTCAATAAATATTAATCAATTTTATTTGTTTGCAAAATATTTATTTCACCAGTTATCAAATGTTGACCCCCTTTTTTCATTGCAGACAAGCCCGAATTCGAGACGAAACCTCTGCAGCAGTACGACGTGATCGAGGGCGAATCCACCACCATCAATATCACTGCCAAGGGTAATCCTTCAAGTATAAATTATTCTTGGAGCAAGGCCAGCAGCTCCCCGTCGCTGATGCCCGCCGATTCTAACGACGTCGCCGTCACCCCGCTCCTGTCCACGGGCTCGTTATTCAACGTCACGGGCGTGCGAAGGGACCAGGCCGGACAATACAGGCTCGAGGCGACCAATGAGGAGGGCAGCACTTTTGTCACTGTGGTGCTCAATGTTTTATGTAAGTGGTGATCCCTTTTTTTTTATAATTCGACCTCTTTGTGAGAATCGCTGGAATATAATCATAGGCATGGTGTAAGGGATTTGCTTATGTAGAAATAAAAGTTCATTTACACTTCATGTATTTCTAATCTGCTGCATAAGAATTTGAAAATCTGTTTAAGGCAGATTTTTCACTTCATTTACGAAGTTTTTATAGGACTAAGAAATAACATGAAAGTTATTTGTACAGTTAAGGCTATTATGGCACTGTTATGCAAACTGTTTGTCTTTCTGAAAAGTTCCTTGACCATTGTCTGTTTTATTTGTATATGTGGGTGCTTGAAAGAAAAGATTTCTTTTTCTGAACTTGTGCCTAGTAAAGATTAAAAATACATTATTTATTACTCCTAGACAAATAAAAAAATAAATTAAAGAAATATAAATAATTCTTCAATTTCACAGACCAAAATTATGATCATTTATGAAATGTTATTACGCATAAAATGTACATCATTGTTAGACAATTTATTTTATTAATTACGCATGCCACTCAACCAACATTTTCTAACGAAACAATAACAAGAAAGTATAAATCAAAATGGAAATATTGCATAAGCATATTTAATTTTGGTGTTCAAGTTCAGTTATTAATCTTTTGTTATAATCAAATTCATTTATTAATCTTAAAAAAAGTCATAGTTCATAACAGGTCAGTAAAAAACTCATATTAAATCAAGTATTATATGTTTTTGTATTACGACATGTTGAAAGTTAATTTTTTAAGTAATTTAAGCTTAATATAAGCTGCTTGGCGTTAAGAAAGTTCGTTAGTATGGAAATATAAATTCCTAAATCCGCAATTGTCTGTTGAGGTTACCCTTTGTCATTTATGTTATGTCCTAAGAATTTTGATTTAAATTCCAACGATTTATCCATAATTCCCAATTACAGATGCGGCATCCATATCCATGGCAACAGAATACGCTCTTGTGGACCAGGGCTCCAATGCCTTCCTGGAGTGCCAAGTAGACGCCAATCCCTTGAGCGATGACGTCATCCGATGGCAGAGGCCGAACTTCGACATGAGCCGTACTAAGCAGAGCATAGAAAACGGACGATCTTACCTCATCATCAACAACGTGACCAGAGAGGATTCTGGGATCTTCCTCTGCGTGGCCGACAATGGCATAGGCAATGAAGCCCAGAAGGCTTCCACCCTAGTGGTCAAACGTAAGTCCTGATTTGGAATTCATGCCACAGAACAATCCACAAGGCTTTTCGTCCCCCCTTTTTTTGAATAGGGGATGTAAAGTGCTGATCTATTGAATATATTGACGATAGAGCATGTTCTTGAGAATGGGGAAATGAAATTTGGGGAGATAGTTCGGAATTTATGCGTCTGTCTCCCTTCCTCATTTTTTTCTTAGATTTGTTTGTCGACCAATAGATGTAGGAGATTGTTTTTATTGCTTTAAATAAAATTGCTCATTGGATTGTTTATGGGTATTTTTTTTTATCTTTCTGACATAAATTTAAATCTGGTATCCAGACTCCATAGCCTGGATGTGAGATTTAAATTTATGTTTAGATTTATATCTATAATAGTAATATGCGATAATAGTTGATTTTATATTGTCATTGTGACAATATAAAATCCTATATATAGTGGTAATCCATCAGCACTAACAATGTTATTTAATTTGCTGTAAGTAAAGATAGAAATTATTTATAATTTGTAATATTTTTTAAAATACTTGTATTGGAAAATGTAACAAAATATAATAGTGTCTGCTTTTATCAAACTTATTTTTATATGGGTGGTTGTAAATGTTTACTTTATACGCAGAACTTTTAACAATACAAAATGAAGACATTACATTTAAACAGATTAAGACATTTTCTATTAGTTTTATGTAATGTATTCATCGTTCAATAAAAAATGACAATAATGTTCTTTAAATTTTTCGAATACATAATCCTGATTGTACTTTTTTATGTGGGTGATTTAAATACATAAGAATTAATGCTTTATTGAACTGAATTGAATTATTGAATTATTTATATGTTTCTGTGGGAAGTTATAAGTTCTAAACAAAATTTAAAGTAAATATTTTTAATTTTTAAAGAAATTTTCTTTAAACTAACAACAATTACTTTGCTGTAGGTGTTTTTCTTTTTTGCATCGTTCAAATAACACATTTAATTATATGGTATATTTGTCTTTATATTGAATAAACATTCTGCTGATGATTATTGATGATTAAATTGATTGATTTTTCATTTGATGCTTAAAATATGTTGTGCTTTTACTTTATTTGCAGACAAACCAGTGATCCAAAGATCTGGTGCTCATTCCAAATCTGCTGGCAGTGAAGGAGAGGACGTTCGAATCATTTGTCAGGCGTCTGGTGCTCCCAATGTCTCATTCACGTGGTTCAGAGATGGCTCGACGATTGCGTCGTCAAAGAAAGTTTCTAAATACGAAATAAAGAGTCGCCATTTGGACTTTATTACATATGAATCCACATTGATTGTAAAAGACTTAAAGCCGCAGGATTATGGAGACTATGAGTGCATTGCGAAGAATGATTTGGGATTTGAAAGTTTCAAGGTGCCTCTTGGACGCAAATGTAAGTTCACAGCTACGGAATTACTTATAGTTATCGAATTAATTTTTAAAAAAATCTAAATTAAATAAATTCATTATGCAGAACATTAAATGCAAAATGAATTTAAACCACATAATGAATAGGTAATAAAAACCAGATAATGAATGACTTATCAAGAATGAGTCTTAGTATTGCAGCTACCAAGTTCTTCAGATTCATTCTAATAATTTATATTTAAAGATTCAAATCACAAATTTTATATTAAAGGTCTTTTTTTTTTTTTATGATGAACAAATGAAATAATGATTTTAAAAATATATCTTTTCCTTTAAATTGCAAAATCAGAGAAAATTTCAAAGCTTGCATAAATTTGCCATTTTATTTGAACTTTCACAAAAGTCTATTAAATTTGGGCCTTTAAATATGTTTTATTGTAGGGGTTTTTTTTTTTTTTTTTTTTTTTTTTTTTTTTGTATTGTTTTACAGCATCAATTCTGAAATCTGATTACAAAGCAAATATTTTTTAGCTTGCTATTCCTCAAATCTGTAATAAAAAAAAAAAAGGTATAATTTAAAGTAATGAAGACACATACTAATTAGAAAATACGTATTGATTCTTTTGTAATATAAGGAACTGAGAAGTTTCGTCTTCGATCAATATTACTCTAATTACCGATTAAACTTTATCATCCACAGTAATTTAAAATCCCCATTCCTTTACCCGGACAAAAGCAATTACTTAAACACCCTTTTATCCGCCAATTTAATCATTCCAGAAAACAATCTTCCTTTTTGCAGCTGCACCGGATCCTCCAATATCACTGAATGCTATCAACACCACCCACAACGCAGTGATCCTGACATGGACACCTGGTTTCGACGGCGGCATGGAACAGATGTACCGCATCCAATATCGCAAGGCTGGATCGACCGGTGGTTACACTGTGGTGGATGTAGATGGCCAAAACACCACTGTGTTCACAGTCGGCGGCCTCGAGTTGGGAACAGAATACGTTTTCGGAATCATGGCCCTCAATAACTTGGGTGGAAGCACATATCTAGAGGATGCTGCGTCCGCTGTCACTCTCAGTAAGTGATTTTTTGTGCTTCTTTTCAGTGCACTACAATGGTTCTTGCTTTTTTTTTCATGCCATGATTTTATTTGAATTTCTTCTGACTTGAAGGGAAATGTTGCCTTCTTCGATTATTGTTATCCGATATATAGTAGCTGAATGGGGATTTGGTTGTTCCAGATGGGGTTTTACTTTATTGATTGGGATTGGTTATGGTTTTATTATGATGTAGAATAGCTTGTCGATCTATATTTGAGTGGATAGGTTTTCTTTTCTTGTGAGAATCAATTGAGTTTCTATACTGTCGAAAAAAATGTTTATGGGGAAAAAAAAAAGTTTCAAAAGGGTTTGTAGGTATTGTTTTGTAATATATAAGAAGTTAGTGATGGATTCAAAATATGAATTTCTTCATGTGAATCAGTAATGTAATTGTTTTCAAAACATATGAATACATCAAATATAATTATTCTTAGCCTTTTTCATTTGTAATTTTGCAAAATTGAGATGGTCAGATTGCAGTTTTACGATCAGACTCAATATTAAGGACGCTTGTAAGATTAAATTTAACATATAAACTGTTATATCTATTATGAATATATGGTTTAAAAATAACGTATTAATCTTGAGAGACATGAAATTTCCTAAGTAAAAATATCTCCAATATAAGGATGGAATTAAATTGGATACACTTAAACCTCCAGATTAAATTACAGATGTATGTGAGATGCTATCATATTTCTCTATTTGAATATTAAGTAATTCCAAGTCAGTTGAAGAAAATTAAAATAGAATACCAGCACTCCAGAATAATAGTATAGGTTTTTATTTTTACTTATAAAGCTTATATATATAATTAAGAAATATCACTTATAGAAATTATGTATAAAGCATTCATTACAAAACTATTTCATTGTTTATAGAACTATATGGTATTCTAAGATGGTATTTTATATTGGTTTACATATACATTTGTCATTTGTAAGCTCATTTAGAATAAATATGATACTTCTTTAATAGGCAAACCTCCTATTGGAGAAACAGAGAAAGTGGTGGATCAAGCTTTAACCAGCAAAGGTGACATTCCACGCATCATCATTATCACAGTGTCGGTGGTTGGGTCCTGCCTACTAGTACTGAACATCGTCCTGGTGGTGTGCTTTGTGAGGAAACGCAGGAAGAAGCGACTAGAAGAAGGTAGGGCATCTGCGGATGAGGATCAGGATTTGTGTCTTTTCTCAATGGGTAAATTACGTTTCAGTGTTGTCTTCAAGCATGTCTTCAACGCTAGTGGCAGAGAGGTTGATGCCAGCTGCAGTAATGAAAAATACAGAATGCAAGGACAATGTCTTATTGATGTATTGCCTCAATATCAGATTTTCTTTAATAATAATCAAAATGTTCCGTGGCAAAATTCAAACAAAAGCGCTTTGACAAATATATTTTAAACGAGTTATTGCTTAAAAATTTAACAAAATGATGCAAAAATTGTGTTATGAAATTATTGATGTTTCATAAAATTAAGCAGCCGAATTCTAAAATTGTTAAGTATAAAATGTATAATTACATTTTTAAACTTATTTTAATACTTTTATGTTAATACAGATTGATCGTAATTTTAATTAATCGTATAAATAGTTGGATTAATAAAAGTAGATAAAATTTAAACAAATAAAGAGAAAATCAAAATTTTTAAAAATATTCAAAAGTTGGAATTATTTTTAAAAAATTTAATGCTAAGAAAGTTTAATCTCCTTTTTGGATAAAATAAATATATATTTTAAATAAAATAATAATAATAAAAAATACTTTAAAATTGTGTATATTCAAATACTTTTTGTACTAACAAATATTTTTTGAACTAATGATTTGAATATTTTGCACTAATTAAATTTAATCACTGTCACTGATTAATATTTGAATTATTTATAGAACTAATTCTGTGGAAATAACATAAAATCAAAATAAATTACTTTAATATATTCTCCGAAAAAACCTTTTTAAATATAATGGCATTTTTATTTTCTTAATGCTTCATTTCACATTAGAAAGTTATTAGTGCAGCTGGCTAGCTTGAAGCCTCTCCCAGCTTTTTGCATGAATAGTTACTAATTTTGCGCTTAGTTGCCTGAATATAACTAAGATGTATTATAAATAAATTATATCAATTATTTAGTAGTGAAAATTGATTAAATAAATTTAACCAAGTAAATTTAATTAAGTTAACTACTTAAAAACTGTTAATTGCATGTTATGAACGTGTATGTGTCTTTTATTAACCATTGCCTTTGTAAGAGTTCAAATAGCTGTTTTTATAATTTTATTTTGTGAATATTATTTAATTAACAAATGCTAATTGTTTAAAATTTATGAAAATTATTTTATGCATTGATAAATATATTTTTGAAATCAGTTTAAACTAGTAAAGGGTTTTTTAAAAGGTACTTATAATGAAAAATAAAAGACCTTTTAAAAAGCATAATATTTGCCCATATGATTCGTATTACAAAATAAATAAAAATTCTTTTAAATCATAATTTTTTCAATTTTTAGGAATTCTGAATCTAATCGAAAGAAGTAAATAGTTCTTTTTTTGAGTTTATATCCATGAAATGATTATTTTTTTTTTATCAGAACTCTTATATCCCTGAATATTCTAAAATCGGTTAAATTTTTTTCTATATAACGGGATTTAAAAGCCGTTTAAGTTGAAAACTACTTTAGATGATAAATATTATGCATTTTATTTCTTCATTTATCTGTTTTCCAAAATATTCTTTTCTTATTTTTACTGTAGTAGGATTAAATTTCGTAAAATTAGGATTGATTTTCGTTTAGATAGTGTTTACTGTTTTATGAAATGTGACAGGAATTTCTAGAACTTTATTATTTTCTTATCTTTTCTTTCTGTGTGCTGCATTGGTAAGTGCTTCAGAGATTGGCAAAGATTTGTCAGAGTAAGTATCTTTACTAATAGGTAAAAAAATTAGAATAGTCCCCTTTTTCATACCCACTTGTTCTTTTTCCATGCCTGCCAACTTCAACACATTAACAATTCTTTGAAATTTTCATAAATTTAATAGTATTTTTTTTTCGAATTTGTTAGAAATATTTATTCTATGAAAAAGGAAATTTATTTTTGAATTATATTTTTAATATAACGAATTATCTGAAAATTCTTCTTTGCGACATTCGTTATTAAAGTGATTTTAGAAAAAAGATCGAAAGATTTAAGTGATCGAAAAATTTTTAGGAGTTTATTTTTTGTCAAAGAATAAAAAGAGTTTTATTTTTATTTAATGAGCTTTACTTGAAAAAAAAAAATGAGCTGAAGTTCAAGCTTTATTTTAATGTACTACTCTAAATAGGCTAGAAAACTCGATGTATGGACCATTAATATTTATTTTGTGAATTTTTTAACATTTATTTTTGAATTAAATTTTAAATCGAATGAATTATCTAAAAATTACTTTTTGGGACATTCGTTATTAAAGTGATTTTAGAATCGAAATTTTTTTAGGAGTTTATTTATTGTCAAAGAACAAAAATAATTTTATTTTTACTTAATGAACTTTACTTGAAAAAAGAAACGAGCTGATTTTGAAGATTTCTTTTAATGTACTGCTCTAAATAGGCTAGAATATTCGATGCATAGAGCATTAATATAATAGTTGTTGCAAATTAATCCTTCTGCACATTATAATCAATGGAATTGAGCATTTAGGTATCTTATCATAAAGTAGTTGTTACTGCACTATGATCTTGATGTATAAACATTAGGTGTTTGATCGAGATTTTCGAATTTCTCACTTATGAGTGGGTGTAAATTATTTTTGCAATATATCACATGTCGTACTACTGTTTACAATCTTTAATTATCAGTAGAAATAGAAATTCTATTAAAATATTTAATACTATTAAAAGAAAAATTGCTAATTTTTAAAGCAAAAATTTTTACAGGAAACAACTTTAATTGCCGAATATCGTAAAAAGAATTAACGATAATTAATTGCGTTTTAAAATGTTATTTTTTTTCTCTTCCTTTTTTGCAAAAAAGTACGAAATTTTTTTTTTTTTTTTTTGTAGAAGTTGGTTGGCATGTATGTCTTTTCTTTCTTGACATTTTTTTTTAAATTTCTTTCTATTTTCCTATGAAAAAAAGTTTTCATAAATATGTGAAATTTTAAACGTATACATGAATATAGCATTTAATCGATTAAATATAATTAAGACGCTAGGGAATAGGATTGAATAGGACCTTTGAACATTCTAGAAATGCTAAATACTGAATTTCGGGAATAGAAGCTTCTAATGTTTGATAAACGCTAATGGATTTCAATGTATATTAAAATTTACGCTGGTATAAAATGTTAGTTGTAATTGATTTATAATTTAAAAATTTTTAATAATATCTTTGAGATCATAATGTTTTCTATTAATTATAATGATAGATTTTTTTATGACGAGTGGACATTTTTAATGAATTCGTTGACAAAAATATCAATATGGATCATCACCATAATCTTAAAAAAAAATGTTAAATATTTCAAAAATAATTGAAAATCATTTGAAGAAGCATGCTATTTATTTAATTATTTTTTAACATTTATTTAATGGCTAAAAATGCATTAATTCAATACTCTAATGTTGATTGTTGACTAATACATATATAAAACTGTTTGAAATAAAAACTTCGATTTGTGAAAATTTTCTTAATTAGCGTAACTTTAAGGAGGGAATAATATATAAAAAAAATTTAAAGAAAAAATTCTCGAAATAAATTAACTACGTTTATGTAATTTAAGTCTATATTATTTACTTCCCAATTTAGAAATTAAATTGAATTGTGATGTACAGATATATACTTTAATCTGAATATAATCCTTTAGAATCAATCAAATTTCGACTACAACTAAAATATTCATTTTTAAAAATTTGTAAGATACAATTAGATTCATTAACTTCAACGTAATTAAATTTAAAAAAAACATTTTCTTCAAAATTAATTTTACTTAAAATGCATTAACACATTAAATCAAATCAAATTTAGAAATGCAATCACAGTGTTTAATAAATAGATAATCAATCATTAACATAGATCCACCAATAACATCATTTAATCGAATCTTAATAATCAATTATTTACATCGATCAACCAGTAACATCATTTAATTGAATCTTCATAATCAATCATTAACATTCCATTTAATGTTAATGAGAGTATAAATAAATGAGGTACAATTATATTTTACTTGAAGTATTATTATACACAAATTATTTATACACATCAAAGAAATATTGAATAATTTATTTTAAAAAATGAATGTTTTACTCAACACAAAACAAATTACCATTTTTACAGTCATAAATTACTCATTCATCCTGTCATGAATCTTAAATCTAAACATAATCATTATCTTTTTTTTAAATATTAAATAATAATTAATAATTAAGTAAGTCACGAATAAATCTCAAACCATTTGTTGTCACTTAAAAATTAAAAATATTCGAACAGAATTATGACTAGTATCACCATTATGAAATAAAAATTCAAGCAATCATTTGTAAACCTGCCCTCCTGTGATATAATTCATTTTTTGTACTTCAAAAAAAAAAAAAAAAAAATCTTCTTCGTAAAATTCTCGCAGACATTCAAAAAAAAAAAAAAAAAAAAATGAAAATGAAATAAAAAAAAGACTGAACAAAAGATGAAAAACGGCATGTAATTTGTCTAGAAAACGATGCTGGGACTTCATTATCCAATAGAAGAATTTAATTAATGACTTGCTTGTTATTCTTTTAAGCAAAACTGTCGATTCAGACTTTTTTCAACCTGCAGTACTTATCAATTACGTCCTTCATTCTTTCCTTCTTCCTTCTTGGTCAGTTTCAAAAGCAGTTACTATCGGTTTCGTATCGGATAACGATATCTAATTTATCAAAGGTTAAGTCAACTTATCCTCGATCAGAAAAACTAAGTCTCTAAGGACACACCAAAAAAAAAAAGGGTACTGGCTGGAAGAAATACTACAGGATAAGAGTATAAGAAGGGAAGTCCGGATAAGAAAAAAAAGTATTCCTTTTTGATTGATGTTCTTTAACAGAGCATGGAACAGACACCTTGAAGTCTTTCCACCAAAACAAAAATTTTGTCACTGAAATTGCTTTCGATTTGTTTTGATTGCTGGCGTTTGATATCCTTTTTACGTGTGTCTTTAAATATATACGCCGTTTCTTGGATTGCCTCCATTTTTCAGATGTAGGTTTTATTGGTCTTATTACCTGCCTTATGTTAGTCGGTTACTTTAGGAGATTGAATATCATGGACATGAATAAAAGGCTCATATCGTGCTGAAATCAAAGAAAAAGCAGGAGATTTCGGTACTTTCAAATGGATCATTTATCTTACTAGTCTTTGATTTTTATGTAGGAAATGTTTTAAAGAAATGAATGAATAATAATAGTAATGTCTATGGAAAGTTTTTGAAAGGTACATAAATCAAACTAACATGCAACTCAAATTATATAAGGGGAAAAAATTGAAATCCATTAATTAGTATTCCTATTAAAAAAATTCAAGATGAAATTGTATGAATCTGTAAATAAACACAGAAAAGTTTTTATTCTATTGAATAAACATCCAAAATGAACAATATAATAGATATTACAATATTAAAATAAACGTTATAATAAACAATATTGTTTAATAAACATACAATATTAAATTAAAAAATATAATAAACAATATTGTTAAATAAACTTACACTAACAAATAAACATACATAATTTATTATTACTATTAAGGCTTTAATATTTATTTTATTATTACTATTAAGGTATTTTTAATTTAAAATGTTTAGTTCTTAAATAATTTGAAACAAATATAATTTTCTTCATTTTTCTTGTTAGTGTTGTGTTTACCAATTATTTTTACTCGGACGGAATATAAGAACTGAAATTTTTCAAATTGATTCTATAATGCGTTTCTTAATCATTGATTATAACTGAATATAAATATTTACTTGTTCGCTTAGTAACGCTCATGTATTTCTTAAGATAAAATTTATTAACCATTGATAAATATTAA
The DNA here is from genome assembly GCA_021605075.1 of Caerostris darwini. NCBI lineage: Eukaryota > Metazoa > Arthropoda > Arachnida > Araneae > Araneidae > Caerostris > Caerostris darwini. Next base: position 221,525 of record BPLQ01006727.1, read on the forward strand.
ATCTTTAACGTGATGAGTTTTATAATTGATTATCATGTGTGAACATGATTATGTCTTAGTTAGAAGTCCGTCTCCATAAAAGTAAAACTATAAAATAAAAAAAAAGAGTAAGAGTATAAGTTATTTAAAACAGATTAATTACCTCGCGTAACAAGGGAAATGTTCATTTCAAAAATAAACTCTTGATTTTCCTGGGATTTTATTTATGTGTTTTAAAACTGAAGTTGCGTTGCTAAATCTAACGATTAATCAATATGAAGTCATTTCACTTAGAATTGCCTAGCTTTCAAAATATGAAATAATTGTTTCAATTTCCTCAAAATACTGTCTAAGGATCAGTTTATGTTATTATATAATTTAATCATCATTTAACAGACTTCTCTGTTAGAATATGGTAGTGCTTCTTGTAGTATTTAAACAATTGCTTCTTCAGTAAGTTTTATATTTATTGAACATTGACATATTCCCGTGGTTACTGAATTTGGTAGTGCCTCTTGTAGTATTTAAACAATTGCTTCTTCAGTAAGTTTTATATTTATTGAACATTGACATATTCCCGTGGTTACTGAATTTGGTAGTGCCTCTTGTAGTATTTAAACAATTGCTTCTTCAGGGCGTTCTAGATTTATCAAATTTTGTATACTTCAGATGCTATTTAATTTGATAGAGTATGTAGTATTTTGACCAATTGCTTCACGTCGTTTTGAACGTCGGTATACTTCCATACATATTCATGCAGCAAAATATGTTCACACATAATAAATTGAAATTTGTGAGCTTTTTTTTTTAATTATTATTTCTTGATAATTTTTATTTTATAGTTATAAAAAGACGAACGTAGAAATATTGCCAGATTTCGGCAATAAAGACAGTTTTTTTTTCTCAATATTTATTCCTTAATGAAGACTATAAATAGCAATGTAATATATTTGTTCAAATAATACTTATGTGTAATATATTGTTGAAAACAACCGTTATGCTATCTATATGAGAGTTGTTTGTTTATGCAGAAAGTGACCACTCCAGCAGCAAGGCGGCCACCATAGAGATGTACGCCCCCAGCAGTTACAATGAAGGGCTGAACGGGGAGAGTCTTAGCTGTAATTCAGAAAAGAGCGACAACTACTCAGATGGACACAGCGCCGGAGGATACTCGGTATGTATATTTTTCTTTTGGTTCTACAAGATGACTGTATGTATAGTGCTTATAAAATAGAAGGTATGGTAATACCCATCAAGATGAAGGAATAATAATACCCATCATCATTTTTTAAAGAAAATTATTGTCTTCCACTCTTAAGTGTCAGAAAAACACTTTAAAACACGTCCAACAAGCTGAAGCCGTAATTTTCGTCATATTGAAGATGAAACGCATCTCCAGAACATCGCGACTAAGCATTTTTTGCATACAAATTATGCATACTGATTTGCAGCTGATTTGAACATCAGGGTTCTAGGGGGTTTTAGTTCCATCAGTGAAGCCAGTCAAAGCAGTCGTGATTGTTTGAAGCACATATCACACGGGTTTAATTTTAACACGAAGAATATCGGACTTGCCATTCAAATCATAAGCTTACGATTTGCACGATTGCCTTCTTGGCGATCGGCAATCTTTTTTGCGCAAAACAAAAGTCGTGTAACCATAAGCCGTACTTCCTCTTTGGTACATTCGAAATGGTCGATAAAATGCTTCATGCAAGTAAGCTATGCTGCTATGGATGCTGATTGTTGGAGGTGCCCACAGCGATAAACTTATTATTTGTGTAGCAAGAGAGATTTGTGTCACATTTTAGATACCGGAATAAGTTCTGCTAAGGCCTTTAAAGGGTCACAAACTTCATCGCTTCAGAATATTACCATGGCAATGAAATTATAACATCTTTGGATGCTGTTTTGAACACCTAATATTAGTTTTCCTGTCACCTAAACTAATGTGATTGGAGTTTAAGATTTCGTTAATTTTCTTCGTTTCACTGCTGTAAATTCTACTTGGTCATCTAATTTTACCTTTTTTTTTTTTTTTTTGACAATACACTCACAAGTGTATTGTGATCTTAGAATGTATAATAAAAGCATTTCGTCAGGATGGATACTATCCCCTCTTTCTTGTTATAATATCTTACGAATACCCTGGATTTTTAATTAGATTTGGCGTTGAAACGTTGAACCGTTTTCCAATTATTTACAAATTGAGAAGTAAATTATTTTTGCAAATATTTTTCGTGGAAGAAACTGTATGCAATAATTAAAATACTTTTGTTGTACTTTAATATTGGCTTTTACTTCTAGGAAGAACAGGTGAAATCAGAGACGACAGCATACATAACCGCACATGCTGATGGTGCTTACATCGCCGATTCTTCCATGCCTTACTATTGTCCATATCCATATCCAGATCAAGGTAACATTCACTTTTTCAATGCATTATCACAAACATATAAAATTCAATTTCGTATTAATTTGTATTTTTCGTTTTATTTAAATTAGTCGCATTACGATGGATTTTTTTTTCATTAGATTAGCATGCTTTCTTCAACAGCATAATTGAATTTCCTTAATAATAATACACAATAATGTTTTTTCCTCATTTTTATTTGCTTAAAAGAATTATCAGAAATCAGGAATTAATTGTTTTAAAAAATTATTCGAATTTAATTCCGAAAACTAGTCACATCTTTATTCTCTTTTCATTTGTTTCATTTTCGATTTTTTTTTCGTTTAAATGAAATAAATTATATTCTGAACGTTTATATTTATTTAAAAAATGTAATAATCACTCTAAAATAACTCAAATAACTAGAATTTTGCTTAATCTGTTTGTTGTAAGTTTTTCTCGTAAATTATAATTTTCGTAATTGTTTAATGGAATATTTTCATACATTTTTTCTCAAAAAATATGATACTCATAAGGAGATTGCACTTCGTGGGACTTGAATTTGGCTGAAATATGTTTATTCGAAAATTATTTATAGTTTCTTATATATTTCTTTAATTAAGCTATTCAGTTATGGAATGAATTTAAAAATTTCGTTTAATTTCGTTCCTCACAGATTAGTCATAAGCATGCTTTCGAAATAATATACACAAAAAGACAAAAAAAAAATAAATAAATACTATTGATTATTGTAGCAAGGTCCAAGATTTAAAATAAGAATTGGTCATTAGAGGTTCCGTCTTAGCGAAATTTTTCCAAACTGATAATAATCAAAAATTACAACTGATAATAAAAAAAGATAATGTTGAAAAATTAATGTGATCTAATCACATTTAACGGGGGCTTGATGGCCGAGTGATTAGCAGTCTGGCACTCGGTGCCACAGGACTCGTGTCCGACTCCCAGCGGCGTCATGGATGTATATAGTGGTTCGGAATCCTCTTTAAACGGTAGGTTCCAGTGTAATATGAATGCTGGGCATATTGCTGACAACCCTACCCAATAAAAAGAAAACATCTCATGTCTTGCTATCTGCCAGTAGACAGATGGCCTTGGCCCACCATGGGACTGTTGCGCCAAAGAAGAAGAAATTCATTTTTAATGTTATAAATTTTTAGAAGCAATTAAATTTAAAATGTTTTATTGATGTATCAAACCTTTACAAACCATGCATTTCAAAAGTAGAAGCACTTATTGTTTTCTAGTATGCAGACGTACTTGGCCCACCATAAAGTTGCTGCTCCAATGAAGAAGAATAAGAATTTTTAATGATATAAATTTTTAGAAATAATAAATTTTAAAAAGTATTATTGACGTTCCAAAACAATGAAAACCCTACATTTTAAAAGTAGAAACACTTATTGTTTGTCAGTAAGCAGACCTTACTTGTCCCACCATGAAGCTGTTGCTCCAATATCATTGATGTACCAGAACATCGAAAACTATACGTTTTAAAAGTAAAAATTATTGTCTGGCATATTTAAAACTAGAAATACCGAGAAAATATGGCATGCACCTGATTACAGAGATAGCTGTTATAGAAACAAATTTAATTGACTTCTGGGTCTTCTGGAATGCGAGTTGTTTGCTGCAACAAACGTTTAATAATACTCAAAGTTGTCAACGACACGTTCTTTTTTTATTTTTGAAACACTTAAAAATAAGGCAATGAAAGAGACAAGCAAATTACAATGAAAGCGCATCACACCGGGAAATAGAGTTATTTATACTGCTTTCCAAATGTCCGTTTCTGCAAGAAAACGAAAATAATATCAGAGTGTTTCATTTTTATGTTGTTGTTTTTTTTACGCGAAGCCAACTATTGCGCATGGTAAGACGTTCTCGCGAGCCATTTATCTGTCCCATGTAAATTATTGCTGGTGGAAGACAGGAATCCGCGGAATTCCTGAATAAAGTTAGAAAATTTCCTAATTTTTTTTTGCTGCTGGTTCTTCTTCTTTCTAGATTTTTCTTCTTCTTTTTTTATTTTATTTTTCATTCGAATCTGCTATTTATTAGTGATGTACCAAAACTATCAAAAACGTACATTTTAAAAGTAGAAACTCAAAGTACAAACTGTTTGCCAGTAAACAGACGTACTTGGCCCACCATGAAGCTGTTGCTCCAATGAAGAAGAATCATATTTAATAATATAAATTTTTAGAAGTAATTAAATTCAAAGTTTATTATTGATGTACCAAAACTTTCAAAACCGTACATTTTAAAATTGGAACTGGCATGTTCTTTCAAACATTCTGCCAGTCAGCAGACGTACTTGGCCCACCATGAAGCTGTTGCTCCAATGAAGAAGAATCATATTTAATAATATAAATTTTTAGAAGTAATTAAATTCAAAGTTTATTATTGATGTACCAAAACTTTCAAAACCGTACATTTTAAAATTGGAACTGGCATGTTCTTTCAAACATTCTGCCAGTCAGCAGACGTACTTGGCCCACCATGAAGCTATTGCTCCAATAAAGAATAATAATCAAATTTAATGATATAAATTTTCAGAAGTAATTAATTTTAAAATGCATTATTGATCTACCAAAACATGGAAAACTATATATTTTAAAAGAAGAAACACTTACTGCTTGCCATATTTAAAACTAGGAATACCCAGGAAATATGGCATGTACCTGATTACAGATATAGTTGTTATGGAAACAATCTTAATTGACTTCTTGGGTTTCTGGAATGCAAGTTGTTAGGCGTTGCGAGACGTTTAATAATACTCAAAGTTGTCAACGGCATGTTTCTTTTTTTTTCTTTTTGAAACACTTAAAAATAAGGCAATGAAAGGGACAGGAAAATTACAATGAAAGCGCATCACACCGGGAAATAGAGTTATTTATACTGCTTTCCAAATGTCCGTGTCTGCAAGAAAACGAAAATAATATCAGAGTGTTTCATTTTTATGTTGTTTCTTTTTTTACGCGAAGCCAACTATTGCGCATGGTAAGACGTTCTCGCGAGCCATTTATCTGTCCCATGTAAATTATTGCTGGTGGAAGACAGGAATCCGCGGAATTCCCGAATAAAGTTAGTAACATTTCCTAATTTTTTTTTGCTGCTGGTTCTTCTTCTTTCTAGATTTCTTCTTCTCTTTCTTTTTTATTTTTTCTTTTCATTCGAGTCTGCTTCCTTTTTCAATTTTATTTCTCCCATTCTTTCAAACATTCGGTCCAGAGGATGGGACCGGGGGAATTGCAAGTAGCCTTGAAAGAGGAATCAATACTTAGGATAGGGATGGGAATGTTTACCAGAAAATTCCTTCGCTGGCGTTCCTTTTGAAAAAAATTTTTCCGTGAATAAAAATACAAGTTCTGATAGGTTTTAAGAAGGGAGAGAGAGAAAAAAAAGTTCTTACAGCTTGCGGAACGTGATTGGATGATATGTAAAAAAGAACGAAGAAAAAAGCATATTAGAAGGAAGTGAGTAGCACCTGCTGGTAAGGTGTCAAATTCAAATTCGCTTATTATTATTTTTATTTGGTTTCGTTTCGATGGATGGGTGAACAGTTTATGAATTCCGTTTGGAAAGAATCGCTTTGTGTTGTTGCTTTGCATTCTTTCTTTCTTTATTTGTGTGGAATATATTCAGCAAGTAGAATGCCGGAGGAATGTATCAGTGGACAAGTCTAATCCTTTGATTTTCCATTATTTAAATACATCTATATATATGAAAATTTATATATTTTATTTAAATATATCTATTATAATATATTTTATACATTATTTTATCCTTTTTTCATGCCTACATGTTATTTTCAATCACTTTAAAATAAATGCGTGCACACTCATATATTTCGAATAATTCATTTGTGATATTACTATTAATATTAATTTTAAACTATATATTTGAAAAAAATGTAAATAAATTGTTTTGGAAATGTTATTATAACTATGGAATTAATATAAACTATAACTATATTAATGGAAACTATATCACGTTCAATTTGCGTAAATTCATTCACTTTGACTGAAATTTTATCATATTTTCATTAGCGTAAATTCATTCACTTTACTGAACTCTATTATATTTCATTTGCATACATTCATTCACTTTACTAAAACTCTATTATATTCTATTTACGTAAATTCATTCACTTTACTAAAACTATATTACGATTCAATTTGCGTAAATTCATTCACTTTACTAAAACTGTGTTATATTCCATTTGCGTAAATTCATTCAATTTACTGAAATTATATTGTATTCACTTTACTGAAACTATATTATATTCCATTTGTGTTATTGATTAATTTTTGTAGACAAGTCCCAGACAGTTGTTTAGACGGTTTCATGAGGATTTTTACGCTTTTATTTTTCAGTATTAGGACATTATTTCCAAAATTAATTTTTGTATGGAAACTAAACAAAATTAAATTAATATGATATGAAACTTAAAATTAAAAGAATATAGAAATATGCAAAGACTTTGTATGTTAAAATGTATAATTTATTGTATCATAAAAAGTTTGAAGGATAAATTCAGTGAACATATTTTTATTATAATGTTACATAGTAGTATAGTTTTTAAAATAACATATGATTTTATAAATGTCTGTGTTCCTGTTTCCCTACAATGATTTTGTTTTCCAGCAGTAAACTTGGATGACAGATATGATAGAAGTGGACCAGTGCCAAATAAACTTCTATACGGAGCAGAGGAAGACTTCTACACGAATGCATTGCGGAGAAATGCTTACAACTTAAAGTTGGGCGACAGACCTGATGTAAGTATATGATTCTTTACGTTTTAATAAAAGATAATTATTTTTGCCTGTAATGGATAATAAAAACAGGTTTTTACATAGATGAAAAAAGGGTCAAGCATGTTCTAGTTTGCAAAATTTGATGGGATATGTAAAAAAGAAAATAAAAATAAAACATATTAGGAGAGAGTAAGTATCACCGACTAGTAAGGTATCACATTCAAATCTTAAAAATAAATGAATAAATAACGCTATCAAACCGCTTTAAAAAAGGCCAAGCATGTTTTAGAGTAGAATTTTAAAAAATAAATGACTAGTATATTCAGATATATATATCGTTTTCAGCATATTACTTACATAATATAATAACGTTACAAGTTTAGCCACGTTATAAATTACAAAATAAATAACGTTATTGAACTGATTTTAAATAATGTTGATAAAATAATGCGAGAAATTAAAACTAAATTAAAGAAAAAAAATTTTGTATCCAATATTTTTAATTAATATTTTTCAAGTAATTTAAGATATTCATAGATATACATAATTAAGAGAATAGCTCATATATAGTATTTTTGACTTAATGTAAATTAATAAAATACCCCAAAAATTAGATATTGAATAACATAACTTATTAAAATTTTAAACAAACTTACATTTTTACATATAAAAGATTACATTTAAAATATATTGGAGCTGATAAATAATTATTTTTAAAGAATGGTTTGTAGAACAATTTGTATAATGCAAATTTTTTTTTTTTTTCTAATCCAATAATTAAATCTAATTTTTTTATAAAAAATTTTTTTCCACTGACTGCATTTGAATTGAAAATTAACCAGTTTTTCTTTTAATTAAAAAGGGGAAAATAAAAAATTTAATCTTAGAACATTTTGAAAAAAAAAAAAAAAAAAATCACCTGTCTTAAAATAATTAACTTCATTATAAACTAAAATAATTAATTTCTTATATCTTTATTTCGCATAATCTTCTTACCTTAAATATACGGCAAACTAAATTTCTTAATTAAAATAAGCATACTTTTACGATACGAGATATGATTTTGTAAATTGCTATCTCCCACTCACCCTCTTTTCGGTTATACACATTTTTTTTTCTAATGCTGCTGGCAAACACTCATACAGTTGTCTTCGATACCTTAAGGCCAAGCGCTGCACCAACATTACCCACTTAGCACTACCCAGGAGGTGCGTGTAGCTCGAAGAAATTCTACGAACACGGAGTAACAATACCCCCGCAATGCTCTACGATCATGTTAGACTGGGAGCTACGGTTAAAAGTGGATTCCGAACCACAAAAGATGATGCCCCGATGTTACTCACTTAGCACTACCCAAGACGTGCATACAGCTCGAAGATATGCTATGGACGTGGAGTAACAATACTCCAGCAACGCTCTACGATCATGTTTGACGGGGACATATGGTTTAAAGTTGATTCCGAACCACAAAAAGATGCTGCACCGACGTTACTCACTTAGCACTACCCAGAGGTACGTTTAGCTTGAAGAAAAGCTACGGACGCGGTAATATCCCCACAACGCTCTACGATCATGTTAGACCGGGACCTACGGTTTAAAGTGGATTCCGAACCACTACAAACATCTATGGCATAGCCGGAACTCAACCCGAAATCTGTGATACCTAGCGCTATCAACTCGGCCATCAGGCCCAAAAATTGAATATTTAGAAACAATTATATTTAATCAAACATTAACACGGGGCGTGACGGCTGAGTGACTCTCGCTCTGGCATTCAGTGTCACACGTTTCGGTTTCGGGTTCATACCGTGGATGTTTGTAGTTCTTCGGAATCGAATTTAAACAAACAGGTTTCTGTCTAAAAAGACGTTGGGCGTAGGGCTGACAACCATACCCAGTAAAAAGGAAACATCCCCTGAGGCATCAATGATTTGGCACAGCGGAACGTGGATCTTCTGTGTATGCGTCATTTGTCGGCAATGAACTCTACGTTCTTCTTGTCGTCTTCGGATTCTTTGCTGTTGTGTGTCGCGTTATTGGACGTACTGACACGTACAGACTCCTGTATGGAAGTCAAAAAGCGCTAGCCACTCGGCCATTCAGGCCCTAGTTATGCATATATTGTAGTGAATAACAAAACGTTAAAAAAAATTGCAAAAACTAAAAAATTTTAATATGTAGTTGCATATAATTTCTTTCTTCTGTTCCAGACTTATGAAAAAGGCATGTATCCTCCCCCGCCACCCGGCAGAACTGCAGCTAGTGGGGCAGAAGTGCACCACCCTCCTCCTAGTTCAGACGAACGTCACTACGTTCCTTACCCTTCGGGAGCTACTACCTCTAAGCCTTCGCCTGCACTTAGCACATTCAATCCTCATCTACAGGGCTCACCTCTACACTCTACACCCAACCAGTGCAATCACATGCCTCCCGCGGAGGGAGTCATTGTCCACAGCGAGATGGATGGTCATCTGGTCTGACGAAGCACCGCCGTCTAGGTTGGCGAAATGTGTGCCAAGACCTCATCAACCTACGTATTAACTAATACCAAATTATGGCCAGACCTTCGCCAAAATGGCGAAACCAAACAGGGGCAAATGAAGCGACACATCAAGACATTTAAAACATGACACTTTTTTTGGAACATGTCGCTTTGTTGAACCTGTGCAAGAGCATGTGGCAACAAACTTCACCACCTGTTCAGACGGTTGGCCGAAATATCAAATTAAAGCTCTTTGTGTCGACCAAAACGCAGATGTGCCCCATCACGCTTTCTTGTATATTTATCACTGTGGTTGCATTTGCTGAAAGGACAAAGACATGGCGTTCTTGCTTTGTCACAAGTTGTTGATGAACCTTTACTCTTTGCGAGTTGAATACAGAATAGCACGCTCCTGAAAGGATATCAAAGAGTGGTTATAGCCTATCTTCGAGGACAATGTGCGGAATAGCCCTATCCTGTGGATGTATATCCTGCCGCCGATGAGCTTTTATTGAAATGATTTGTGGTGCTCAAGTTTTGTATTCACTGCTTCAAACGAACTTCTACGTGTGCCTTATCTTCAAGTGTTTTTACTCATGGACATCATTCAGTTGGACTATAAAGTACCTCCATGTGAACTCTGGAAGGAAAATGACGTTGTTGCAGATTATTTCCTTCAGCGCTGAAAAGTGGGAATTCATTATTAAAATGGGAATTTAATATAATTTCGATACTTAAAGGAGTTGATACAATAAATTGAAAATAATGCTACAAAGGAAAATAGCTTTGCTAAGTAGCGTAGGTTTCATTGTACTGGTGATGATTTCGACCAGTTATTTAGAAAATTTATTTGTTTAAATATTTCATAATAAGCTAAAATATTGTGTATTTAAATTATTATTAACAAAAAGAATGCGGGGCATTAAATTGGGTCTTAATTTCAATTTGATACAAATTTTCAATGAATTGGAAGTATATGTATATTATCACAAATTGAAAATGCTGTACAACGGTATTGTTATACATAAAGTGTTAAATTATTATTATTATTCTGTTAGTGTACTTAAATTGGTTTATGAAGTGCTTGGCGCGTTTCTGGCACATTGGCACATTTCTGAATGTTTTCCCGGTTTTATACTTGTTGTTTATAGACATTACTTCATAAGCGGCATTATTTGTGCAAATAATTTAGCGTTTTTCATTTAAATTATTGTTATACTTATTTATATTTTACTTGTGGCAAACAATGCAGAAAAGTTAATTATTCCTTTTACGTTTTGATTTTAAAATTTTTTTTCTATAATATTTGTAGAAAAAAAATATACCATATGTTTCTTTAAATGATTCTGAAGTTACACCATTAGGGGCTGATCTCATATTAACGCCCTAAATTGACTATTATTTTTCTTTATTCAACAGTTTTTTGAATTATTATTAATTTCATTGTTAAAGAATTCTGAAAAAATATTTCTTACACTTTCAGTTAAAATTAAATAAAAATTAAGCGTGTTTTGATCGATGTATATAATAAAAAATTATGACTGAAAACCTAAAAATTTTTTTTCTGAAGACTATTTTTAGTTTTATGTAAATTGTGTTATTTTTAAATTTTTTATTTTTTGTTATTTTTATGTACATAATCATCTGAATTCAGCTTGGATGCACATCCATGAGGTTGATTTATCTCATTTTGTTGTTACTACACTTTGTAATTATAATTTTAGATGAATACTTTGATTTTTTTTGTACCCACAACAATTTCTGTTCATTACAACTTTTCTATTCTTTTTTTTATTGCACTCGGTTTGTCTATCATTTCTAGTCGTACTATTTGTTCACCAAAGACTGATTACTACCAATACCGAGAATTTGATTTTTTGATAATTTTATTTTGATACATGTTTTCATTACTTTTTTTATTATTTTCTTTTATAATTCATTAAAAAAACACAAAATTTTTATTATTGTTTTTTTACATTTTATTATTATGGTCCATATTCGTTGCGTCAACCAATAAAGATTTCAAAGATATTATTTTATTTTAGAAACCGAACATAGCTTTTTTCAATTCCTACTATTAGGTCACACTCTCCCTATATATATCTGGCTCAAATTTTCAATCGTTAATAAAATACTTTTTATTCATCCACTCAAGTTCAGATACAAATTTTTTTTGGACTTAAAACTTAATTAATTAATTTTAGTTTTTTTTAGATTTAAGTTGCATATATCTAATAATAGATGGCGCCAGACGTGAGAGGAAAATTTCAGCTTTATTTGTAAAGGACTTTTCTTCAATATAGTGAGAAAAAAAGTAGGAATTGACTTTACAATTTTTTTTATTACTTCTTTTGTTTATAATACTCATTAAATATGAAAAAAAAAAAGTTGTTCTGAGACATACATTATGTTGCTATCAAGTGTGTGAAGTTTAATAATCTCCTGATGTACAATTTTATATCTGCTGTATATATCGGCCCTGCTTGAAATTTTTATCAACGGTATTATTAATACAATAACTGAAAATAATACTATTGTCCAATTAAAGAAAGGATAAAAGTATATTTCCTGTACCGTGTCTGTCAAAAAATTAATGCATATCTTTACCCGAATAAAATTCACATAAATAATTTTATCCTTATGGTTCCTAAAAAGCTTGAAATGTTTAATCAGTTACTATCCATTGAAAATTATTCAACCTTATGCTTTCAATATGATTTCATCTAAATTATATTGATGTACAAAAGTGTTGTTATAAGTAATAAGATGCAAGTTTTACGTTTTAATAATTTTTATTTCATATTAAGGCATCGTACTTTTTCACCATTACTTTTTTTTTCATGAATTATGTTATTTACTTTTTTTTACTCATACTACTTACGAATGTCATCATTAGATCGTAGTTGGCAGATTTTTACATGGTGCACATTTCAATGAAATTTTCATCAGAAATTATAAACTAAATTATGTCTGCTTTATTGATGTCCTTTGTATAAAAGACATCAATAAATTGTATATTTGATGTGTCTTGTTTTAGATCAGGTTATTAAATGTATTTTGAAGTTCATATTAATCTTTTGATGAATATGATATTCGGAATTTCAGTAATGATTTCATTGAAAAAAATTACAAGTGCAGCATTGTAAATTGACGTTTCATTAATTTCTGTTACAGTGCGAGGATTCTTCTGCATTGTATTAACGAATCCTAAGATATTAAATACCAACTTTCATATTTGATATAACATATGGATAAACCTAAAAAAAGTGGAACATTTTGACAGAGCTCAGTGTATGACTTTATGAATGATATGAAATAAAACTTGTATATAAAATTTATTTGTGTATTTTTTTTTTTTTTTTTTTTTTTTTTTTTTTTACGCTTCGTCACTCATAAAAATCATTTTTTTCACAATTTAAGTCTATAAATCTTTAATTTCCGCCATTCATTAAGATTGTATTAATTACTATTATAAGTTTTTCACATTGAAAGTTCGTTTTTTTTTTTCCTCTCTCTTTCTCAGTATTTAACGAATTATAACTTCAGTGGGATTTACAAGACAAATTATTAAAAAGAAATTCAAATTTATTAAAAATTATTAAATATAGATCATTAAAAGACTTTCCTTTTTATAGAAAAGCATCATTTATCATTTAATGCTCAAACAATTAATATGTTATTTTTAGAATAAAAAAAAATTTGTACCGAAAATTTTTGTCAATGTCCTTGAAAACGAATGAACTGGGGGCTACGAAAAAACTCAGAAAATGAATTGAAAATTGCATAATACTATTAACAATGCTTATTTAAAAGTTAAAATTTTATTTCATAGCTATTAAAATATGTACACAAATTCTGTTTTTTTTAATATCTGATAAAATATAATATGTGCTTATTAATAAAAAATAAATTGTATATAAATGCATGTCATAGTTTATAAATATTTATAACCGAAATATATAAGATCAAATTTATGTTATTAAAAAATAATAATAAATCAATTCAATATTTTATATTATTGAAAATTCAAAGTGATTTAAAGCTTTTTTTTTTTTTTTTTTTTTTAAATTTCACTCATAATATGTTCAATATCTAACTTTTAAAAGAAAAATTGCATTAAAAATATTAATATTTAATTATGCACAATATACTTTTTAAAATGTTGTACCGAATTTGCAAAGATTAAAAATAAAAACTTTTAATGCATCCTGCTATATGGTGTCTGTCCATGTTCTCGTCTCTCCCACAGAGCGAGTAATTTGGACTATAAAAAATGCTAATGGGGCGCAGATGGCTCGCCATAGTCATAGCTCATTACGAGTCTGAACATCGTAGCTCGCAAGGGAATGTTGAATCTCAACTTTCTTAGATTGGGACTGGCCTTCCGCATTCCATTGTAAGACACAGCCTCCATAAAGATGATCACTCTTGGAGCCTTGCTGCATGCCGATAGTAGTAGATCATTTAGCCGCCTAGGACGTTACCAGGGTGCACCACAGGAAAGCAGATCTACTTTCGCACCTCATTCTGCTTATTGTAATTTTTAAGAAATTTCAAATTTATAATAGCAAAATTAACTAATTCACTATTTTGCAAAATATTTTTTTTTTTTTTTTTTTTTTTACTGTACGTAAAGGTATTATTCCATTTTTAACCTGTATAACATAACAGACATAGCATTACATAAAAATGAAAAACAAATTTTAATTTATAAGTTACCCCAAAACGAAATATCTTATATTTTCTATTGTAATTAGTTAATTAGTAATTAGTAATTAGTGAATTAGTTAATTTTCTAAAATTAACTAATTCACTATTCAATTTTTTTTAAAATATCATTTTCACTGTACGTAAATAGTATTATTCCATTTTTAACCTGTATAACATAACAGACATAGCATTATATAAAAATGAAAAACAAATTTTAATTTATAAGTTACCCTAAAACGAAATATCTTATATATTCTACTCTAATAAGTAGAGATTTCATAATATAGTATGAGATCATCAAAAAAAAAAGTTTTTTTTTTCAAATATTTCATTTATTTAACAAAAAAAAATTATCCATTGAGAAATTTATCTTATTCATTATTCTTTTTAAAATATCATATCTAAAATAGCTAAGAAAAACTTGGATTTTAAAATTATAGATAATAAAAATGTATGTAACATAAATGAATATTTAATGTAAAATTGAATGGCAAAATGCTTTCATTTTGCAATGGGTTCACCATCGATAGACAGTTACGTATTAGTTCTCTCAAGGCAGAAAAAAAAAAAAAATACACATGCTAACATGCTACGTTAAGATAATTATTCAATTAGGAATTTACCGTTGATGAAAATTCATCTTTTAGATAAAGATTTATACAATGCAAACTACATTTACTAAACTCATACTGGATTTACTAAAGCCATTATCTTTACAGCGAAAGGAAAATATTTTGTTGGGGTTTTAAGATGAAAACTTATTGTTCAAAGTAAATACGGGGTCTAATATAAGCCATTAGTTTCAGACTAGTTTTAATAAAAGTAGATTTTGTTATTTTGAAAACTTGGGGAAGTAAATGCTTTCATGTTACCTGGTAAAAGTATTATGAAAGACATTAAAGAAAAGCTAATTCTTTTTACGAAATATATGGCTCAAAAGTTTCGCAACAAAATGAGAAAAGTAAATAACTTGAAAACTATTTATTTGAAAATGTCATTTTTCTAGATTATGGGTGGTGACACTATTCTAGAAAAGCACAAAAATAAATAAATTAATAGATATCAAATAATAAAAAATTAGACAAGTCTTGTTCTACTTTTTAAAGATTATGATTGTTAATAGTAGATAGATTGCTAATAATACAAGAGTAGGATTGTTAATAGTAAAAATTGTTCAATAGTGGAGATTTATTAGTACAGAATATGATTATCTATGATAAGGCACACTTGACAATTTCGATTATGTCAATAATAATATTATCCATGACAGTTTGGAATGCATGAAGTCACGCATTTAGATGTAGATGGGAAAGATTCCGAAGAAGGCCATAGAGTAAAGGCAAACGTGTCTTAGAATATCCCATACATGTTCAATGGATTCGATATTTGTGATTGCCATCCTATACGAAACAGTGCTTAAAATACTAAGTAACGGTAGACGAATACTTTGAAATAGGATACTATCACCCATAAAAATCTTCCTAAATCATATCGTCCATATAATATAGGATTCCTTATTGAAAGAAATGAATGAACATACTTTATAAGGGAGTTATATCTTAATATCACTCTGCAATCACAGTACTACGAGGATAGATGAATAGGAATGCTGCAGCCAACCATAATCCGTACTCAATTCCCAAGACCGTTAAACCGCCACCTCTGTATGCATATATAATTCGCGAATATTGTTGATTTGATATCCGCTTTCATTGATACTCCGGATCAAAATCGCATAGTCTGTTGGCTAAATCGGTATCGGTGAAATTCATGGTGTCCTGTTATAGTTGTTTCCTGTTGAAGTGATCTCGAGCACAGCTTAAGCGATTTCCACTTGAGAGATACAAATCTCAGATTTCCTTGCATACGGCTGATCTTCATGTAGCCGTTTATAAAGAATTTTTCATTATATAGTTATTCCTGATGATCATGCAAGTCGGAAACAATTTGATCTATGGCGTTTAATTATAACATAGAAAATGGTCATCCTATGTTGTACTGCTCTTGGTAGTCCCGATAACTGAACTGAATGACTGAACTCACTGTACTCATTTTTTATAATTTGACTTCTTAATGGCTTTATCTACTCAATTTTTACAATATGGTTCTTTCGATAATCATATCTACTCAATTTTATTGATAATTTGTCTCCTTCGATAGCCAATTTGTCTCCTTTCGATTTGTCTCTTTTTTTACAATTTGGCTCTGTTTTGCAAATCTGGATACAAAATACACCGACAATAATACCTTAAAAATTACCACAAAGATACATCAAATATTCTTCTACTCAAATGCTATGGAAAACTAATATATTTCAAAAATACTTATAAAATCTCAGATTAACTCAATTTTAATCAATAAGACATTTAAAAACAAATTGTTTACTGTTTTATTTTGCTGTAGTATTCTTATAAAATATTTTACAACTACAAATTAAGCAACTTCTATAGAAATTTATCATGCGTAATTCTTAAGATAATAAAAGTGATACATTCTGAATTTAAAATACTAGAGCAACAAGCAAAAAAAAATTTTTTCTAGCAATATGGGTTATATTTTAATAGCATAACACAATGCATTACTTTCACTATAATCTTTTTTTCACATTGTTTAGAAATTTGTGTTTTCCAGCTGAAGAACTTTTAAGCACATTTTAAAGGACTAATTTTACTAATGACTATAATTAGTGGCATAATTTTACAATCGATAAAGATTACAATACAAAAGAGACATGAGACATAAATATTTATTTTTTCATGGAATGTTTTCAACAAATTTAGACACATCTCAATGTCTTCAGTAAAAAAATTCTTTCAAAAACATTTTGATAAAAAACATTTAAGCAAAATTTTGATCATTGTAAAATAAGATAATATTTAAAAATATTTTTGTCAAATAATTTTAAAAATTGTGCTGTTCTTTAAATTATGCTATTAATTTAACGAATATAAGTTATGGCGCTTAAATTTGATTAAATAAATATCATCATGCAGTAAAAATATCGAACTTTCTTTCTATTTTTCGAAATGGAAACCGTAGAAGTACTAAATTTTTGCAAACTATTAATCTATTGTGTGTAAATTAAGATAATGTATGCATCTCTTGAAATTTTTCCACATGAATCTCGAAAATTAACTGGCTTCAAAAATTCTGGCAATGAGATCTGTAGGAAGGAAAAACATTTACAAATATTTAATGCGAACGAAAATAATTAATTATATTATAATGTTAGTATGTTTATGTTTAAATTAAAATAATGTATGTTTCTCTTCAAAATTGACCACATGAACCTCGACAATCAGATTGCTTCAAAAGTTCTGGCAATGAAATCTGTAGGAAGAAAAAACATTTAAAAATAATTTATGAGAATGAAAATACTTAATTATATTAATATAATCTGTAAATTAAAATAATGTATGTTTATCTTCAAAATTGTCCACATGAACTTGAAAAATGAGGTAGCTTCAAAAATTCTGACAATGAAATCTATATTAAAGAAAAATATTTAAAAACATTTTTATATGAAAGAAAATGCTTAATGATATTATTACATTAAACTATTTATGTATAAATCAGAATAATGTATGCTTCTTTTAAAAATTGTCTACATGAACCTTAAAATGAGTTTGCAAGGAAATCTGTAGGAAGGAAAGTGATTAATAGTTAAATATATTATTATATTAACCTAATGTGCAAATTAAAATAATGAATGTTTAAAAAATTGACCATATGAGGCTCAAAAATCAGATTGCTTCAAAAGTTATCTAATGAAATATGTATGAAAGAAAAACATATTTTGTGCGAATGAAAATACTTAATTATATTATTATATTAATCTGTTTATGTGTAAATTAAAATAAAATAATATAATTTGCTACAGCGGATCAAAGCAGCTGACGATTGTGCGCAAAACTTGGCGCAATCCCCTATTTGTGAAGCAGCATTTTCATAGCTAATCATGTATATTTATCTCAGAATAAACCTTTGTTTCAGATGCGGCTTCTTATCTAAGTAAATGTGATTAGTATAGAAAAAAGTTTTGGTTACAGTATGATTATTAAATGCAACATAACATTTCTTGTAAAAACGAATTTTGAATATCACATTATTTTTAAATATCAAGCAATTAAATATTTAACTATTGTTAAAAGGCACGAGATAGTTATCATTTCCCCAATTTTTTTTTATCAATGTATATTTTTTGATTACTTCTCATTCGATTGATAAAAGCTAGATTCTAACGATTATTAGCTGGATTTTGTGTAGGTTTTTCTTTTTTTGGACGATACCATCATTTATGTCGCAATATTAAACATGTGAATAAGATGTATAATACATGAAAGTTGATTACAATGTAGGATGCTGTATTATCGCGTGAACCACACGTCGATTGGTGGAATTCCCCATTAATTTGCAATAAACTTCTGTCATCCCTTATTATCATGCGATAGTTATGTTACCATCTTCTCAAACACGAAATCTATATACATTACTTAAGACCTGTTAGAGTAGAATGGAGTTGTTTCCAGTACTGTTTAAATGATTTTAAATTTGACACAATGCAAATTCTGATGTCCGAAGCTGAAGATTATCATATCTATGTAAGCAGTGTTTAATAAGTGTCTCTAATTTAAATTTAGTTTGTCGAGATATCTACTGAATCTTATGTTGTGGAGTCCACATGTTGACTAATAATCAGTATGTGATTGCAACAAAAAAAAAGATCAAAGCAGCTGTAGATTGTGTGCAAAACTTGATGCAATCTCCTATTGTTGATGCAGCACTTTTATAACTAATCGTACGTCTTTATATCAATATAAAACTTTATTTTAGATACATTTAATTAGAGCTCCCTGTATAAATAAATAGGATTAATGCACAAAACATTTGGGTTACGGTATAATTAAGTTCATTATTAAACGCAACATAATATTTCTTGCAAAAACTAATTTTGAATGAAACATCACAAAATAATTCAATATTTGACGATTGTTAAAGGCACATGATAATTATCACTTCCCTTTTTTTTTCAATGTATAGTTTCTGATTACTTCTCATTCGATTGATAAACGCTAGAATCTAACGATTATTAGGACGATTAAATACAATAACAAGTGGAATGAGAAAAAAAAACAGGTATTATAAATAGAACTTTAAAAGAAAAATAAATAAAATAAAAACGAAGTTAATTAACTTATACGAAGTAAGAAATTTTTTTTCCCGCCAAAGAACATTATTTTTTCATCAATCTCTAAACACAAAAACATTTCGCGTCACTGCTTAATCTAAAATGATTAAATCACGACAGAAAAGAATTGCGGAAGAAAATAAATAAAAAATATCCGCCATTTTATAATGCCAAACAATAGCCGGAGGGAGAGCGTTTTAATTTTTAATACATGTAAAAACACTTCCAAGCTACTTGAATGAGAATTTAACTATAGGGATATTAATATCATGCAGATGTTTCCCAATTTTGCCAAGAATTGAATAACTTTTAACAGAATAAAAATAAAAAAAAAAGTGTCTTACCTTTTTTGTGTCGTTCTTTTTGCGGTTACGATACTTAATTAAAGCTATTTGTCAAAAAGTGCACGCCATTGGAAGCCTATTAAGAAGCGCTTAAAAGTTTCCCAACCGGAAAACCCAATTTCTAAAGAACGTTGGAAAAGAAGCCCCCAGAGAAAGTAATGCATCGTGTTCTGCTATTAGAATATGCTCTTCCACGGGGGTAGAATAACTTTGTTGTCTTCCCGCTCTGCCAAGAATTTTAAATTTAAAGTGTATCGCTTTCGCATGAATGCACGCCGTATATTTTCTTAAAATTCGCTCAATTTGTTGGTACCAAGTATTTTCAAGGAATTTTTTCATATATTATATAAAATATTTTGATTTCTTTTTTTTTTTTTTTTTAAATTTCTTTAATAAAGATCATTTTTAAGCGCTCCTTTTAATAAAATATTTTTAAATATTGTTTTTTCTTTCTACACATTTCATTGAAAGAATTTTTAAAGCTACCTCATTTTTGGGATTCACGAGGAAAATTTTTACAGAAACATACATTATTTCAATTTACACATTAAGAGATTAATATAATAATATAATTTAGTATTTTCCTTAACATAAATTTTTTTTAAATGTTTTACTTTCTTATAGAATTCATTGCCTGAATTTTTAAAGCTACCCCATTTTTGAGATTTATGAGGAAAATTTTTAGAGAAGCATATATTATTTTAATTTACACATTAATAGATGAGTATAGTAATGTAATTAAGTATTTTCATTCGCATTAGATATTTTAAGTGTTTTTCTCTTCTTACAGAATTCACTTGCAGAATTTTTGAAGCCAGCTTATTTTTGAGGATATTAATCCATTTAGCTGCCTGAACGCAACATACATGGTCGTACTGATCTGGACTTAACTCAGTCAAGTCGACCCACTAACATTCTGGGAAATAACTTCCGGAGATATCTCACGCTTAATGATTTTGATAAAAGCGACCAGAACTCTAAAGGGTGATTCTATGAGAAATACAATAACAAGTGGAATGAGTAAATACAATAACAGGTGGAATGAGAAAAAAAACAGGTATTATAAATAGAACTTTAAAAGAAAAAAAATAAATAAATAAAAACGAAGTTAATTAACTTATACGAGGTAAGAAATTTTTTTTTCCACTAAAGAACATTATTTTTTCAGCAATTTCTAAACACAAAAACATTTCGCGTCACTGCTTAATCTAAAATGATTAAATCACGACAGAAAAGAATTGCGGAAGAAAATAAAAATAAAAATCCACCATTTTATAATGCCAAACAATAGCGGGATGGAAGAGCAGTTTAATTTTTAATACATGTAAAAACACTTCCAAGCTACTTGAATGAGAATTTAACTATAGGGATATTAATATCATGCAGATGTTTCCCAATTTTGCCAAGAATTGAATAACTTTTAACAGAATAAAAAAAAAAAAAGTGTCTTACCTTTTTTGTGTCGTTCTTTTTGCGGTTACGATACTTAATTAAAGCTATTTGTCAAAAAGTGCACGCCATTGGAAGCCTATTAAGAAGCGCTTAAAAGTTTCCCAACCGGAAAACCCAATTTCTAAAGAACGTTGGAAAAGAAGCCCCCAGTGAAAGTAATGCATCGTGTTCTGCTATTAGAATATGCTCTTCCACGGGGGTAGAATAACTTTGTTGTCTTCCCGCTCTCTGGCAAGAATTTTAAATTTAAAGTGTATCGCTTTTGCATGAATGCACGTCGTATATTTTCTTAAAATTCGCTCAATTTGTTGGTACCAAGTATTTTCAAGGAATTTTTTCATATAATATATAAAATACTTTGATTTTTTTTTAAATTTTTTTAATAAAGATTACGGCATTTTTAAGTGTTCTCGTTTGAATAAAATATTTTTAAATGTTTTTTCTGCCTACAGATTTCATTGCCAGATTTTTTAAAGCTACCTCATTTTTGAGATTCATGAGAATAATTTTTAGAGAAACATACATTATTTTATTTTACGCATTAATAGATTAATATAATAATATAATTAGGTACTTTCATTCCCATAAAATAAAATGTTTTTCCCTTCTTACAGATTTCACTGGCAGAATTTTTGAAGCAAGCTTATCTTTGAGGATATTAATCCATTTAGCAGCCTGAACGAGACATACATGGTCGTACTGATGTGGACCACTGAAGTGGACCCACTGACATTCTGAGAAATAACTTCCCGTTGAGATATCTCACGCTTACTGATTTTGCAAAAAGCGATCAGATCCCTAAAGCAACGATGCTATGTGAGTACTCTACAGAGAAAAGTACTATCAAGTTGACAATTTTTTCTACTTTCATTTATTTTTGTTTTTCTTTTTTACATAATCAAATAGTTACATTTTCATACACCTGCCTAACTTATAGTTATCAAGCGCTTATTTTCTCAGTTTAAGTTTTTTTTTCGATACTTCTCAGATGATTGATAAAGACTAGATTTCCAACGATTATTAGGACAATTAAATACATTAACAAGTTGAATGAGAAAAAAAAAACAGCAGGTATTATAAATAGAACTTTAAAAGAAAAAAAACATAAATATAAACAAAGTTAATTAACTTATACGAGGTAAGAAAAAAAATTTTCACGCCAAAGAACATTATTTTTTCATCAATCTCTAAACACAAAAACATTTCGCGTCACTGCTTAATCTAAAATGATTAAATCACGACAGAAAAGAATTGCGGAAGAAAATAAATAAAAAATATCCGCCATTTTATAATGCCAAACAATAGCCGGAGGGAGAGCGTTTTAATTTTTAATACATGTAAAAACACTTCCAAGCTACTTGAATGAGAATTTAACTATAGGGATATTAATATCATGCAGATGTTTCCCAATTTTGCCAAGAATTGAATAACTTTTAACAGAATAAAAAAAAAAAAAAAGTGTCTTACCTTTTTTGTGTCGTTCTTTTTGCGGTTACGATACTTAATTAAAGCTATTTGTCAAAAAGTGCACGCCATTGGAAGCCTATTAAGAAGCGCTTAAAAGTTTCCCAACCGGAAAACCCAATTTCTAAAGAACGTTGGAAAAGAAGCCTCCAGTGAAAGTAATGCATCGTGTTCTGCTATTAGAATATGCTCTTCCACGGGGGTAGAATAACTTTGTTGTCTTCCCGCTCTCTGGCAAGAATTTTAAATTTAAAGTGTATCGCTTTTGCATGAATGCACGTCGTATATTTTCTTAAAATTCGCTCAATTTGTTGGTACCAAGTATTTTCAAGGAATTTTTTCATATAATATATAAAATATTTTGATTTCTTTTTTTTAAAATTTTTTTTTTAATTTCTTCAATAAAGATTATTGCATTTTTAGGTGTACTCGTTTGAATTAATTATTTTTAAATGTTTTTTCCTTCCTACAGATTTCATTGACAGAATTCTTAAAGCTACCTCATTTTTGAGATTCATGAGGACAATTTTTAGAGAAACATACATTATTTTAATTTACACATTAATAGATTAAATACTTTGATTTCTTTTTTTTATAATTTCATTAATAAAGATTACTGCATTTTTAAGTGTTCTCGTTTGAATAAAATATTTTTAAATGTTTTACTTTCTTATAGATTTTATTGTATATCTTTTGAAGCAATCTGATTATTGTGGTTCATCGGATAATTTTTAAGAGAAACATACATTATTTTAATTTACACATTAATAGATAAAATAATAATAATATAATTAAGTATTTTCATTCGCATGAAATATTTTAAATGTTTTTCCCTTCTTACAGATTTCACTGGCAGAATTTTTGAAGCAGGATTATTTTTGAGGATATTATAGATGGCGCCAGATGTAAGAGGAAAATTTCTCCCTAGCGCGCTTGCTCAGTTTCCTATGAGCATGCGTGCTAGTGAAAAAAAGCTAATTGACGTCCTATTTTTACCGTACGGTATGCAACTTGTTTTTTATTATTTCATTTAGTGGCCTGAACGCGACATACATGATAGTATTGACCTGGACCTAACACAGTAAAGTCGACCCACTGACATTCTGTGAAATAACTTCCCGTTGAGATATCTCACGCTTACTGATTTTGTCAAAAGCAATCAGAACCCTATGTGAGTTCTCTACAAAGAAAATTACTATCAAGTTGGCAACTTGTTTCTACTTTCATTTCTTTTTTTTTTCTCTTTTACATAATGAGATAATGAGATAGTTAAATTTTCATACACCTGCCTAACTTATAGTTATAAAGCGCATATTTTCTCTGTTTAGGTTTTTTTTTTTTCAGCAATATAGAGTTCAGAAAAATTGGCAACCCGGTATGAGCAAAAAAAGCACACTTTAAGGTACACCTTAATAACAATAAAATGGCATGTTATCTATACATATCACAAAATTAACTACACCAATAAAATTATTTTTTAAAAATAATTCAGTTGATTCTATGAAATATTTTACTTTATTTGATCTGTAATTTCAAAGAAATAGGAGAATTATTTTTTAAAAATTCATCGTTTTCATATAAAAATAAAAAAATATGAAAACCCTCCCGCAAGTTTACAATGATATAAGATAAAAATCATAGTTCTGAAATTAGTTTTAGAATAGCATTATTTAGACTTATGCTATTGGTCTTTCAATTTGAATATTTAAATAATGTATGAAGAATAGTTAAAGCATCATGCATAGAAATATTTTGAATACGCGAGTTCAGATCTCAAATTATGTCTAGACTGAAATTCACACAAGTTTGAAATTCTTAACATATTGTGAAACAAGCTATCAGACTGCTTGAGAATTTCCAAAATGTAACTTTATCATTCGTTTTTAAGCTGAAAAATAGTGAAAATTACAATCTTAATAAAAGGACACGCAATTCAATAATATTCAAAGTAAAATATACTTGTATAACAAAATAAACTGTTTTCGAAAAAAATCGCAAAAACTTCTTTATACTCTTAAAAGTGATTTTAGTGATTTAAAATTACGCAGAAAACGTAACAATGAACGCTGCACCAAAATATAGTAATATAATTTGTGGAGATGCTGTAACTAAACATTATTGGTCACGTGACCAAAAATGTGTGCATTTTTTGCACAGTAAAATTTCGAGAACTCCTTATTTTAGATATGAGTACTTAGCATCATCAGAATCACACTGCCGAGCTATTGATCAAATGGAAGTGGTATAGTTAATCCTATATATCAATATGAGTCAATATGAGATAGTTCAGTAATTCATAGATGTAGAATGCATTTCTAAGAACATAACCAGCGTCTAGGAGATATAATCGAGGAAAGTCTATACTTACAAGGGCCATAGATGACAACGTGGTTTTGCAACGAACTTCAAGCAGACATAGAACCACTTACCAACTCACCCTTGATCTTTTCTTGCAACAGCCATTTGAAGTCTGGTAACCACATCAACTGTAGAAAAAATGGTTGTATGGAAGACGTTTGGCGTTGGGTGCGATCACACGAGCCTTAAAAAAAGTTAAAAGTTAATATTTCATCTTTTTGCATCTTTCAAATAAAATAATTATGTCCAGCTATGTTATAAAGTATGCATAATCATGGTCACTTCAGAAAGCAGTTGCATAACAAAAGAGATAGCACAGTATATATTTTATGAATTTGTATAACCAAATTATAGTATATATTTTTATTGTATTGTATATATTTGTATAACATAGGAGACTCGCCAGATAATTAAATTAAATAAAAATCAAACATTTCGAAATCACGTGCTAAGTATATTTACGTTATTGAAATGCGGCCGTTAGTTGTAGTTTTCCAGTGACCGAAAATAGTATTATTCTAGTATAAGACAGCTTATTCCTTGATAAAGTTATCCTAATGATATTACAAGTATTGCAGATTCCTTAGGTATATTTAACATGTTTCACTCATGTATATACGTATATCTCTTATTGGAAAATATTGATTAATTTAACTACTTCAGTATCGATTTACCACAATTTGATCCCCAGCTAAAATTCGACGAATGAATCTTCTCTTTCAAGTTAAGTGTAGTTTCAAGTTAACTGATACTTTGTACAAATCTTTGTATTGATAAAAATCATTGCTTCTAATTATCTATTCCAGCATGTTTTGAAACTAAGCAATTAAAAAGAAAATATCGATACACAAGAAGTATAGTAATTAAATTAATGCAAATTAATGCAATTTTCTAGTACTAGTGAATGTAATATTTGTTTAAAAAATAACACATGCATTTTTTTAAACTTTTTGTAAAGTTTTTATAACAAAATTGATTTACTGATTATTTTAAATATATAATAAAACTTCTATTTTTTCGAAAAACCTTTCTTAATTATTTTTTTTTATAAAACCTAAAAATTAAGTAATTTTCTTTTTCGGTCATCATTACTTTCAAATATTGTAACGCAAGCTCAATATGAGAAATTAAAAAAAAAATTAACAAATATTATCAGTTTAATAAAATATTTTTTATTTATAAATAATGAAGCATATTATTTTCCAAAATATATGATTTTAAATATTTTATTTCCTTTTAAAAATAATCAAGGAAGAAAAAATACCATTTAAAAAAATCTTAACGTTACAGACTGCTGGACATTACAATTCTTACTCCATGAAGACAACTCGCATTAAATGCAAAATTTAAATGAAAGTAGCTGGGATATGCAGATTTATAATATTTCAACATGTACTAACAAAGCAAACGGAAATAATGCCATTCACAAACTGTTTAAAATGAAAGATTGTTGTCGAATATGTTACAAACTCCTTAGAACTGTAATCGTACTCCGTCTACGAATTGTTCCCTTTCACGTCATTGTTGTTACTTGTCCGTTGTAGACGCGGGTTATGTATCTTTAATATATTATGCATTTATATATGTACATATACATATAGTAGAGGATATGTATAGTATCTATAGTAATAGTAGTATATATAAGGAAAAGTAGTGGAATATGTAAATTGACTAACAACATCTCAACCGTTTGGATATCTCATCAACGGTTCGTTGGACTAGAAAGGTAAGAAATTTATTAGAAATTTTCTAGTTTAAGCGAATTGTTTGGTGAGGCAAAATTGTAAAAGTGGATTTATTTAACGAAAATCGCGTTGCACATTTATTACTTCATTGTGTAAATGCGATTACTTAAATGGGTGAAAATATGTCGGATGCCTCATTTGTATCGCAATTTAATCTCGGTAGGATCGTGGCTTACCGAGATTGCGGTTAAGGAATCAGTACTGGACATACAGAACAGCTATACGGAATTTCAATGACCTGAAATTACTAATACCTAAGAACACAGACGCATTAAGTATCCTGAGAAAGAAATTCGGTTCATTTGCGAAACGAAAAGCACCAGCAAACTGTCAGGCAGTGTATCTCAACACCGCCAACGACTGTCAACATGATATCCCCTTTTTTGGTGCATACACACAAACGGGACTGTATCTGTGCGCATAGGGATAGACTAAAAGAAACATTGCCTGGATAAATTTGTAATCGCGGTAAGAACCCAGCACCTAGAGAGATGGTATGAGGTAAAAAAATCCTGGTCACATCTTTTTCGTATAGCCTGTAATTTCAACGGCTGTCATTACATTTCTGAGAGGCGAGGCCAGATGCCTTTTAGCAAGATGATGTACCATAAATTTAGTGGTAAATGGCTTTTAATGTAGCATGTCGATTTTCTCCAGCAAATACAATTGAGTAAGTTTGATATAGAGTTGAACACACTATGGATGTTTTCGTTAACATTTCTCCCAAAAAGTAGGAACTCACTCCAGCAATTTCTACACCACTGTCCCACGCTACTAATTAATGGCAATCACTTCGCTTCTCACTCAAATACTTCATTATACAAATTATTCATCGTAGTCAGTTCAACCAGCTACTCGCTTAATAGCCATATTATTATAAACAGTCACGAAGTTCTATCGCAGGATTCAATCTTTGCTATAAAACAAGCTACACTGCCAGAACTATTTTCTTCATTTCTATACCTTATCAATTCAGAACGGAAGGTTATTCTTCCTTCTCCATGTTACCTGAATCTATCACTAGATATGTCTTTGACTTGGATCAAGTCATATAGCCAGAAGATTTATATTATCCTGAATGAATTTATTCCTCTATAAAGTTATCGTCGAGCTGTTATAATAAATTTCCTTTGGGTTTTTATAGGCTTATATCTTTGATTTACTAAATTCTTTCGGATTTTACTGATTTCCAAGACAACCTGTGTCACACAGCATTGTAAATTTGTGTAAATTATTGAGTTCCTTTTTATTTGACAATGCAGTTTTAGCCTTTCAACATTAAAATATTTGTATTTGTCTAATGATTTTTAGTATGTTTGCTGCAGATTTTCCTCATTTCTGTTATTGAATTTTCTTTTCTTTTTTGTCGAAGTCTGAATGTAAGGCACTTCTGGATTTCGTATTGCGAATGTTATAATGATTTTTATACAATTTGTACGTAGCGGAAACTGTTGTGAATTTTATTGTGCAAAATGATCGTGTTTTTAGTACATTTAGTAGATATATGCTTTAGTTTTAATGCCCATATGTTAAGTTATTTAAAATATCATACACTATATATTGCAAAATTGTTGCATATAATTTGAAAAATTGTTGTATATAATTTGCAAAATTACTTCAAATAACTGTGACATTTCGAGGTAGAAATATAGCAGTTCAGCATAATAATTTACTGAAATATAATAGCTAATTATAATATGATAATTTCTTATAAATCAGTATAAAATATTATAAATTATAATAAATTTCTTTATCAACTAAATTAACAACTAAAATAATAGAAATTGGCAAAACGAATTCTGTTAAAGTTAAGTTATTATACATAAAATTTATTACTTGTTATTACACATAAAATTTAACAATAATAATATTCTTACGTAATTCATGTTAATTATATGTTAATTATTATATAATCTCTTATGAATGATTATAAATAGATATATGCAGGATATATATTTGAATTTAAGGAATCCTTTTAAGGAAATAATTATTACTTGAATTTTTTCAAACAATTACAATTTTTGTTTTTCTTAATTAAAAAAAAAAAATACAAAAAAGATAAACTTTGAAAATAAATTGTTTACATTAAAATAGTTAATTACATTAATGTGTTTTGCTATCAGAAATTAACTGTTTTTCCATTAAGAAATTGTTTTTTTTATTTTTGGATGAAATAATTAAAAATATTAATGAAATTGCTTTTTCTCTCTTTAAAAGCAAAAGTAAAAAAAAAAAAAAAAATTGATCTTCTCTGTTTTTTAATCATCTCTCTTAATTTAATTGAAATTTTCATAAAAAACAGCTAATTTTTTATATGCAGCTTATTTCTTAATTTATATTTAATTATATTTAAAGTGTTTTGCATGTCGTAAGCCGTTAATAAAATTTTAGCTTTAAATCTCCTTACGAAGTTTGGAGTTTTAAGATGTTTCAATTTTTAAGTGTTAATTCATTTTGCTTTTAAACGCGTTTTTATTTTTTAGTTGAAAAACTAGAATGATAATTCAACTGCAAATTATTTAGCAATAATTTCAATTTTGCAAAATATTCAATTAATTTTACGTAAGTATGTAACTTAAATATTTCTTTAAAGAGCTATACAACATTTTAGGAAAGACAAAAAACCCCATTTATTTACAATTTTTAAATACAATTCTAAATAGCTGATTTCATAGTACAATTCTAAATAGCTAATTTAATAGTAATTTAATAGTACTAATTCTTCCAATATATTCATTGTGTACAAATTTAGTACAATTTCTAAATATAATTCTAAATAGCTGATCTAACAGTACAATTCTAATTCTTTCAATGTATTTACTATATAAATTTAGTACAATTCTAAATTTGTAATTAAAAGAAATTTAATTTTTAATTGAAAGAAAATTTCTATTACAATTCAAGTTTCCCATATAAAATATATGCAGGGTGAGAAATTTAAGTGGCGATAAATTCAATAAGGTTGGCAATAAGCATCATAAAACAAATTCTCACAGAACATTATAACATTGAACATATATAACATTTGGTGGTGAACACCTTTAAATGGTGAAAGGAGATTTGAAGAGATATTTAAGGAGGATCTAATGTCGAATGGAGAAAACAAATAGTACAACTATAAAATTGATTTATAAACATTTATTTGACAACATTTGATAGAAACATAACCTGTGGTGCAGAATACAATTCTGAAGGGAGGCTGTGAGTAAAAGCTGTTATTTCAATTGATAAACTTAGGCATTCATTGCACAGTGGCGGCAAAACGATTTTTAGACGTGTTTGGAGACACCAGATGTGATGAACATGCGTGAGTGATCAATTCGTCCACATGCAAATAATAAGCGAGTGGCATAATATGTCTCCAGAAGACGCTCAACTAATGCTTCAGATCTACACTCAGGTGTAGTAATGGTTATTTACTGTATTGTTAAAATAAGCTTGGATATTTTTATGTGCAAACCACATGTTCGTTGTACTGAGTACGGTAGATTTAAGTAGTACTTAGTAAGGTATTACTTTCTTTTTATTAACTTAAATTTCTTAAATGGGATTTGCTCAAATGTATGGCAAACTCAGGAAGATGTTCTACACAAAAACATGGTATATTGCACCATTGAAACGTTAGTCCATATGTACAGCCCAAACATAACAAACAGAGAGAAATTCATGGGAATGAGATCTGGATGTTGCAAAGACCAATTGGCGGTTTCGGCACTTACAATCCACCTCCTTGGATATATAATATGAGGCTTTTTCGCTATCTGGATACAAGGTCAGGATTTGTATCTTTCCTTATAAGGTTTATGACTTGCTGAATGACGTGTGATGTGAGGGGGGGGGTCAGTTTTTTTCAGTTCAAACGATATGTCAGGAGACATACGAGAGCATTTAGCAACAAGCATGCTTTTTGGATTTTGGTTTCGGTAGGTATGCAGTCGACGAGTCATCGTGCGCTAGTGTTTTGCAGCTCTTTTAAAAAGCTAATTTCATAATATAATGCTTTATGTACGAGTTCTTGCACACTTTATTTTTTGATGTGCCTGAATCATTAAATACCATAATGCTATGAATTTATCAATGGTACTGTTATCATTGAAAATGAAATCTGGAAGGCACATGAATACAAGGTTATAGTTAGATGTAGGTAATATTGCATCCTGAGAAGAGACTACATCACTTGATGGAAAATTGTGCATCTTAGGATTTATATCCAAGAGGTTTTATAGTGAGATCTCTAGAGAATACACCCTAAAAAGCTTAGAGATTTTTAGTGTTCAGATTTCTGAGGTCCCAGCCTTAAAGATAGCCTGTATTGCACTTTCTTCCATTTTGTATATCAGTCTTTTTGGATTGAATCTCAAGATAATGGTATGGATGTCTTACCTAAACCATAATATTGCATTTTAAGTGACTTTTAGAAAGTGTTCAAGGGGGTGAATGTATTTTTGGAAAGTGTTGGGGAAAAGTATAATACAGGTAGTAGAATATGTTTTCTTTATTTTTTTAAACACTAGCATTTTGATATGATTGGTGCTTTTTAGAAAAATATCAGTCTAAACTTTTTCTGATTTTATGTTTTAAATATGTGAATATAGGTTAAATCTTTAACATAAAGCATTGGATATCAATAAATTTATAATTATGAAGTCTAGAGGAAAATTTATGTTTACAAGTGGTCATGGTGCATTCCCAACATACTGCAAAAGATTCAATCTCACAGAAGATGATTTTTGTTCCTGTGGAGACACTGGGTAACCATTCTATTATGCAACTACTTATTCTCTTTCTTTACATTCAATGGCACGGAAACATCATTTATAATCCATGGACTAGATAGGAATCATCAAATTAGTAGCTCCATAGAAGACAGAGAGCATTTAATCATCCCTAGAAACCATTAAACCTAAAATACGAATTGAAATTTCTGCGACCATTCTATCACTCTCAACAAAAGTATTTCATTCGTCATAGAATGAAAAGCGTCATAATTTTTTGTATTCCATGCGATACTTTTTTTCACTGGTTTGTCAGTATTATTTAATTCTTTGCCATTACATACTTCTCGTGTCTTTTATGTTGGTGTGAGTTATATAGTATTATTTTAGTTAACATAGGTTTTGCTATTTTAGTTATCATAACATATTTTTTTTCTTTTCTTTATTACTTGTACTATTGCTTGTACTCGTGTATTTCTATAATTGTAAGTTCTTTATTATTATTATTTTTTCAACCTCACCTTTTCAACTGGTAAGGACCTATTTAGGCATAGGTACGAGGGGGGAGAGGGGGGGATGTGGAGTAAAGTAAAGCATGGGAGAAACATAGTTGGTTGTGTTAAATCTGGGGCTAAAGTATTTGTTTCGATCTACTTGTATTCTGAA
Source organism: Caerostris darwini (assembly GCA_021605075.1). NCBI lineage: Eukaryota > Metazoa > Arthropoda > Arachnida > Araneae > Araneidae > Caerostris > Caerostris darwini. The sequence goes on from BPLQ01006727.1 coordinate 253,804, forward strand.
AATTTCTTCTGGGTGATAATTCTCAAGCTTTTTCTTTTTACTGAAACTGGTTTTATCGTCAATGGGTTGACATGATGTGGGTGGTCTAAAGAGAAATAATATCTAACGTTGAGTTCGTTTCTATTTTCGTTAACCTTCTTTTCACTTCTCGATATTGGAATACCTACAAATTGTAGATATATTCATAATTATAATTATAATAATAGCTTTTATTTGTACATTTTCATGAATTAAGTTTACATTTTTATAATTATAGACAAAAATAACCAAAAGTGAGGCAGAAAGCAGATCAAAATATCGTGGAAACTCTTGAATTAAAACTCTTGACTTTTCACAATTTCAAAGTATGTTAGTTAAAATTGCTCACAATTTTTGTTTTAAATTATGTATAAAAACCGTTTTTTTTTGTGTGATGAATATTTTCTTACAATAAAATTGATAATTATTTGTTTCCTTACATCAATTTGTGTATGACTTTAATCATTTGTGAAGTGCAATACATTGAAATTTAATGATATTATTGCCATGACAAAAAATAATATTTAATTACCAATGTAACCAACTTACTCAATACTTAATTGCCAATATAACCTACGTACTTAATACTTAATTACGAAATAACAAACATAGTTAATACTTAGTTACCGCCATTTACTCAATTACTTAATTTTTCAGAACATATATTAAACAGGAAATTTGAGCGGATAGTTGTATATTCCAAATTTAAATGGCAACCAACTGAGACATTGCTTTCATCAGCATAATCCAAGTTGAAATCCTTTGACCACCAATTATCACTGCCAAAAAATGACCAGGTTACTAGTTTGGTAAAATATACAGAAAAGGAAGCTAACACTTAATTACAAATATAATCAACATGCCTAATACTTTTATCAATATAATCAACGTACCTAATACTTAATTACCAACATAACCAGCATGTCTAATAATAAATTACCAATACTTGATTTCAACCAATTAATATTTCTGAACATATATTGAAAGTAAAATTTGCTCGGAGATTTGCATATTCCAAATTTAAATGACAATCAACTGCTTTTATTATGGCTTAAAATACAACTTTAACTGCCACAAATAAAAGCTATTATCACTACAAAAAATGATCAGGTTACTAATTTGATACAATATATAGGAAAGAAAACTAATACGTAATTACCAATAAAACCCACATACCTAATACATAATTGACAATATAATCAACATAACTAATACTTAATTACCAATATAACCCAGCTGCCTAATAAATAATTACCAATATAACCAACACACCTAATACTTAATTAGCAATATAACCAATATACCTAATCCTTAATTACCAATATAACCAGCATATATAATATTTAATTACCAATATAACCAAACTGCCTAATACGTAAGTACCAATTTAACCAACATACCTAATATTAAATTTCCAATGCAATCAACATAACTAATATTTAATTACCAATGTACCAACATATCTAGCACATAATTACCAACTAATACTTAATTGCCACTAATTACTGAATATTTTAGAACATATACAGAACTTGGAATTTGCTGGAAGATTTGCATATTGAAAATTTAAATGGCAACCGAGCCATTGTTTTCATCGACGTAATCCATTGACTACCAATCATCACAACAAAAAATGATCGGGTTAATAGTTTGTTAAAATGTACAGGAAAGAAAACTAATATTTAATTACCAATATAACCAACATATCGAATATTTAATTATCAACAAATACTCAATTATTAATGCTTAATTACATATTATTAATTATCGCCAATTACTTAATATTTTACAGTATTGAACATTAAATTTGCTCAGAGATTTGCATATTCTATATTGAAATGGCATGCAAAGAGACATGGTTTTCACGGACGTAATTCAAGTTGAAATCCTTTTACCATTAATTATCACTACCAATCATTGAACGGATTACTAATTTCCTTTTCACAAACGGTTGTGAATGACTTTTTGTATTTTAAGCCTTAATAAAATTATAAAAATAAAAATATTTTATAGTTATCTTTATTGTCGACTCAAGCATTCTTTCACCATGAATCATGTGTCCCTCTCACGAAGATAATTGGTCCACAGAGAAAAGCGAAACGGTAAAAATTTATTAGACAAAGAAAATGGTTTAAACTGAAAACTATTTTCAGTTAATTTTACAAAATAAAAAATCAAATATCCAATTACAATATTTCATTCCTGTAAGCAAGTACAAAAACATTAATAAATTTCAATTTAAAAAAGTTCAACTATCCCTATCTTCTCATAATTCATTTATCAATAGAATTATATTAAAAGTATGAAAAACTATTTTAGAGATTAAGGAGCATGTTATTTTCAGTTTCTTTACGTATAACTTTAAAATTGAAAATGTTTTTCTTGTGTCAACAATATTTATCTAAAAATTGAATCTGAGAACTTTCTTCTGTTAAACATATATTTCTCTATGTCTTTATAAATTATTTTTCATTACTGACTGTTATCCAGTACATATTTCGAAAACAATTTCTTTACTCTATGATTATTGTTGTTATTATTTTTGTCATAATAAGGCGGCTGTCTTTAAATCAGTAAATATTTAAACGACAACAACCATTGCTGATAATTCAATATTTTTTTAATGATTCAAAAGTTTGGAATAGAAACTAATTATTAATACAAACTTTTTCAGTTTGAAAAACAATAATCAAATAAACACAACTGTTTTAAAAAGTCTTTAATATGCCTTATAATTATTTCATGAACTATTATCTTAGTAAACAACTATGTCATTAAAATTCGAACTGATTTAAAAGTTATTTCTGAATTTGAAGAAATTACATCGAAAACTTCTATTGCTTAATGAAAATTATTTCAAAATTCTACATTATTTTAAAATACGCCCATGCCCATAAATTAAGGATAATTCAGAATCACGCAGAAATTGAACCCTAAAATAATAATTTCACCTGTAGAATTATCACACACATCTTGAAGAAGAATATGCAAATTACAGGAAACCACCAGATGGCGCGGATAGTACGTCACAATGACGAGAGTGTAAGAGAGGGGTATATAAGGAATGGTGGCAAAGAAGTAAAATTGTTCACAAGCACTTTAAAAGCCTTTCATTGCAATAACCGGATAGTTATGGCACGAAGAAAGCATTCGGATAATGTTTTATGTGGTAGAATTATCGGACGACTGGAATGTGGACGTACCCAGCTGGAAGTATCCGAGGGACTTGGAATCGCCCAGAGTGTCATCTCCAGGCTTTGGCAACGATTCCAAGATGATGGTAATGTGAGTAGATGTTACAGCATAGGTCGCCCCCAAGTTACAACGCCGAATGAGGACCGGTATTTAGCAGTTACTGCCAAAAGAAACATTCGGAGCACAGCATCAGATCTGTCTCGTCAGCTCTCTTCTACTACCGGTACGGCAGTTTCAAGGCAGACCGTGTATAGACGTTTAGGGCACATTGGTCTATATGCTCGTAGGCCTGTCAGATGTGTTCCACTTACCGCAACTCACTGTCGCCTGCGATTAACCTGGAGTAGAGAGCATGCATTGTGGACACCGCAACAGTGTTCTCGTGTGATGTTTCCCGGCGAGTCCAGGTTTAGTTTGCAGTCTGATTCTCGCCGGACTTTCATATGGAGAGCGCCAGGTACCCGTTACCACCAAGAGAACACCATTGAACGACACCGTTACGGTGGTGCAGGATGGCTCGTTTGGGGAGGAATTATTCTTGGTTCCAGATCTGACCTGCATGTTCAGAGTGTAACGATGACAGGCCACATCTATCGGGATGTCATTCTGGAACAACATGTACGTTTGTTTCGGGGCGCCATGGGTGCTGAATTTCTGTTTATGGATGACAACGCCTGTCCTCACCGTGCAAACATTGTAGACGAATGCCTTCAATTGGAGGATATCACCCGTATGGATTGACCAGCATACTCACCGGACTTGAATCCAATAGAGCATGTGTGGGATATGCTTGGCCGACGAATTGCCGACCGTTAACCCCCTCCCACCTGTCAACCGGAACTTCGGAGGGCATTACTTGATGAGTGGTGTAATAGGCGTTGTAAGGCCTGTATTGCATCGTTAGGGAGACATACTCCATATTAACCATTGTACTAACCATGTTATACGGTTTTTTGTAAGTAGGTTCTTTTTTGAAATTTTCTCCAGGCAGTAAAAATCGCAATTTTTATTAATTATGTCAAACATATAGCATCTTTTTTGCTCTTTACCTTTTGTTTAATAAATAGACTTTACAAATAAGTCAAATTTGTTTTGCTTCTGTCTCTTTCTTTGCCTGAACTTCATTATCCTTAATTTATGGACATGAGTGTATGTTAAGCTACACCTTGATAATAATTTATGGTTATTTTTTATAAATATTAAATATAAACTTAATAACTCAGGATTTGTTTACAAATATACTTATGTTTCAATTTAAATCTAACTTAAATATGTTGTTATTGTTGGCTATGGCATTATTCAAAATCAATTCTTACGAACTTTGTTATTTACCGTAGTAACAGAAAAAGCATATAAACAAATCATAATTACAAATTGAAAATACCACATATTTCTAACAAAAAAAAACCCAAAAGGCCTTAAAACTAGTTAAAAACAAGTTAAATTTTTTGAGGATAAAAACTTAAAAAAGCTAGAAGCACCATAATAAAAGTCCGTGTGATCAGGACATGTTTTAGCTGGCCGTAAGGAATATACAAATCACTATTCTGTTGCAAGTAAGAGTCCAGTCCTGAGCAAACAGTTAGATGGACCTTATTCATTTTTCTGTTTTACATAAAAGAGAGATTTTATGTAAAAATTTTGAACTCTGAAATTTTTCTGTTTTACATAAAAATTTCGGAGATCAAAATTCTATTTTGGTCAGATGTTCGACCAGACAATCGTGTCCAATTCTTAGTCTATAAACTGCAACAACCTCTTTCTGAGTTTTTCCACTAAATTGTACCAATCATCCCCGATTGCCTCACAGTTTGGTGCTAGATAATAATTCACTAATATATAGTGACTTAATTTTGTCCCGTCTCTTAAAAGATAAGAGGGTTAGGACACTGTGCAGGAACTTCTTTTACTTTTTTTGCCAGATCTATCCCACCAATTCCAACATGTGATGGAATTCACTAAAAATGATTGAGTTACCATTTTCATTAAAAATTTCGATATCTTCTTTTATTTTAGTTTTTTCTGTGATATTTCTTGAAATTTAACGCCAAACAGACCACCAGCATTCACTGTAGTATATTCAATTTAAAGTTCAGATGACGTACATTCATTTTACGGGGGAAAATAATTATTGCATATAGTCGTTACTCATTTAGCACCACACAAGAGGCAGAAGCAAACTCTTTGAGTTACATTGTAGATACACTTGACATTACTTAAGACACACCTGATTTTTATTTTTACTTCAACGCTAATATCCAATACCTATTTTGAAATTATTTCCATAAGTAAATTATTTTTTACTGTCATCGAACCACTATCTTTAAATCAATAAATGTTAAACAGACGGCAGTTACTGCTGATAACTCAATATTTTTTTTTTATTGATCCAGAAGATTGTGAGAAGGAACTATTTCTTACCAAAGCCAATTTTTCTCACACTAAAAAACAGTGTACAACATTTATCTAACAAAAACAGTTTATTGCCATGCAGCTAGCCTCGCTTACTAGTTCATTACCACGCAACTAGTCGCACTTAATAGCTCAGTACCATGCAACTACTCTCACTTACTAGTTCATTATCATTCAGGTAGCAGCTCCACCTATTATTCTCTCGCTAACTCAAGTTAATAATCAGGTCTCGATAATTACATTAATAATTTACGTTAATTTTAATAAAATAATGTATCATTTAAGATTGGAGCCTGATGGCCGAGTGACTAGCACTAAACCTGAAACTTATCAATAAAATTTCATTGCACAGCTTCTTTTAGAAACACTATTTGATGATATTTCTAACAAACATTTCATTTTTCAACTCTAAGAATACTGGATGAAAATAAAACCTTTTTTAATTCAGTTTCAACGAAATCTATCGAGAATTGAATCCGATCTCTTTGAGTTACGTTGTAGATATCTCTTTGTAGGATATAATTGATTTTTTTTTTTGCTTCAACACTAATATCCAAACAGTTTCTTAAGTTAATTATTTTTTACTGTTATCGGAACGCTATCTTTAAATCAGGAAATGTTAAGCAGACAGCAACTACTGCTGATAACTCAATACTTTTTTTGATTGATCAGGAAGGTTGTGAGAGGAACTATTTTTACCAAAGCCAATTTTTCTCACGCTAAAAAACTTTGTTGAACATTTTTGTTTGAACATTTATCTAATAAAAAGAGTTTATTACCATGCAACTTGTCGCACTTACTAGTTCATTATCACGCAACTAGTCGAACTACCTATTTTTCTCTCGCTAACTCACATTATTAATCTGGTAACAATAATTATGTTGATAACTTGAGTTAATTTTATAAAATAATGTATCAGGGAGGACTGGGGCCTGATGGGCGAGTGATTAACGCTGGTCCTGAGACCTATCAATAAAGTTTCATTTCACAACTTCTTTTATAAACATCATCGAATGATATCTGTAAGAAAAATTTCATTTTAAACTTAACGAATACTGGAATGAAAATAAAAACCTTTTTAATTTAGTTTCATCAAAATGTATCGGGAATTGAATCCAATCTCTTTGAGTTACGTTGTAGATATCTCCCTGTTAGACATACACTGAAGTGACAAAAGTCATGGGATACCTCTTAATATCGTGTCGGCCCTCCTTTCGCCCGGCGAAGTGCAGCAACTCGACGTGGCATGGACTCAACAAGTCGTTGGAAGTCTTCTGCAGGAATATTGAGCCATGCTGTCTCGATAGACGTCCATAATTGTGAAAGCGTTGATGGTGCAGGATTTTGGGCGCGAACAGACCTCTCGATAATGTCCCATAAATGCTCGATGGGATTCATCTAGGTGGCCAGATCATTCGTTGGAATTGTCCAGAATGTTTTTCAAACCAATCGCGAACACTTGTGGCCCGGTGACATGGCGCATTGTCATCCATAAAAATCCCATCGTTGTTTGGGTACATGAAGTCCATGAATGGCTGCAAGTGATCTCCAAGTAGCTGAACATAAGCATTTCCAGTCAATGTTCGGTCCAGTCGCACCAGAGGACCAAGTCCATGCCATGAAAAAACAGCCCACACCATTACGGAGCCACCACCAGCTTGAACAGTGCCTTGCTGACAGTTTGGGTCCATGGCTTCGTGGGGTCTGCGCCACACTCGAACCCTACCATCAGCTCTTACCAACTGAAATCGTGACTCATCGGACCAGGCCACGGTTTTCCATTCATCTAGGGACCAACCGATATGCTCACGTGCCCACGAGAGTCGCTGCAAGCGATGTCGTTCTGTCAGTAAAGGCACTCGAGTCGGTCTTCTGCTGGAATAGCCCAAGAAAGCGAAATTTCTCCGCACAGTTCTAACAGACAAGTCCATTGTACGTCCCACATTGATTTCTGCGGTTATTTAACGCAGTGTTGCTTGTCTGTTAGAATTTACGACTCTTTGCAGACGTCGCCGGTCTCGGTCGTTAAGTGCAGGCGGTCGACCACTGCGCTGTCCATGGTGGGATGTTATGCCTGAAATTTCATACTCTCGGCACACTCTTGACACAGTGGATCTGGGAATGTTGAATTCCCTAACGATTTCCGAAATGGCATGACCCATGCATCTAGCTCCAACTAACATTCCGCGTTCAAAGTCTGTTAATTCCCGTCGTGCGGTCATCATCACGTCAAAACCTCTTCCCATGAATAACTTGAACAGAAATGAAAGCTCTGCGCATTTATACCTGTTCTACGCGATGCTACTGCCATCTGAAAATTTGCATATTGCTATCCCATGACTTTTGTCACTTCAGTGTAATTGATTATTGTTTTTCCTTCAACACTAATATCCAAACAGTTTCTTAAGTTTATTTGTTATTCTTATCGGAACGCTATCTTTAAATCATGAAACATGAAACAAACTGCAGCTACTGCTGATAACACAATAATTTTTTGATTGAACCGGAAGATTGTGAGAGGAACTATTTCATACCAAAGTCAATTTTTCTCACCCTAAAAAACTTTGTACAATATTTATCTAATAATATATCGTTCATAAACACGCAACTAGTCGCACTACCTATTATCCTCTCGCTCACTCATGCTAATAATCAGGTCTCGATAATTACGTTAATTTTAATAAAATAATGTATTATGGAAGATTGGATCGTGACGGCCGAATGACTAACGCTAGACCTGAAAAATATCAATAAAGCTTTATTTCACAGCTTCTTTTAGAATCATTATTTGATGATATATCTAGCAAACATTTCATTTTCTGATTCAAGAATATCAAAATGAAAATAAAATCTTTTTAATTTAGTTTCAACAAATTATATCGAGAACTGAATCCAATCACTCTGTGTTACGTAGTAGATATCTCTCTGTAAGACATAATTATTATTTTTTTACTTCAACACTGATACCCAGTACATATTTTGAAAATAGTTCCTTAAGTTAATTATTTTTTACTGTTATTGGAAGGCTATCTTTAAATCAGGAAACGTTAAGCAGACAGCAGCTACTGCTGATAACTCAATACTTTTTTTGATTGATCCAGAAGATTGTGACAGGAACCATTTCTTATCAAAGTCAATTTTTCTCACGCTAAAAAACTTTGTATAACATTTATCTAATAAAACAGTTTATTACCATGCAACTAGTCGCACTTACTAGTTCATTACCACGCAAATAGTGATATCACCTATTATTCTCTCGCTAACTCACGTCAATAATCAGGTCTCGATAATTACGTTAATAACTTACGTTAATTTTAATAAAATAATGTATTATGGAAGAATGGTGCCTGATGGTCGAGTGACTAGAGCTAGACCTGAAATTTATCAATAAAATTTCATTCCTCTGCTTCTTTTAGAAATACTATTTCATGATATCTCTAACAAACATTTCATTTTCTGGTTCAAGAATATTAAAATGAAAATAAAACCTTTGTAATTTAGTTTCAACAAAAACTATCGAGAATTGAATCTGATCTTTTTGAGTTACATTGTAAATAACTCCCTGTAAGACATAATTGATTATTTTTTTACTTCAACACTAATATCCAAACAGTTTCTTAAGTTAATTATTTTTTACTTTTATCGGAAGGTTATCTTTAAATCAGGAAACGTTAAGCAGACAGCAGCTACTGCTGATAACTCAATACTTTTTTTGATTGATCCAGAAGATTGTGAGAGAAACTATTTCTTACCAAAGTCAATTTTTCTCACGCTAAAACACTTTGTACAACATTTATCTGATAAAAACAGTTTATTACCGCGCAACTAGTCTCACCACTTATTATTAACTCGCTGACTCACGTTATTAATCAGGTATCGATAATTATGTTAATAACTTACGTTAATTTTAATAAAATAATGTATTATGGAAGACTGGGCCTGATGGCCCGAGGGACTAACGTTGGACCTGAAACCTATCAATAAAATTTCATTTCACAACTTCTTTTATAAAAACCATGCAATGATATCTGTAACAAACATTTTATTTTTAGCTTCAAGAATACTGGAAGGAACATAAAAACCTTTTTAATTTAGTTTCAACAAAGTATATCGAGAATTGAATCCAATCACTTTGTGTTGCTGTCACTTTGTACGCTGTAGATATCTCCCTGTAAGATATAATTGATTATTTTTTACTTCAACACTGATACCCAGTACATATTTCGGAAGCAGTTTCTTAAGTTAATTATTTTTTACTGTTATCGGAACGCTATCTTTAAATCAGGAAACGTTAAGCAGACAGCAGCTACTGCTGATAACTCAATACTTTTTTTGATTGATCCAGAAGATTGTGAGAGGAACTATTTCTTACCAAAGTCAATTTTTCTCACGCTAAAAAACTTTGTACAACATTTATCTAATAAAAACAGTTTATGCCGCCATCAGAGATGAAGTTTGAAAAGTTGTTTACTACGTATATATATATATATATTTATGTTTTTTTTTTTTTCCTTTCTTTCTTTTTCTTTGACCAATCCTTTTTCTCTTCATCGATAATACCATCTGTTTCTTATCGAATGAAGTTTTCTTAATTAATATGTCAGAACGGTTCTCTTGGAAAAAGAAAATGGAAAGACTGAAAACTTCTGAAAATTCATTTAAAAAATCGCATCTGTCATCTTGGAGAAGAAAAATTTCCTTTACGCTTTTGAAAGGTTTTTTTTTTTTTTTTTTTTTACTTCCACCACCTCTTATATTTATATTTCTTAATATTATTTGTAATTAATAACAATCGTGGAAAATAAGCGTTTATTTTGCTTATTATTTAGATTTCAAATACTTGGCATTTGTTCTGTTTATTCTTTTTTCTTTGTTATCTTTGTCAAAACGGAAGAATGATTTACATTCGCCAAGCTTTATTTTCTTGCCAAATTGTTTATTACAAATCTAGAATGGAAAAATAATGGTAATTAGCCTGATTTTCTTTCCGGTTTGTTTAATAAAGAATGTAGTAATTTGCATATAATGGAAGAATAAAATGGTAATCGAATACATATTTATGAGGGGAATTTTTAGCCATTTAGGTTGTTGGTTCAGCAAAAAAATAATTGACTTAATCAGATTTTGGGGATTATTTTTTCGCCTTTAAACTACGAGCTATTTTTATATTTTGATTATAATAAAGGAGAAAAAAATCTTGAATACATAAATAATATTTTTAAGCCTCAATTTTTTTAAATTGGATTGAGCTTTAAAATTTTGAAGTGTTGTGATTAAGTTGGTATTATTTGTTAAACTACAATGTAGTTTGAATGCATTTTGTTTATTTGTCTTCAAAATTTTTTTTTTTTTATTTTTCAATTATTTTTACACATTTATATGTAGATATTTTTAATGATTGTCTGATTATATATACATATATAGCAGCCAGTAACAAAAGAATATATGATTTTCATTATAAATATTTTTCATCTCTATAGACTTTTCAACGCAGTCTGTCTAGAACTTTCGATACACTTTATTTTAAATATTAGATTAGTTTAATTCTTTTTATATTTAAGTTTAAAAGAATTTGAGAGAGTTATATTTTAAAATGATATAAATGAGAATATACACTGAAGTGACAAAAGTCATGGGATAGCAATATGCAAATTTTCAGATGGCAGTAGCATCGCGTAGAACAGGTATAAATGCGCAGTGCTTTCGCAGAGCTTTTATTTCTGTTCAAGTTATTCATGTGAAGAGGTTTTGACGTGATGATGACCGCACGACGGGAATTAACAGACTTTGAACGCGGAATGTTAGTTGGAGCTAGACGCATGGGTCATGCCATTTCGGAAATCGTTAGGGAATTCAACATTCCCAGATCCACTGTGTCAAGAGTGTGCCGAGAGTATGAAATTTCAGGCATAACATCCCACCATGGACAGCGCAGTGGTCGACCGCCTGCACTTAACGACCGAGACCGGCGACGTCTGCAAAGAGTCGTAAATTCTAACAGACAAGCAACACTGCGTCAAATAACCGCAGAAATCAATGTGGGACGTACAAGGGACTTGTCTGTTAGAACTGTGCGGAGAAATTTGGCTTTCTTGGGCTATTCCAGCAGAAGACCGACTCGAGTGCCTTTACTGACAGAACGACATCGCTTGCAGCGACTCTCGTGGGCACGTGAGCATATCGGTTGGTACCTAGATGAATGGAAAACCGTGGCCTGGTCCGATGAGTCACGATTTCAGTTGGTAAGAGCTGATGGTAGGGTTCGAGTGTGTCGCAGACTCCACGAAGCCATGGACCCAAACTGTCAGCAAGGCACTGTTCAAGCTGGTGGTGGCTCCGTAATGGTGTGGGCTGTTTTTTCATGGCATGGACTTGGTCCTCTGGTACGACTGGACCGAACATTGACTGGAAATGCTTATGTTCAGCTACTTGGAGATCACTTGCAGCCATTCATGGATTTCATGTACCCAAACAACGATGGGATTTTTATGGATGGCAATGCGCCATGTCACCGGGCCACAACTGTTCGCGATTGGTTTGAAGAACATTCTGGACAATTCCAATGAATGATCTGGCCACCTAGATCGCCCGACATGAATCCCATCGAGCATTTATGGGACATCATCGAGAGGTCTGTTCGTGCCCAAAATCCTACACCATCAACGCTTTCACAATTATGGACGTCTATCGAGACAGCATGGCTCAATATTCCTGCAGAAGACTTCCAACGACTTGTTGAGTCCATGCCACGCCGAGTTGCTGCACTTCGCCGGGCGAAAGGAGGGCCGACACGATATTAAGAGGTATCCCATGACTTTTGTCACTTCAGTGTATTTTAAGTAAGAATAAAAATTTGATTTATTAAATACTGAATATATTAAATAGTAATATTAATTAGATGTTGAATTGAAATTTATTGTTAATATTTATTGCATTTAATCAATAAAAATGGAGTTAAGTTTCACATTAAAATATCACATTAACGTAAGATGTATTATAGTGAAATGTTAGATCTAATCAGTATTATTCTTAAGAAAAAAAATATATTCATCAAATTTTTATTTTTTATCTTATCCTTCATTACCATATAAAGGATGAAGATGGATGTTAATTTGATTTGAAGATAAAAATATGAAATTATCAAACATAACTGATATTTGTAAAGGATAAGCAAATATCTGTTTTTCAAACTTTAAACCCTGATATATTGGAAAAAAAATATTTTTTTTTTTTTTTCAAAACATTCCGGAAAAATACATTATGAAGAAATACATGAAAATACAAGGGTAGAAAACAAAACATGCAGAATATCCCAAATAGGTAGTTGAATGAACTAGAACACCAAGTAAATGCTGTAAATGACATATTAGCTAATATAAAACATGGACTGTTACAAATTGCATTGGTGATTCTAACATTTCTGTGGTTATAGAATAGGGATGATGGAACATTGTGACCTGATCCTTCATAGATTGGTTGTAGCTATTGAACCTTGATATATTTCTATGACTATCGAACATGATTTAGTGTTCTTGTAATATAATAAATAGCTGATTCTTTATGATTTTACTGTGGCTAATTTACACAGGTATGATTCTGTGGTTAATGATTCTTCTAATATCATGACTTACACTGTTTAGTGGATTAGATGTGATTATTAAATGATGGTAGATTCAGGTATCTTCAGAATGTTGGTAGATAACCACTTTCGATCATCATTCTTCAAAGTCTTATGAAAACAATTTGTTCTAGCATGATAGAATTTGTGGATAGATACCCCTATTTCTTTATTTGCTAATGTGTGAGATCCTTACAATTTTAATTGGATGCGTAACATATATAGTACCTTGTTCAATTTATTATACAAATGAAAAAAAGAATTTAATTGTGTCAAATAATTGTTTTCTTCAGTCGATAAGCAATAAATTCACTCACACATGCACATATCAATACTTATATATAGAACACAGAACATGAACCATTTACAATATGCTTGTAATTGTGTCTGATTTCTACTCTTGTGTATCAAAAATGTCAGTAATTTCTTATTACTAAAACACCAAAGAAAATTTTAAATCTGAAGAAATTTTAGTATCATTCCAACAGAGAAGTAGTGTTTAAATTGCACAGATTTCAGACCACAAATGCACTATATTAGCTCCATTTCCCGCCAAGGAATTCAATACTTCTCTTATTGCTACTTCAACCGTATTTAGAACCAATCTTCCATATACCTTCAAAATATGTATCTTTATACCCAGCAAAAACCAAAAAATGGTTACTCTTCCACCAAGAAAAGCAAATAAGTAGATCTATGTAGGTCTTCTAACAAAATAAAATTCCACACTTGCCTAATACTGTGGAATTCGAAATGGTTAAACCACGGCCACGTAGGAGACTGATAAAACGGAAGAAACAAAACTCTATTGAGTGCATAAATATTTTTTTGTATCCAAAGTTTACATTGGTGTTCATAAACATGCCTTTAAAAGCTCCCGATAAAGAAGCAAGACTCTGGATTGCCATAAAGTATATTCTGCTTTTCATTTTTATTCTTTTTATTTTTGAGATGCAGGCCATTTGGGAGAAATATAGATTTCCTAAGTGTCTCTTTCCCTGCTCTCTGTTTTGGTTGAGCTCGGCCGTATTTAACGGGTACCAAGAAATCAGACTTTGTATTGATTTCTTCTTTTCTGCTACTTCGGTTTTGTTGAATATTTTATGAAATTTTACTCGCAATTTATTTTTCAATGTGCCTAATATACGTTACGCTTGGTTTGCTTTCAGACATTTTTTGCTCTTCATATTTTTGTGGTGATATTTATAATTTTTTTATTTGAGTTTTGGGCAGACATAGAAAGAAGAAAATAAAAGTTCATTTCGAAATATGTGAATCAGTGTATTGATGAGTAATTTTTAATTGAAACCTTTTTTATTTGTTTGTTTGTTTTCTTTCAGGATATAGTTTGTAACACATTTCTGATTCCTCAACTATCTTACATTCTATGGGTTTTAAATTTATTCGAAATTTAAATGAGTTCAAAAGAGTTTTTTCCCACTAAAATTATGAAGCACTGTTTGGTGCTTTAAAAAGAATTATTTATTTTACTAAGTTTATTTTATTTTTTCAAATTATGAATGTAAAAATTTGCGAAAAAAAGTACTCTTTTTAGTAATATCATATACTATCCATTTATATTCATGGTTTTTTATTTAAACTAAAATGAAAAGAAGAAGAGTTAAAACCCAGAATCGCATTTCCTATCATCTACAGTGAATATAGAGAATGAGAAAAGGAGAGAAACCATCGTAACGAGAGAAAGAGCATCATATTAGATATATACACTTTACAAGTATTTGTTAATAGTGTGTATACCTGATAAAATCTTTAAATTAGCCTACGTATGTTAAGTTTGCAACCCATTATCTACTAGAACGTTCCTCCTTTTTTGTCAGAGTGAAGAGAGAAAGTATATTAGTAAACTTTTAATTATTTGAAATATCTAAGATTTTAACTAATGTGCATTTAAAATGCAGCATTTTTTAAAATATTTGTTGCACTGAGTATTCCTATCTTTTTAAATCCAAACTACTTATACCCCAAGAGTTTTATAATCTAAAATATGTCTAAAATTACTGTGTTTGTATATATTAAATCACATTTATTTCAGACTACAAATGCACTATATTCACTCCATTTCCCGCCAATTTTTCAATACTTCTCTCATTGTTACTTCAACTGTATTTAGAATCAATCTTCCATATACCTTCAAAATATGTATCTTTATACCCTGAAAAAAACAAAAATGGTTCTCTTCCACCAAGAAAAGCAAATAAGAAGGTCTATGTAGGTCTTCTAACAAAATAAAATTCCACACTTGCCTAATACTGCGGAATTCAAAATGATTAAACCACGTCCACTGATAAAACGGAAAGAAACAAAATTCTATTGAGTGCATAAATATATTTTTGTATCCAAAGTTTACATTGGTGTTCATAAACATGTCTTTAAAAGCTCCCGATAAGAAGCAAGACTCTGGATTGCCATAAAGTATATTCTGCTTTTCATTTTTACTCTTTTTATTTTTGAGATGCAGGCCATTTGGGAGAAATATAGATTTCCTAAGTGTCTCTTTCCCTGCTCTCTGTTTTGGTTGAGCTCGGCCGTATTTAACGGATACCAAGAAATCAGACTTTGTATTGATTTCTTCTTTTCTGCTACTTCGGTTTTGTTGAATATTTTATGAAATTTTACTCGCAATTTATTTTTCAGTGTGCCTAATATACGTTATGCTTGGTTTGCTTTCAGGCATTTTTTGTTGGATTATTTATAGTTTTTTTTTTATTTTTGTTGTGGGCAGACATAGAAAAAAGATAATAAAAGTTAATTTCGACATATTTGAATCAGGGTATTAATGAATAATTTTTGGTTGAAATCTTTTTTTTTTCTCAAAAATAGTGAAACATTTGTTGTTTTTAAAAATCAAAAATAATTCGCTTTGCTAAGTTAATTTTTTTTTTTTTTTTTTTGAAATTATAATTGTAAAAATTTGTTAAAAAATTAAAGTTAATTTTTTTACTAATATCATGTATAATTGATTTATATTCATGTTTTTTCTATTTAAACGAAAATGAACAGAAAAATAATTAAAGTACAGAACCATATTTGCTATCACCTTTCTTAAATATAGATAATGAGAACAGGAGAGATACAATACTAGCAACATGTTAGATCTATACAATTTACGAGTATTTGTTCAAATTACAAACAAATAATAAAGAATTTGAGCAAGGATATGTTTAAAAACTTTTTTTTTTTCTATTTTAACAAAATTTATTTTGATCTGAAAATTTATGGCATTATTGCCATATTTATGGCATTATGGCATTATTGCCCCCCCAAAAAAAAAATAAATAAAGAACATATATTAATACCTACTATTACCTTCCAGAGATATAAAAATCATTTTTAACACCTGGAAATTCACATTGTTATATAATCTTTTATGGCATAAGTCCCCAAATGTGGTAACTCGTGTTTCTTGCATTGTTTGCAATTTACTCACAGTCGCAATCCGTTACATGACGCACTTCTGCGAAAAGAGTTATTGACACTAATTTTACGGCTCCTATTTTGCGATTTTACCACTTTTATTATTTTACATATTATTTCTATGTCAAAAACACAAATTTAATTAAAAATAAGTTGCATTCTAATCATTAAAGATAGAACAAAGCAAAATCGATAAATTTTTAAAGTAGACAAAAGAAATACATTCTTTGCAATTTTTTAGGTTGACCTATTATTGCATAGTTACCATTACTTTAATTTTGCTTGTTATTTTAATATTCATGACAATGTGTATTATTACTTTTTATATTGCATTACTTTTATTGTTAAGTTTTTTATTTGAATCTCAGCTTACTTTTTATCCTAAAAATATTTATTTGAAACTACATTAATTCATTTTCCTTTGCCAATACATGCTGTGGTAATTTTAATAGCAAATCCTCCAGAATGTCCTCCAAATGTCTCTAGAATGTATGTCGTTTTTTAAAGCAAAATCATGACAAAAACAAGACAGCTAATTTTCCACCAAATAAAGCAAATAAATAGTTTTGTGGGCCATCTAACAAAATAAAATCCCATACATTGGATACTCAAAAACCTTATAATGAAGAATTTGGAATGGTTAAATGGCGACAAGGAAGATTCCACATAAATTCGAATCGAATGTTTCTTCGTTTACCTTAGTGTTCATAAACATGTCTCTGAGAACTTGCAACATGTCACTGCAAAAACAAAGCAGCTATTTTTCCAACAAGTGACCAAGTAAAGCAAATAAATTGTTTTGTGGGCCATCTAACAAAATCAAATCCCATATATTGGATACTCAATAACCTTATAATGAAGAATTTGAAATAGTTATATGGGGACTAAGAACATTCTAAATAAATGATTCTTTCGAATTCGAATGTTTTCTTCGTTTACCTTGGTGTTCATAAACATGTCTCTAACAACTCGCGATAAAGACTCTAGACTGTCATAAAGTATATTCTGCTTCTATATTTTTTGTGTCTTTTTATTTCTGAGATGCCAGGTCATTTGGGAGAAATATAGATTTCCTAAGTGTCTCTTTCCCTGCTTTCTGTTTGGGTTCAGTTCGGTCGTATTTAACGGGGGCGAAAGAGCTGAACTTTCTATTGACTTTTTCTTTTTTTTTCTTTTCTGCGACTTCTTTTTGTTGAATATTTTATGAAACTTTATTTCTCCATGTGACTAATATTCGCTCTGGTCGGTTTGTTTTCATGCATTCTTAGTTTTGTGATTTTCGTGTAGATATTGGTAATTCCTTTTTTTTTTTTCCAATTTGTGTCGTAGACAGAAATGAAAATAGAATAAAAGGTCGTTTTCGGAATGTACGAATCAATGAATTTTAAACGAAGAAGTAAAATTCCTTTTCGTTTCGCTAAAGGTCATTCTTAATTTTGTTTTTTTTAATAAAAAAAATTGCTTCTTTTGTTTTTACTATCAGATGAATTTCAACATATATTTTTTTTATGTTCTAAGTTCTGTTTTTAGCATATATTCTAACACTGAAAAAGGTGTTCTAATGGCATTGTATAAAAATTTGCTAACTAAAAAATTATTAAGGAAAATATGTTAAATATTTGGAAAATTATATAAGCATTTTATAGTCATTTATTGATTATAATTTCAAAAAAAGATTTTCAAACGAATTTTCTTGCTATTTTTTGGTGTATATTTGAATTTAACACAAAATATGAGTACATATTTAAATACACATCGTATTTTTTACATAGTTGGATCAATAACTATGTATGTAAGAAAGGTACTTTAAGTGCATAAGTATTAAGTATTTTGAGTGTTTAGTTTAACTTTTTTAATCTAAATAATTTTGTCCTTTTTAA
Source organism: Caerostris darwini (assembly GCA_021605075.1). Classification (NCBI taxonomy): domain Eukaryota; kingdom Metazoa; phylum Arthropoda; class Arachnida; order Araneae; family Araneidae; genus Caerostris; species Caerostris darwini. The sequence continues at coordinate 272,362 of BPLQ01006727.1, forward strand.
AAAAAATTCTCAGATAATGTAATAGTTTTTAAAAAGATTTATTAAATTGATAGTATTAAAATAATTTTATTTTGCAAAAGAGAAAGTAAAAATATAAAATTACTTTACACTCGAGAATTATTTATTCAAATTAAGTTATTATTCCCATTCACGAATTACTTATTCAAGCTAAGTTACAACACACATTCGAGAATTATTCATTCAAGCTAAATTACAATTTATATTCGAGAATTACTAATTCCAGAAAAAGTGACAATCACAAGGTGATATATTTTAATGGTGAATATTGTTAGGAATTTCATTAAAATTCTGATATTTTTGAGTATAATCAATGGAAATTTTATATAGGATAATAAGTTTGAAGTATTTTATAAAAACTAGTTAGAGTAATAATATTTAAAGAAAATAATAAACGACTTATCATATTTTTCAGAAAAATAATTTACTCGAGATGAACATAATAAATGCTATCCAAACTATAAACTGATCACAAATTGCTCTTCCGTTCCGCAAGAGTGAAGTGGATTCTTCTTAATACTTCTTGAAATTGTTATTGTTCGAAATGGAAGAGCAATTTGTGATCAGTTTATAGTTTGGATAGCATTTATTATGTTCATCACGAGTAAATTATTTTTCTGAAAAATATGATGTCGTTTATCAACCATTTCTTTTTAATTGCGAGTATTGTTAGAAATTTCATTAAAATATTGATATTTATTTAGTATAGTCAATGCAATTTTTATACAAATTAATAAAATTGAGGTACAATAAGTAAAACTATAACTAAACTACACTTACCCTAACTAAAATAGTTATAGTAAGTAAAATAAAAAATAATAAACGATTTAACGTATATTTAGGAATAATAACTTACTAGAGAAGAATATAATAAACGCTATCCAAACTATAAACTGATCACAAATTGCACTTTCTTCTCAGGACAATAACAATTTCAAGCAGTATTAAGAAAACTCCCCTACACCCTTTCAATTCTCTGTTTAATCATTAAAATAATTCTAGTACTTCTACGACAACACAATTTTTTTCCTTTTGGGGGCATTACATCTCATTCCCCAAAAATTTTATGTTTAAAATATTCTTCAAGCAAACACAAAGTCAGTGACGCTGTGAAACAAGTGCACGAAGCACTATTAAATCTCGAAATGATGCAAGGGAAGCAATTTCTTGAAAAGGGAGGGAGATGGGGTTGACGGAAATTTGTAAAACTTCCAAGTGGAACCCCCCTTTCCCATTTGAAGATAATGATTTGCGCAAGTCGAACAATAAAAGAACACGCGATTCCAATCCCGATGATTGTGATGATAATGCGATAGAACACGGAATGCTTTCAGAGCTCCATTCTGATTATAAGGAAAACATTCAACTAAGGAGTTGGAAAAGTGCGAAGGAAAAGACGAAATAAAAGGGGCCCTGAATCAGAACTAATAACTGTTTGATTACCCTTTCTCTGAACGAGTCACTCTGATCGTCTCTCGATATTTAATTGGAGGAATTTCTTTTCGAATGAGAGCCGTAAAAAGTTAATGAGTTTAAAATAAATCATCCTTTGTAGGGATGCATGTCAAAAATGTTGTGCAAAAATGAATATTAACATGAATAATATTAAAAATTCTTCAAATAAACTTTTAATATTGCTGCTAGAAAGGCTTCGAAACATTTTTTTAAATATTAAAAAAATAGCGTAATGTTGTTTATTATTTGAAAATGATTCAGAAAAGTCTCTTTATGATCATCGTTAATTAACCACGATTATCAATCTTTTTATGATCAACCTCAATCCTCAATCAATAATGATGATCATCCTCAATCATCAATCAATAACGATAATCATCCTCGATGATTAATCAATAATGACGGTCATCTATTTATTTTTGATTATTAACAATCAATCTTTTTATGATCATTCTCAATCATCAATCAATAATGTCTATAATCAATAATTTTATAATCATCATTAATCACCAATCAATAATGATGATTAATCAATATTTTTATAACCATCATCAATCATCAATCAATAAGGATGATTATTGATTGATTATCAAATTGATATTTATTTAGTATAGTTGATGCGAATGTTATATAAACAAATAATATTAAAGTATAAAATATAAAACTGTAATTAAACTACACTTACCATAAATAAAGCGGTATAGTAAATAAAATAAAAAAATAATAAACTCTTATTGTATTTTTTCGGAATGTTAACTTGCTCGAGAGGAACATAATAAATGCAATCCAAATTATAAACTGATCGCAAATTGCTCTTCCTTCTCAGGACAATAACAATTTCGAGAAGTATTAAGAAAAATTCACTCCACCCTTTCAATTCTCCGTTTAATCATTAAAACAATTCTAGTACTTCTAGGACAACATAGTTCTTTTTCCCTTTTGAGGCATTATATCTTATTTCCCAAAAATTTATGTTTAAAACATTCTTCAAGCAAACACAAAGTCAGTGACGCTGTGAAACAAATGCGCGAAGCACTATTAAATCTTGAAACGATGCAATGAAAGCGATTTCTTGAAAAGGGAGGGAGATGGGGTTGACGGAAATTTGTAAAACTTCTAAGTAGAACCCCCCCTTTTCCATTTGAAGATAATGATTTGCGCAAGTCGAACAATAAAAGAACACGCGATTCCAATCCCGATGATTGTGATGATAATGCGATAGAACACGGAATGCTTTCAGAGCTCCATTCTGATTATAAAGAAAACATTCAACTGAAGGAGATGGAAAAGTGCGAAGGAAAAGACGAAATAAAAGGGTCCCCTGAATCAGAACTAATAACTGTTTGATTACCCTTTCTCTGAACGAGTCACTTTGAGCGTCGCTCGATATTTAATTGGAGGAATTTCTTTTCGAATGAGATCCGTAAAAAGTTAATGAGTTTAAAATAAATCATCCTTTGTATGGATGCATTTCAAAAATGTTGTGGAAAAATGAATATTAAAATCAATAACACTAAAAATTGTTCAAATAAACTTTAGAATATTCTGCTACAAGAGATTCGAAACGTTTTTTAAATATTAAAAAAGAATATAATGTTGTATATTATTTAAAATTGATTCAGAAATTTTTTTTATCATCATTATCACTTAATGATGATCAGCAATCAATAATGACCAATATTAATATCATGACCAATCATCTGTCATGATAATCATCAATCTTTTCATGATTCCCATCAAGCATCAATCAATAATGATTATCAATATATTTATGATCGCCATAAATCATCAATCGTCTTATCATCATTATGAATAACAAACTAAATTTCAATAAATATTCAACCCTACTGCAAAGAATTGAAACATCACATAATGATTTCAAATAAAATCAAAAATTAACATAGTTAATTTTTGTAAAAGTGTTTCATATTTTTACTACCTGAAATAAGTAAAAACGGGTAGATCAGAATACTTTTATACCCCACTTACGTTAAGACGACTAGGCGGTTATGGGCTTTGAAGGCGATGGAATAAATTTGGAAGAATAAATAAAGAGTTTCTGAAAAAAAAATAATTGTTCTTACTCTTTGTCCACAGTAGCATCCTATTTTACAAAATAATAACTGACTCGAGATGAACATAATAAATGCCGTCCAAACTATAAACTGATCACAAATTGCTCTTCCATCTCAAGAACAATAACAATTTTAAGAAGTAATAAGAAAAATCCACTCCAACCTTTTAAATTCTGTTTAATCATTAAAATAATTCTAGTACTTCTACGACAACACAATCTTTTTCCTTTTGGGGGCATTACATCTCATTCCCCAAAAATTTTATGTTTAAAATATTCTTCAAGCAAACACAAAGTCAGTGACGCTGTGAAACAAGTGCACGAAGCACTATTAAATCTCGAAATGATGCAAGGGAAGCAATTTCTTGAAAAGGGAGGGAGATGGGGTTGACGGAAATTTGTAAAACTTCCAAGTGGAACCCCCCTTTCCCATTTGAAGATAATGATTTGCGCAAGTCGAACAATAAAAGAACACGCGATTCCAATCCCGATGATTGTGATGATAATGCGATAGAACACGGAATGCTTTCAGAGCTCCATTCTGATTATAAAGAAAACATTCAACTAAGGAGTTGGAAAAGTGCGAAGTGAAAGACGAAATAAAAGGGGCCCCTGAATCAGAACTAATAACTGTTTGATTACCCTTTCTCTTTGAACGTCTCTCGATATTTAATTGGGGAAAATTTCTTTTCGAATGAGATCTGTAAAAAATTAATGAGTATAAAATAAATCATCTTTTGTATGTATACATTTCAAAACTGTTGTGCAGAAATGAATATTAAAATCAATCATACTGAAAATTGTGCAAATAAATTTTTGAATATTTCTGCTAGAAAACATTCGAAACCTTTATTTTAAATATTTACCAAAAATGCAATGTTGTCTATTATTTGAAAATGATTCAGAATATCTTTTATGATCATGATTAATTAATGATAATCATCAATCTATTTATTATCGTTATCAATAATCAATCAATAATGATGGTCATCTTCAATTATCAATCATGATGATCATAACTTATCAATTTATTTATGGTAGTCATTAATTGTAAATCAATAATGATGATAATCTAACTTCGTATAAACATCTTCAATCATCAATTAATAATGATGATTTCCAATATTTTTATGATCATTTTAAATAATCAATCCATAATTATGATTATCAATATTTTTATTATAATCTTCATTAATCAATCAATAATTATGATTATCATTCTTTTTTTATCATCATTAATTATCAATTCAATTTCCATAATAATTCAAGTCCATCAGATAGCATTGATTCTTCGTGAATGATTTAAAAAATGAAACCAAGTTATACAGTTAAATTTTCTAAAAGAGTTTTATATTTTTTTGAACTTAAAAGACCAAAAGGGGAAAGTCAATTGAAAAAAAAAAAAAAAATTATAAAACGCTTTAACCATAAACTCTTAATTTCTTATTCTTTAATTGTTTCTTCTTAATGATGAGTATTGTTATGAGTTTCTTTAATATATTGATATTTATTTAGTATAATTAGTGCATATTTTTATATAAACTAATATAATAAATAAAACTATAACTAAACTACACTTACCCTAACTAAAATAGTTACAGTACGTAAAATATAAAAAATAATAAACAGTTATTTTTTAATAAATAGTTATCTATTTTTAATAAACAGTTATTTTGGAATAATAACTTACTCAAGATGAACATAATAAAAGCTATCCAAACTATAAACTGATCACAAATTGCTCTTCCTTCTCAGGACAATAACAATTTCGAGAAGTATTAAGAAGAATTCACTTCACCCTTTCAATTCTCTGTTTAAGCATTAAAACAATTCCTGTTCTACGGCAACACAATTCTTTTATCCTTTTTGGGCATTACATCTTATTCCCCCAACATTTATGTTTAAAACATTCTTCAAGCAAACACAAAGTCATTGACGCTTTGAAACAAATGCGCGAAGCACTATTAAATCTCGAAAATGATGCAAGAAAGGCGATTTCTTGAAAAGGGGGAGAGATAGGGTTGACGGAGATTTGTAAAAGTTCCAAGTGGAACCCCCCTTTTCCATTTGAAGATAATGATTTGCGCAAGTCGAACAATAAAAGAACACGCGATTCTAATCCCGATGATTGTGATGATAATGCGATAGAACACGGAATGCTTTCAGAGCTCCATTCTGATTATAAAGAAGACATTCAACTAAGGAGATGGAAAAGTGCGAAGGGAAAAGACGAAATAAAATGGGCCCCTGAATCAGAACTAATAACTGTTTGATTACCCTTTCTCTGAACGAGTCACTTTGATCGTCTCCCGATATTTAATTGGAGAAAATTTCTTTTCGAATGAGATCCGTAAAAAGTTAAGGTGTTTAAAATAATTCCTCTTTTGTATGTGTATATATCAAAAATATTGTGCAAAAATGAATATTAAAATCAATAATTCCACAAATAATTAAACTTTTGAATATTTTGCTAGGAAACATTCGAAACATTTATTTTAAATATTTATCAAAAATGTAATGTTGTTTATTATTTGAAAATGCTTCAGAAACGTCTTTTTATGATCATCATTTTTAATGATAATGATCAATCTCTTTATGACCGTCATCAATCATCAATCAATAACGATGGTCATCAATTTATTTATGATCATCATCGATTAATAATGATGATCATCATCAATTATCAATCATGATGATCATAAATCATCAATCTATTTATGGTAGTCATCAATTCTAAATCAATAATGACGATCATATAACTTTTTATGATCATAGTTAATCATCCATCGATAATTATGGTTGTCAATATTTTTATGATCATCTTCACTAATCAATCAATAATTATGATTATTATTATTTTTTTTTATAATCATCATCAATCATCAATTAAACTTCCATAATAATTCAACTCCGTTGCAGATTCAGAAAAAATTCAGAATGATTTCAAATGAAATCAAAGTTAGCACAGTTAAATTTTCTATAAGATTTTTATATTTTTACTACCAGAAATAAGTAAAAAAAAAACCCATAAAATTAGAAAACTTTTTAACTAAACTTAATGGTGAGTATTTTTACGAATTTCTATTGATATTTATTTAATGTAATTAATGCATATTTTTATATAAACTAATATAATGAATAAAACTGTAATTAAACTACACTTACCCTAACTAAAATAGTTATAGTAAGTAAAAAACAAAATAATAAACACTTATCGAATTTTTTCGGAATAATAACTTATTCGAGATGAACATAATAAATGCCGACCAAACTATAAACTGATCATAAATTGCTCTTCCTTCTCAGTACAATAACAATTTCAAGAAGTATTAAGAAAAATCCACTCACCCTTTAACAATTCTCTGTTTAATCATTAAAATAATTCTAGTACTTCTACGACAACACAATTATTTTTCTTTTTTGGGGCATTACATCTTATTTCCCAAAAATTTATGTTTAAAACATTCTTCAAGCAAACACAAAGTCAGTGACGCTGTGAAACAAATGCGCCAAGCACTATTAAATCTCGAAATGATGCAAGGAAGCGATTTCTTGAAAAGGGAGGGATAGATAGGGTTGACGGGAATTTGTAAAACTTCCAAGTGGAACCCCCCTTTTCCATTTGAAGATAATGATTAGCGCAAGTCGAACAATAAAAGAACACGCGATTCCAATCCCGATGATTGTGATGATAATGCGATAGAACACGGAATGCTTTCAGAGCTCCATTCTGATTATAAAGAAAACATTCAACTAAGGAGTTGGAAAAGTGCGAAGGAAAAGACGATATAAAGGGGCTCCCTGAATCAGAACTAATAACTGTTTGATTACTTTTCTCTGAACGAGTCACTTTGAGCGTCTCGATATTTAATTGGGGAAATTTCTTTTCGAATGAGATCCGTAAAAAGTTAATGATTTTAAAATACATCATCTTTTGTATGCTTCGAAAATGTTCTGCAAAAATGGATATTAAAATCAATAGTACTAATTATTATTCAAATAATGTTTCGAATTTTGCTGCTCGAAAATCTTTCGAAATACTTTTTTTTAAATGTTAAAAACAAATGTAATGTGTTTATTATTTGAAAATGATTCAGAAAAGTCTCTTTTATGATCATTATTAATCATCAATCACTAATAATAATAATCAATCATCAATTGATAATGAGGATCATCCTTCATAAATCAATAATGGTGATCATCAATATTTTTATGTTCATCAACAGTCATCAATCAATAATGATTGCCATCAATCTTTTTATGATCGTCATCCACCATCAATCAATAATGAAAATCACCAGTCCTTTTATTATCATCATCAATCATCAATCTTTTTATGATCGTCATCAACCTTCAATCAATAAATTATAATCATCAATCAATAATGATAATCGTCAATCTTTTCATGGATCCTCAATTTTTTATCATCATCAATCATCAATTCAATTTCCATAATAATTAAACTTTATTGCAGAGAACTGAATCATCACGGAACGATTTAAATCAGATTAATATTAGTACAGTTAAATTGATTAAAATATTTTTATATTTTTACTACCAGAAAGTAGTAAAAAACATCATTAAACTAGATGACTTCTAGACCTTGCTCATGTTAAGGCGACTAGAACCAATAACTGTATACCTGGTGGTTATGTAGCATCGGGTGCCAGTATCAGGCATTAATAATAACTCCGCTTAGTAGACAATTTCTTGGATTTCTTCCGTATGAAACGTTATGTAAATGTTTATCTAGTAAGTCGAAAGAAGGAACATAAATGTATAATCCAGTAATCTTCCGAAGATGATAATTACGTATGAATAATCATTTTATCTTCAGTAGTTTTCAAGTTCTATTTTTTTAGAAAAATTAGATTTTCAGCTGTAAACATGCAAATTTCTTATTTTTGTTTCATGAATGCTTATTTTTAATCTGCATGCAGCTAACTGAATTTATCAAATGAAAAGAGCTTATCAAAAAAAAAGTTTACGATGTTGTAGCATTTTTCACACCAGAAGAGATGTAACACTTCTATTCCCAGGGAAAGGGAAGTATATTCTTTAACAAGTGTATAATAACAACCTATTACTCAAATCTGAGTAGAGATAAGTAGTATCGTGGATATTTATATTACATACAATTAGTGTTTTATACTAATGAGAACAACCTGTGATTCAAATCTGTCAGCAGATAGCCAGTGTCATGGATAAGGGTACATCATGAAATTAGCGATTGTCTGTTTGACCTTCATAGGTCGAAACTGTTACAGATGGGATACATAATGAGGTGCTGCATCGAGATTGGCAATAGACCATGAGCTAAAATGTACCCACTCCAATGAGAAGTGAGGGAAACTGACCCCTCCCCCCTCTTGACGGAATTTCTTAAGGAGAGAATTCGGCGACGAGTTGACAAGGTTATCTTTTTCTCAGAAGTGATTGAACAGACCGGAGATTCCGCCAATTTTCAAAGTGAGCCCCTTAATATATATCTTTAACATCCATTTTTTTATTAATAGAGTTATATATCTATAATGCTTGACACTGTTATAAGTTTAGTATAGACCGAGACGTTACAATGTTAAGAATTTTAACTTTGATTTTTCTCTTATTTTTAATATTTCTATAAAAAATAATTATGTGTCCAAGAATTTTAAAATTTTGTTATAATTTCACACCATAAAATCAATAGTAAATTTGATGAAAAAATATGATAATAATAATGTGAATCAATAATATATATATATATATATATATATATATATATATATATATATATATATATATATATATATATGCCAACGGCCGTACCATGCTGAATATACCGGTTCTCGTTAGATCACCGAAGTTAAGCATCATTGGGCGCGGTCAGTACTTGGGTGGGTGACCACCTGGGAACACTGCGTGCCGTTGGCAAATTTGGGACCTGAATGGCCGAGTGTCTAGCGCTCTGGCGCTCGGTGCCACAGGATTCGGGTTCGAATCCCGGCGGTGTCATGGATGTTTGTAGTGGTTCGGAATCCACTTTAAGCCGTAGGTCCCGGTCTTCTATGACTGTAAGAGCGTCACGGAGCAAAAGTCAGGCTTCTACCTACGGGTGCTCCATCACAACAGAAGCTGCTTCCTTCCCCTTCAATCATGAGTCCATATGGGCTCGTGGGCTTGGCCAGCCAAGTGGGATAAGAAACAACAACAACAATATATATATATATATATATGTGTGTGTGTGTGTGTGTAGACGATCAAAAAACATTTTCAGAATCAGTGACATGCATCACAAGGCATTTAAAGGAAAAACATATTAAGCAACATAAAAAATAAATATGATGATTCATTTAAGATACAGCAATATGCTACTTATTTTTCTTCAAGCAGAAAAAGAAAAGAAATTCAGAATTCACTGTAAAATGTCTCTAATTCCTTTCTTATTCAAGAATTCTATGCGTTTTGGATGTCTAGAAAAAAGGAATATTCATTTGATTCAAATTTCACAAATAATGTTAGGCCTTTTCATATGTTATTTGCTTTATTTTAAAAATTAATGAGCTGTTATTTTGAAAGATGTAATAATTTTCAGAAATGTAAAGAAAAATGTTGTGCTTATCTTTCTTGCTTTCTTTTAATTAAGATGTTTTTTTATTTAATTTAATCAGTGAAAATTTCAGAATTTTTTTTAAATGATCAAGAGAAATATGAATGAGCATTAAATAGAGCGTATCTTGGTCTAGACTTGGTCTTAATAATTAAATTTCTTAAAAAAGTAATAAAATTAAAATTTACAGACAAAAAAAGAATATGTTCATATTTCAAATGCAAATATTTAAAAGTTTTTGTATTTAAAAATTGTTATAATTAAATACGTAAAATAAATACTAATTTTAAATTATACGCTACCTTATTTCTATAATGATTAAATATTATTACTATGATGACTTAAAATATAATAAATAAAAAAAAGTAAAATTATATGATTAATTTAATTATGAGAAAATATCTCAGCCCCTTAATCAAATTTATGAAATACTTATGCTATTATTTACCACCAAGCATGAAGATATGGCAAGATGAAAACCTAGCTGGTGAAAGCATAGTGCAAAAAACAGTTAAAAGCTTCCAAATAAGGAACTGATGAGAAAATCTAAGAAAATCATTGAAACCTAGACAAAAATCATTGGTCAACCTAGACTAAACCAATTCATAAACAGTTATTATGAAGAAAGAAAAAAAAAAAAGTATAAAATGATTGATTATTCTTCTAAAATTCTAAACCGATATTTCTTTTAAATTTAATCTCCTAGAACTGATCATTTATGTTGGTTAGTGGTTCGGAAACCACGTTAAACTGTAGGTTCATGTCTAATTAGGTTCTGGTCTAACTAGCCCAAAGTATGCACAAAATGACGGTAGAGAGACAAACCCAACCAAACCTAGAACTGATTTCGCAACATTTTAACCCATATAATTATGGATATTTCTTTGTCAAGAGGGGTTTTTCGTTTCCTTTATCACTTTTTTCAATTCCTTTTATTAGCTCACACTCACGCTATATATATCTTGTTCAAATTTTCAGTCGTTAATAAAATACTTTTTATTCATCCACTCAAGTTGAAATATATTTTTTAAAACTTGTAGTGGATGACACTGGATGTTAATACAGTTTTTTCAAATATTAATACCTTCATTCAATTTAATTAATTAATTTCAGTTTTTTTTAGATTTAAGTTGAATATATCTACCAATAGATGGCGCCAGATATATTTAAAAAAAATGAATGAAAATTATTTATAAAGGACTTTCTGCAATTTAGTGAAAAAAAGTAGGAATTGACTTAATTTTTTTTTTTATTTTTTATATTACTTGTTCATACTGGTTTCCTTGACTATTTCAGCATTTGTAATTGTTTTTTTTCTTAAATTTCTTTCACAAACTGTACTTTTCGATTGATTTAAATTTATTTCTCAAGATATTTTATTTTATTTTATTTATTTATTTATCAATCACAAGCTCATAATTAAAATAATTAATTAAATAATGTAATTGTTTTCGAAAATATCGTCGGGTGGAAAAAAAGCTTATTTTATTTCACAGGGAAGTTTATTTGCAAGTGAAGTCATTTTATTTCGAATGATATTCTTTTCTTGAAAATTTATTCGATAAAAGAATGTAAGAATGAAAATGGCTATTTTTCTATGGCTTTTTTTTATTTTTTATTTCATTTTTTTATTAGGAACGTTGTTATGAATTTTGTCTTCACATTAAATTCTAAATTTTGTGAATAACCTGTATATCGTTTCAGTAGATTATATGAAAATTTACCACTCACTTTTAAACTTCGCTACGACTTCGCTAGTATTTACCACCATGTGCTACGACTGAATCAATCTTGTATTTTTTTTCGATGAAATATCTTTGACTTCTACAGAGCAGTCTCTACGTGTCAGTAGGTCCAATAACGCGACACACAACAGCAAAGAATCCAGAGACGACAAGACGAAAGCAGAGCTCATTGCCGACAAATGACGCGTACACAGAAGATCCACGTTCCGCTGCGTCAAATCATTGATGCGTCAAAAACAATCTCACACTTTGATTCTTCCCACTCCCCGTTTTTTTTCTTCTCTCATCTCCTTCCGTTGTCTCTGCAATGTCTCTTAGAACTTCATCGCTTTTTACTTCTTATCCACCCACCCCCCCCCCTTCTTTTTTTTTCTTTTTCTTTCCTTTAAGATTCTGGCAGCAAGTGATAACAAAAAACTGATGATGAGACTGAAGAAGAAAAAAATAATAATAAAACAGCCTTGGTAAAATATCGAGATGAAGGTAGAAGTGCGAAAAAAATGGCGCACAGCAAGTTCTGGAGTTCTAGAAGGTTGGATTATCTCTCGCTCAACTTCGTATATTTTTTTATTTATGTTTTATTCATCACAATCATTATTTTTGGAATTTCACTTTGATTTAGTTTCCAAGTTTTTTTTTTTTATGTGTTCCCCTCTCTTCAATAATTTGAAATGTTTGATTTTTTTCTCTCTGCTCTTTCAGAAAATAATTTTTTTTGTTCTCTCTTTTGTTCTTCCTTTATCGATTAATATGCATGCTTTTTATTTGAATTTTGTCAAGGAAGTTGTAGATTCACTCATCAGTTTGATTTAGTTTTTTTGAGATGTTTTGTTTCTTTCGAATTTTACGGACGAATTGAGTTCTGTATTTAAACAAGGAGCTGTCTATCACGTATCAATACGAATTATATGAGAAGTTTTAATATCTGGTATTTAATATTTTTCATTTTAAATACATATGGAAAAACAAATTTCATTAAAATTTATTTTAATTTTTATACATTTGGTCACAGATCGTAATGAATATCTATTACTAAACTATGTTTATGAATATTCATAGTTAAAGTATATGTATAGCGTTTATATCGATGCCTTTTCTAAGATGAGACATTATTTGTTGAAATTGTAAGATAGAAATAGAAATCAAATAAAAATAATAATAATTATGAGAAATATGAATATAAAGCAAATTACCAATTCCTACATATTTATTGTGAAGAAAGAAACATAGAAAAGGTATTGCATGATCGATTATTCTAGAATTCTAATCGGATAATTTTTTTTTCATTTAATCTTCTAGATCAGAGGCCGAGTGGCTATCACTCTGGCGCTCAAGACGACAGGATTCGGATTCGAGTGCCGACGGTGCCATGTCTTTTTGTAGTGATTCGGAATCCACTTTAAACCGTAGGTCCCTGCCTAACATGAGCGATTCGGAGATATTTTTACTTTGCGTTTGTAGCTTATCTTCAAAGCTACGCGCACCTCCTTGATAGTGCTAAGTGAGTAACGCCGGTGCGGTGCTTGCCTCAAGGCATCAAAGACAACATATCTCAGTGTTTGCCAGCTGCATTATAAAAAAAAATATATTCAATTTTATTTCAATGAAAAAAAGGATAATTTAGTGTAATTGTAAACGATACTTATAAAAATTCATGAAATAAATTATTTATATTGAATACATTTAAAAAACAAATGAAAAAGTTTATTAAATTTATTACGTTGAAAACGTTTCATTTTCCGCTCACTAAAAGACATTTAAACTTCACTACGACTTCACTAGTATATAGCACCGTGTGCTACGACTGAATCAATCTTGTATTTTTTTTTTACGATGAAATATTTTTGACTTCCATAGAGGAGTCTCTACGTGTCAGTAGGTCCAATAATGCGACACACAACAGCAAAGAATCCAGAGACGACAAGAAGAAAGCAGAGCTCATTGCCGACAAATGACGCGTACACAGAAGATCCACGTTCCGCTGCGTCAAATCATTGATGCGTCAAAAACAATCTCACACTTTGATTCTTCCGACTTCCCCATTCTTTTTTTCATCTCCTTCCGTTGTCTCTGCAATGTCTCTTAGAACTTCATCGCTTTTTACTTCTTATCCACCCACTACGCCCCCTATTTTTTTTTTTTCTTTTCTGTTAAGATTCTGGCAGCAAGTGATAACAAAAAACTGAAGAAGATGAGAAAGAAAGAAAAAAAAAAACAATAAAACAGCCTTGGTGAAATATCGAGATGAAGGTAGAAGTGCGAAAAAAATGGCGCACAGCAAGTTCTGGAGTTCCAGAAGGCTGGATTATCTCTCGTTCAACTTCGTATATTTTTTTATTTATGTTTTATTCATCACAATCATTATTTTAGGAATTTCGCTTTGATTTAGTTTCCAAGTTTTTTTTATGTATTCTCATCTCTTCAATATTTTGAAATGTTTGATATTTTTTTCCTCTGTTCTTTCAGAAGATAATTTTTTTTCTTTCTCTTTTGTTCTTCCTTTATTTATTTACATGCATGCTTTTTATTTGCATTTTGCCAAGGAAGTCGTAGATTTGTTCATCAGTTAAATTTAGTTTTTTGAAATGTTTTGTTTCTTTCGAATTTCATGGACGAGTTGAGTTCTGTATTTAAATAGAGAGGTGTCTATCACGTTTCAATACGAATTTTATGAGAAGTTTTAATATCTCGCATTTAATACATATCAAATACATAACGGAAACTAATTTTATTAAAATATTTAATTTTATTTTTTATGAATATATTTTGCACACCGATTGTAAAGAATATTTAGCTCGTGGGAGGAATTTCACTAGGATTAATTCACACTAATTTTCATTATTTTAGGAATTTCACTTTGATTTAGTTTCCAAGTTTTTTTTATGTATTCTCATCTCTTTAGTATTTTGAAATGTTTGATTTTTTTCCCCCGTGTTCTTTCAGAAGATAACTTTTTTCTCTCTTTTTGTTCTTCCTTTATCTATTAATATGCATGCTTTTTATTTGAATTTTGTCAAGGAAGTTCAGTTGTCAAAGTTGTTCATCAGTTAAATTTAGTTTTTTGATATGTTTTGTTTCTTTCGAATTTCATGGACGAGTTTGAGTTCTGCATTTAAATAATGAGCTGTCTATCACGTATCAGTAAAAATTTTAGAAGAAGTATTAATATCTGGTATTTAATATTTTTATTTTCAAATATATATTGCAAAACAAGTTTCATTAAAATAAATTAAATTTAATTTTAAATTTAAATTTCTTTATCAAAACACATAAAGCTAGAAGAGATAGAAATTGAACTGCTTTCTTTTATCAATGCTAAAATAAATGTATTTTATATATAATAAGCTGATAGGATGTCATTGAAAATAATGGTATACGTGTTAGTGTTTCCTCTTCGTCTTCATTGGTGCAACAGCTGCATTGCGGGCCAGTGCCGTCTGCATAATGACAGACTTCGAGACAGGAGTTGTTGTTTTCCTTTTTCTGGGAAGAGTTGTCAGCTCTACGACCAGCGCTCTGCAGTCCTATTATATCGGGACCGAGAGTTTAAATTGAATTCCGAGCCACTGCAAACATCCCCGGCACGAACCCGAAATCTGTTTCCCTAAGCTACAGAGTTCTAGTTACTCGACAATCAATCCCTATGTTAATGTTTAAAGAGATACAATTGCATCTAATTTTTCAATTTTATTTTAATGTAAAAAGACGGACTTTAATATGATTGTAACCGATATTGGAGCCTAATGACAGAGTAAATAACCCTCTGGAGCCCAGTTCTACAGATCGATCTACAGTTCTTCGTGGCATGGATGCTTGTAGTGGTTCTGAATCCACTTTAAAAAGCAGATCCCGGTCGAATATGATCATAGAGCGTTGGACGTAGGTCTGACAACCCTATCCGGTGAAAAAATAGCATCTAATGTCTCGAAATATGCCAGTAACCTTACGGTCTTGGCCAACCATGGGGCTGTTGCATCATTCATGTTGATGCAACCTATATTGTATTATTATAAAAACCATAATTCTCAAAATGAATATAATAATAATGAATATAGATTAATATAATTCACAAGAAATGGTTTATATTGAATATATTTAAAAAAACAATTTAAAAAGTTTTTTAAAATTAATTACATTGAAAGATTTCCACTCACTTAGAAGACTTTTAAACTTCATTACCACTTCTCTACGGTATTTAGCACCCTGTGTTACGACTGAATCAATCTTGTATTTTTTTCGATGAAATATTTTTGACTTCTATAGAGGAGTCTCTACGTGTCAGTAGGTCCAATAACGCGACACACAGCAGCAAAGAATCCAGAGACGACAAGAAGAAAGCAGTGCTCATTGCCGACAAATGACGCGTACACAGAAGATCCACGTTCCGTTGCATCAAATCACTGATGCTTCAAAAACAATCTCACACTTTGATTCTTCCGACTTCCCCATTTCTTTTTTATTTTTTTTTCATCTCCTTCCATTGTCTCTGCAGTGTCTCTTAGAACTTCATCGCTTTTTATTTCTTATACACCCACCAACCCTCCTTTATTTTATTTTTTTTCTTTTCTGTTAAGATTCTGGCAGCAAGTGATAACAAAAAACTGAAGAAGATGAGACGAAAGAAGAAGAAAAAATAATAATAAAACGGCCTTGGTGAAATATCGAGATGAAGGTAGAAGTGCGAAAAAAATGGCGCACAGCAAGTTCTGGAGTTCTAGAAGGCTGGATTATCTCTTCAACTTCATTTTTTTTTTAATGTTTTATTCATCAAAATCATTATTTTAGGAATTTCACTTTGATTTAGTTTCAAATTTTTTTCTTTTTTTTTAATGTATTCTCATCTCTTTAATATTTGAAAATGCTTGATTTTTTTACCTCTGTTCCTTCAGAAAGTAATTTTTTTGTTCTCTCTTTTGTTCTTCCTTTATCTATTAATATGCATGCTTTTTATTTGAATTTTGTCAAGGAAGTCGTAGATTTCTTCATCAGTTTGATTTAGTTTATTGAGATGTTTTGTTTCTTTCGAATTTTACGGATGTGTTGAGTTCTGTATTTAAATAGAGAGCTGTCTATCACGTATCAATAAGAATTTTTGAGAAGTTTTAATATCTGGTATTTAATATTTTTCATTTCAAATATATTTTGAAAAACAAATTTCATTAAAATTAATTAAATTTAATTTAATTAAAAATTAAATTAAATTTCAAATTTATTTATCAAATCGCATAAAGCTTGGAGAGATATAAATTGTTCAATGTTGTTCAATTGTTCTGCTTTTGAATTCAATTTTTCTACTTTCTTTTATCAATGCAAAAATTAATGAATTTTATCATTATACGTCATATTAGAATATAATTTAAATAAATATAATTTAAATTGAATTCTGAACAACTGCAAACATCCATGGCATGAACCCGAAACCGAAACATGGAACACTGAGTGTCAGAGAGCTGGTTACTCAGCCGTCAGTCCCTATGTTAATGTTTAAAGAAATATAATTGTTTCTAAATATTTAGTTTTATTTCAAAGAAAAAAATGACGAAATTTAATGTGATTGTAACCGATATTGGGGCCTAATGATCTAGTGACTAGCGCTATGGAGCTCAGTGCCACAGATTTCGAGTTCGTGACATGGATGCATGTAGTGGTTTTGAATCCACTTTAAAAAGTAGATCAATATGGTCATAGAGCGTTGGACGTAGCCTGACAATCCTACCCCACAAAAGGATAACATCTCCTGTCTCAAAATCTGCTAGTAGTCATATGGCTTTTGCCTGTCATTAAGCCTTTTGTACCATTGAAGAAGAATTTTTTATTTACTCCGTCCATTTATTATTTTTAATTTGCTATTAATATTTTTCTTGCTCCGATAAGAAAAGTATAAAACAATTTAATCTTGCATCTTTAT
This sequence comes from Caerostris darwini, assembly GCA_021605075.1. Taxonomy (NCBI): domain Eukaryota; kingdom Metazoa; phylum Arthropoda; class Arachnida; order Araneae; family Araneidae; genus Caerostris; species Caerostris darwini. The sequence goes on from BPLQ01006727.1 coordinate 290,151, forward strand.
AGTAGAAATAGTTTTCTGATACTCTGTTCGTCAATTGTTCAAGATCAATAGGATTAATGAAATTAATTAGTTAAAGGGGTTCATTAGTTAGGCCATTTGTCTGTCTCCTTGAATTTTAGAACAACTTTAATTTTGATATTTTAAAAAAACGACCAATATAAGAATTCTGTTGCATATAATAACATTCAATATTTGTGGAAAATATTCAAGATATTTTGAAATAAATTAACAAGAGATACATTTTCTTCTTTTGTAAACATTGTAAAATTTGACTCATATTTATTATAGATATAAGTAATCATTGTTATTTTCTAAATAAATACAAAATTTCAACTAATTAAAGTAGATAACATCTTTCCCATAGACAAATTAATGAAATAATCTATACAAACATTTGCAACCAAGCATGAAGGAATAACAATATGGTATATCTGATCAGAGCATAATGCAAAAAACCATTAAATGCTTTCAAATGATGAACATTTTCTTATTTGAGAACAATTAAGAAAATAATTGAAAGTAAAGCAAAATTGATAATTGCTACATAGTTATTATGAAGAAAAAAAGCATAAAAAAGGTATTGAACGTTTGATTATAATTCTAGAGTTCTAAGCCGAAATATCTTTTAAATTTAACCACTCGACTAATTAACCTCGACCACTTTCAACATTTCTCATTGGTCTATTTTTTAAATTTCTGTCCCGAAACATTATTTTTGGGTTGATTTAACTTTATTCCACGAGCTAAATATTCTTTACAATCGGTGTGCAAAATATATTCATAAAAAATAAAATTAAATATTTTAATGAAATTAGATTTCCGTTATGTATTAAATGCCAGATATTAAAACTTATAAAATTCGTATTGAAACGTGACAGACACCTCTCTATTTGAACACAGAACTCAACTCGTCCGTAAAATTCGAAAGAAATAAAGCGTCTCAAAAAAACTAAATTTAACTGATGGACAAATCTACGACTTCCTTGGCAAAATGCAAATAAAAAGCATGCATGTAAATAAATAAAGGAAGAACAAAAGAGAAAGAAAAAAAATTATCTTCTGAAAGAACAGAGGAAAAAAATATCAAACATTTCAAAATATTGAAGAGATGAGAATACATAAAAAAAAACTTGGAAACTAAATCAAAGTGAAATTCCTAAAATAATGATTGTGATGAATAAAACATAAATAAAAAAATATACGAAGTTGAACGAGAGATAATCCAGCCTTCTGGAACTCCAGAACTTGCTGTGCGCCATTTTTTTCGCACTTCTACCTTCATCTCGATATTTCACCAAGGCTGTTTTATTATTTTTTTTTCTTCTTCTGTCTCATCATCAGTTTTTTGTTATCACTTGCTGCCAGAATCTTAACGGAAAAGAAAAGAAAAAAAAATGAAGGGACGGATGGTGGGTGGATAAGAAGTAAAAAGCGATGAAGTTCTAAGAGACATTGCAGAGACAACGGAAAGGAGATGAAAAAAAGAATGGGGAAGTCGGAAGAATCAAAGTGTGAGATTGTTTTTGACGCATCAATGATTTGACGCAGCGGAACGTGGATCTTCTGTGTACGCGTCATTTGTCGGCAATGAGCTCTGCTTTCTTCTTGCTGTCTCTGGATTCTTTGCTGTTGTGTGTCGCGTTATTGGACCTACTGACACGTAGAGACTCTCTATGGAAGTCAAAAATATTTCATCAAAAAGAAAATAAGATTGATTCAGTCTTATTGCATGGTGCTAAATAATGACGAAGTTTAAAAGTCTTCTAGTGAGCGTAAAAGTTTCAATGCAATTAATTTAATAAAAATGTGAATTTATTTTTTAAATGGGTTCAATATAAAACTTTTGTTTGACATATTTTTTTATAAATATAGGTTAAAATTTCATTTAATTTCGTCCTTTTTTTATTAAAATTAAACTGAATATATAGCTACAATTATACATCTTTAAACATCTATATATTCACCATTATTTTCATTGACATCTTATCAGATTTTTGAGGACTTTTTCTTTTACAAAACTTATTATTTGTGTTTTGCATTGAGGAAAGAATGTAGTTTAATTTCACCCTTTTCAAGCATTAGAAATGAATTTATGTGATTTGATAAAAAAGATTAAACGCTTCAAAAGTTGTATACTTTTTTTGGCTGGATCAAGAAAAATATTAATAGTAAATTAAAAGTAATAAGTTAATGAGAAAAAGAAATAATAAATTATTGAATTAAGAAATGATAAATTAAAGAAATAAAAAAAAATTAATGAAATAAATAATATATTCTTCTTCTTTATTGGAACAACAGTCATGGTGGGCAGTAGGCAGATCTCAATAGGGAACATGTTTTCTTTTTTAAGTGGTAGAGTTATCAACCCCACGTCCAATGCTCTACAGCTATATTAGACCGGGACCTATGGTTTAAAGTAGATTCCGAACCACTAGAATCATCCATGGCACGGCCAGGATTCGGATATGAAACCTGTGGTACCGAGCTGCAGAAAATAATAAATAAGTAATTATAAAAAATAATTAGTATTAATAATGTGTAGTCTTGCTTTCTTCTACGCACTGCAAGAGCGCCCATATGACGTTCAGGAAAAATGGTCTGTAGGTCTCGAGAATCTCACCCGAGTGGAAGTATAGCGCAACTGATGCTGCCGCTGAGAAATGTTTAGTACAGTGCAATAATTATCTCGTATCCAATAATTATCCATCATCGAGAGAAAATATATTTACCCTTTGTAACAGCTGGCAAATAGATTCTCACCAGGAGAGGAAGTATATTTTGCGCATCCAATGCGTACCTGAGTATCTTTATTTTCGGCTTAGAAGGGGAATTCTTCCACGGATCAATTAATGTCTTTAAATGTGTTAACTATTGTATGTGTGTGGTGTTTGTGCGCGTGTAAATAAAGTTGTGGGTTCTCAAACCTTTATCTCAAGTATCAATCCAACCACATCCAGTTACAATCCAGAGCTGCACAACCCAGAACACTACGAATTATAAAAATAATTAGAAACAATAACATGATAATAATTACTAATAGTAATTATAATAATATAATAAAAATTAGTTTTAATAAAATAATAAATTAGTGAAATAAATATCCCGGAAAAAAATTCGTTATAGGTTATAGGAGCTATGCAAAGTGTTATACTATGTTATAGGAGCGTATGCAAAGTGATAGGCTGTGCCTCCAAAATAGCTTGTATCTCCAAATATGGCATCAAACTCCAAATGGCTTTAATGGCATCAAAAATTTGGACTAATTATAACTTCTGCGTAACGAGGTTTTGCAATTTATACAGATTCTCAAACATAATCGCAAGATCCCCAATATTAAGATGACAATTGTATTCCCACAGAACTGTGAGCGGACTGCAGTGTTTTGCAGATTACGAGATAGCTGTCCAATATCAAACCTCTACCAGCAATTCGACGAATCTCGGTGATATTGGGAGAATATGTAAGACAAGAACGGAACATTAAGAAACATCATCTTTCCAATAATGATGATAATGATGATGGATAATGAATGATAATGGTCCGAACCTGTCATGAATATTATTCATTCCCACATTGGTAGCGCACAAAAGAAAAAACAAGTCTGTAAGTCAATCTCCAGTTATGTAATCCCATAATAAATTGAGAGTTCATAATTTTTAGTCCAAGTCAGTTCTAATAAAAATAATACGTTGAATGATGTAGTTTTATGTGGAGAATTTTGTGTGATAAATTTGTTTTATGAGGATAAATGTTTGGTTTTAAAAATAAGACACAGGCAAAAGTATTAAAAAGGGACTACTTTTACCTTGCTGGAATAAATTAGTACATTTATTAGTAATTTTTAGTTGCATATTTTACAAATAACTATCGTAACACAATAATAATAGATAAGGACTTTTACTACAGTAAGCTCAGAATATTTAAATACTCTGTACCTATTACATATTCAGACAAATAAATATAATTTCTATTCCAGCAATTAAAATGTAGATATCCAAGTACTAAACATATATTTAAATCGTCATACAGAACAAGAATATGTATATACCCTGTAATAAAATATCGAATAATTTTCAGCAATTTCTTTATGAATGCAATTTTATTTAAAAATAAAATGATTCCAAGCTTTAAGTATAGTTTAAAAAGAATTCATATCGATTTTTTGAATGTTACAGTACTTGTATTGATTTTTGTTTTCAACCGAATACTAATTTAAATCATGCATGTAGTTCAATTTTCTTCCGTTAAAAATAGTTAAGAAAGTTTGAGGATTTGTTAACAATATTTATAAGAGAGCATATTTTCACCATTATTATAAAAGGATTTTATCGCCTTTAAATAAATGAAAAAAAAATTATCTTGTGATAGTTAGATGGAATAAAAGGGAAATTGAAATCTGAAACATCTGTTCTTTTAACGTGTAATTGTTATATTTAAGGCTACACTTTATGCAGTATATTTTCACGTACGAAAATTAGCAGTATTTAAGTAAAATATTAGAAATGTTTAAGTAAGATTAAGGATTCATTTAAACAAGAAATTTTTATCACAATATTTACAAAAATGTTGTTATAAACATAATGGTTTGCAATATGCAACGGATTCAATAGAAGTTTCAATGCCTTTCAGATTACGGAACTGAGCAATTTTAATTTTGATTTTCAACTTTTAAGTTAACTTAAATTATTACTCATATTTAAAGATGTAACTACAGTGATTTCCAAAAATTAAGCAAACAATTTGAAAAATTAAGCTAACAATTAATAACTACAATTTTTTGAAATTCGGATATATTACAAACAAAATAAAATTACTTGGGGGTAGTGTTACTCGCTTCCGTAGCATATCTTAAAGCTTCATGGCCCCTTGGGTAGTGCTAAATGAGTAACAGCGGTGCAGCCCTTGGTTATGACATGAAAATTAGCTGTCTCTATATTGCCAGCTGCATTAGAACAACAATAAATCAAGATATATGAGGTAGCTGTGTGAAAAAACCACTGAAATAGCTTTACATAAATAAGATACAGTTAACTGTTTAATAGGGTATATAATATATATGGGTATATAGGAGAACATGGTATAGGGATATAGGTATAGAATGAGTATATAGGTATTAGGAGGGTATATATAGGTATAAAATCATAATAGCCGCAACAGTCTGATTAAAGCAGGTCAACGGCAGCCTGACTTTGTAAGATGGCTAAATGTCTATCGTTCTTTGGTGAGCCAGTTATGGAACCAGTTTCTAACAACTGGTTCAGCCTCTCGAAGATCTACCGAAGGGTTACCAATTCTGCAGATGAGCGATATTTGAGATTTAATGTTTGTCGCAACAGGATTGCAATTTCATTTCAACTTAAATTATCGCTTATTTCTAATACAGGAAGGACATTATCAGCTACGACAGTATAAGGCTGTGCAACGGAAAATTGTATTCTAAACGATCGGTACTGAGCATCCTGCTTACCTCCCACCACAAGAGGAGGTTTTTTTTCTTTAGGCATGTATTCATAATCTAATCTCTTGGATGGACGGATGGATGGAATTTCAATTTTTTTTAATACATCGACTCACAGGGGCCACAATCTCCAATAGGGTAGACTTGAAAGTTTTGAGAAATGTTTGTTGAAAATACTTGAATTCAGACGATCATAAAGATTTTTGAAAAAGAAGGAATAACTTACGGAAAATCCTTGGAGGGCAATGCTATCATCAATATTCCGAATTTATCTATTGAATTTTGGGCTTGATGCATCTGTTTAACAGCTTCAGTGAATTCTGAAAACGCATCCATGATACATTGTACTTCTTTTAGCAGTAGAACAGGAGTGAGAAGGTCAGAAGAACCAGTAATTTTAGCGGTAGGTGTAGTTTGACGCTGCGGAGTGTGAGCTATATTGAAAAGCAGTGCAAAGGAGACGTAGGATTTCATGAGTTTTTGATCCTGTTGAATTTATTGATTAGTGGCGTAGATTTACTGATAATAACGGCTATTTATTGACTGGGCCAGTAGTAGGGATCGCTTGTCTCTTTTTTAGAACTTTTTGGGAAAGCTTTGTACTCTCTTAAATAGACTATATGGTTCCCCAAAATTTACGCATTTTGGGTTGGTTGAATTGTCTTTGATACGGCAAGCAGCTGTTATATGGTCTTCTTCACATTTTAGGCATTGTGTTTTTCGTTGACAGTTTTTTCTTCAATGTTGAAAGTGGTTTCGGTTGAAACACAGCGCCGTTAGGTTTCTTCTGTAGTAAAATTTCGACTTGGATGGTAAAATAAAAAAGTATGTTTGCTTTGTAAATATCTGCCATCATGGGGGTTCTTTTCAATTCAATGAAGAATATTGGAAATAATACTTTGATTCTCAATTTCTTACGTCGAACAACATTGGACACACTAATATCAAGATTTTGGAATTCTGATTTGACATCTTCTTTATTTGTTTCAACTGAGAGACCATTAAGTACTACAATGAGCGGCTTACAATTTTGGGCTTTATAACGTAGAACTCATATTTTATTTATGTAAGGTGGGCCGTAATGACTAGATGTTTATCATCGGAATTTAGATATATCTTGAAGTATTTTCTTATCAAATTATTTGTAGTATTAGAATGAAGTTTATGGATTTCTTGTAGAGCCATATTATAATTACTAATCAAAGCTAGCATGGTGGGAGAAGGTTTGGAAACGAGAGGAACAGCAGGTTCTTATATATCCTCTATGGTAGTTGAATCCGAAATGAAATAGCGTCAAATTTATTTTCGACGGGAATTTTGAAGATAAGTTTTTCAGGAACTTTGGACAATTTTAAATGCTTTTTCTGTTGCTTGATTCCATCATTTGAAGCCACTTGTGGAACTTTTGACCGTTTATTAAGATGATCTGTGTTTCTCTTAGTTGAAAAATTTCTAATCTCTTGATCTCTGTCTATACATACGAAAACCAATCCCGCAGAAAATCCTCCATAAAACCTGTTTTGAAAGAATGACCCGTTATCACTGGTATCTACCCATTACTATTCCTACTTATTACTATTGTTTTCTCACCATGGGAGATCTGTCTGATTGATCCAGCGAAGAAAATGTAATTTCTGCTCCCTAAGCAATATTCAGTTTACCAATCCTTTTGTCTGATTTATAGTTACCGTGGAAATGAATCATTCCGTCTCTATGATATTGATCTTTATAGATATTTTGTATTTAATTGACATGTCTGAATTTAAGACACCTTATGTTCCTGTCAATTTCTCAAAATGTAAATAATATGCTTAACATTTTCTCATGTTTTTAATTTACGCGTGGTATAAAATACATATCATCACCAAGTTTCATCCAATTTGCTTGCATATTTTTTGAGTTATCAAATTTGAGTTCCTTGCTTAAAGTGGATAAAGTATGGTTTATAGAAATTGAAATGAAAATTGTTTAAATTGAGTCTTCTTGGTGGTCTTCACTCTGGCATAAGTGGTGCTTTAACGAAAACTAGGCTAATAATAAAGTATAGATAAGGATGAACAATTTGTGAAAGATTCCAAAAAAACTTTTCTAGGCAATTCGAATTATTCATCCTAGCAACTTTAATTTGATTTTATAAAATTTTTAACTTGAGATATTACTTACCCTTAAAAACGTAACTAGTTTGTGCGATGTAGAATCTTTTTGGTGATCTTTCTTTTGGTAAAACTGGTTATGTTAGGAAAATACAAAAGCAACTAAAAGAAGCAATCGAAACCAACGATGAAGCATAATCCAAATTAACATATATATATATTATATATATTATATATCGATTTACGCTACAATTAATAACATAGGACAGTGTTGAATTTTACCTTACTAGAAAAAGCTTTTTGTAAAACTATTGTCTCGTTTGGAAGGACAATGTACACTTTAGGCTAATTAGCCCAGGACTTATAGTTTAACGTGGGTTCCGAACCACTAAAAAATATCCATGCCACAGCCAGAATTCGAATCTGAACCCTGTGGTACCAAAGATCAGAGGGGTAGCTAATTGGCCAATAGTTGATAGAACAGCATACATATATAACGGAAACCAGTTTTCTCAATACTAACATATCTGAAGTGAAATAGTTATATTTATTTGAATATACTAAGTGCATTTTTTTAAGGTTATTTTTACTTATCGTAAACTGCATTATAAATGTTAGCAATGTTTATTTGACAATTTAATTTTAAGGTGCCTTAATTACTGGATTACCTTAATTTACTGGGGTCTATTCCGAGAATGTTGGTTTCTATCCGTATAGCATACAAACAGAGCTAGAACAGGGAAGTATTCTGCTTGACGATGGGAATTGACAACGCATTAACAGAAGGGCTTATTTGATTACCTTCAGTGTAAAGCAAATCGCCGTTGCCACTCAACTAATGAGTTCCTCGTTATGCTGTCAAATCAATGAATTCGTATCCTCCATATCAAGCATTTTATCACTCATATCAAAGAAACCAATGAAGATTAGGGCTACTTGATTTTGCTCTCATGCAAATATGTTTGTCAAATGTTATGTGTATTTTAAACTTATTGTTTGAGTGGTAAGACCAGTTTGATTCATTCTGTTGTTGTTTGTTGTTGTTGCTTATCCCCTTGATTTAGAATCCTAAACCAAGTCCAGTAGATCATGCTGCATCAATATATCGTAAACTGTCGTCCCTCATTCAACAGTTGCCTCACAGATGCACCAATACAATCGATGAGATGAGAGGGAGACGCGATGGCCGAACAATGACAAAGGGTATATGTCTTCTCGTCTCCATTAACGGTCAAACTCTTAGTGTGGCCAGTCCTTAGTCTAGCTAAGGCCGTTTGAGCAGGTCTAGGACAGGAGCAGTGCAAGGACATACCAGGATATTTAGCGGCGTACCATGCATGAATTGGTGGCGACCTCCAAGAGATATTCACTCTGGCTAAAGTCATGGAATGAACCTCTGAATCTAACAGATTGGAAGAAGAAGCTTTAGGAAGTTCGCAACCTTTCCTAGCGAGCAGATCAGCAATTGTTTTTCATAAAATCCGAAAGCCATGGGAGTGCATTCTAAAATTAACAAAATACTCCCTTGTGGTAAGCCATTAAAAGTGCACAAATGTCTTCTTTTTAACAAGTGGCAAAGAGTTAAACAAACAAGAAGTTTTTTAACCTTTTTTGCTATTCAACCATAACTGTTAAAATCTTTTAGATTCTTTACATAAACACACCATTAAGTTGCTTTTTAGCAAACAAGAATACTTTGAAAAGAGATAAAGAGTATCTTAAATCTGAAAAATATTAAAAGAAGAAAATATATCTGGTAAATTCAGATAAATGGAAAAGCATCGAAGAAAGTATTAAGAGGCTTTACCTACCTTATTTACCTTAATTTACTGGAGTCTTTTCTGAACAAATTGGTTTCTATGCGTGTAGCATACGAGGAGAGCTAGGACAGGGAAAGTATTCTACTTGACGATGGGGATTGACAAGGCATTATCAGACGGGCTTATTTCATTACCTTCAGTGTGAAGCAAACCACCATTGCCACTCAACTAATGAGTTTATCGTTATTCGGTCAAATCAGTGAATTCGTATCCTCAAAGGTCATTTGCATGAAGCATTTTATCACCCATATCACAGAAACCAAAGAAGATTATGGTTATTTGATTTTGGCTCTCATGCAAATATGTTTGTCAAATGTTATGTACATTTTAAACTTATTGTTTGAGTGGTAAGACCAGTTTGATTCATGCTAAAATTAACAAAATACTCCCTTGTGGTAAGCCATTAAAAATGCACAAGTGTCTTCTCTTTAAAGTGGCAATAGTTAAAACAAACAAGACGTTTTTTAACCTTTTTTTCTATTCAACCATAACTGTTAAAATCTTTTAGATTCTTTACATAAACACCCCATTAAGTTACTTTTCGGCAAACAAGAATGCTTTGACAATTGATAAAGAGTTTCTTAAATTTTAAAAATATTAAAAGAGTAAAATATGTCTGGTAAATTCAGATAAATGGGAAAGCATTGAAGAAAGTATTAAGAGGCCTTACCTACCTTATTTAACTTTCCAAGGTGGAGTCTTTTCCGAGCAAATTGGTTCCTATGCGTGTAGCATACAAGGAGAGCTGAGACAGGGAAGTATTCTGCTTGACGATGTGAATTGACAACACATTAACAGAAGGGCTTATTTCATTACCTTCTGTGTGAAGCAAATCGCCATTGCCACTCAAGTAATGAGTTCATCGTTATGCTGTCAAATCAATGGATTTGTATCCTCCATAGGTCAATTGCATCAAGCATTTTATCACCCATATCACAGAAACCAAAGAAGATTATGGTTACTTGATTTTGGCTCTCATGCAAATATGTTTGTCAAATGTTATGTACATTTTGAACTTATTGTTTGAGTGGTAAGGCCAGTTTGATTCATGCTAAAATTAACAAAATACTCCCTTGTGGTAAGTCATTAAAAGTGCATAAGTGTCTTCTCTTTAAAGTGGCAATAGTTAAAACAAACAAGACTTTTTTTAACCTTTTTTTGTTATTCAACCATAACAGTTAAAATCTTTTAGATTCTTTACATAAACACCACATTAAGTTAAGTTCGGTAAACAAGAATACTTTGGAAAGAGATAAGAGTATCTTAAATTTGAAAATATTGAAAGAGATACAATATATCTGGTAAATACAGATAAATGTGAAACAATTGTGGAAATTATTAATAGAGGAAAATATATCTTGTAAATTCAGATAAATGGGAAAGCATTGAAAGAAACATTAAGAGGCAAATTGAAATACAAAATTCATGAATTCCCTGATTAACATTTATATACTACTATCCATTTATAAAGTAAAGCAAACGAGTATAAATACAGCGATTTAGAATAGTTTAGACCTGTAGACGTAACTATTACTACAATATAAACTGTTATTCGTATCCTGTTCAAAATGACCCATGTAGCAGTTTTAGTGTTAATGTCTCGAGAGTGTAAATACAGGAAATAGAAAGGATATATCCTTTTTTTTTCTTCAGGTTTTATAGCCATTTGTCTACGATGAAGACGAATATCCCATTTTATTGTGCGGTAAACCGAGGTAAGAGGTTGATATACTGCCCATATACTAAATCTCAGCTATAAAAGTTTCTTCTATGTCGGCATAGGTTTCGAAGGGAAACTAAGATTCATCCCGAAAATAAAGAGGAATTCAAACCAATTTTGAGGATCATCATAAAAAAGAAAATATAATCCGAGTATTATTTTTAATTTTTTTTTTACATATAATCGATATTTTTTTGTATTTTTTCTAAAACATACTAATTTAAATTACTTTAATGGTTTTAGATAAATTATTAAAAATGTATCCACGGAAATACTTCTCTAGAGATATTTTTGATGCTTGTTAGTGGTTTGGAATCCACGTTAAACTGTAGGTCTTGGTCTAATTAGCCCAAAGTGTGCATAAAATAACAGTATAGCGACCAACCCAACTGTAGATATTTTTTAAACGCAGAAATTTAGATTTTATCGAACTGGTTTTCTGGTGGAAAGCATAACAGACTAAAATACAAATGTCAACCTCGACTGAATCGAAATTTTTATCTCCAATGAGATTTGAATATGTTATTTAATTATATTATTTTTTGTGCTTCTTTTTGAAGTCAATATTTTTGTATTAAACAACTGATAATTAATAACTTTAAAAATAACACTCAAGCTCTTCACGAAATGTTTTCAGTAATCAAAATTAAAATAATTTAAGTTTTTTGATATTTGAATTGTTAATGATAGCAGCTGGAATAGATATTTGAATAAAGATCATTATGATTAAATTTTAGAATTTAAATTGAAAAACTTTAAATATCTTGCGCTTGACTAAAAAGAACCAGGTAGCAATCTTTTATTAGGTTATTTGTAATTATATAATATTATTACATGTTATAAGATAATTTGTAACCATCCAAGAGTTACAAATAACCTGTTGTATTTAATTACAATTGAATACCATTTATTGAATAAAAAATACCGTAATTTCCTAGTGTAAACCTCAGCGACGTGTCAGCCATGGACGTAAGTTTTTGGCCGACAAAAAATAAATAAATTCATATAAGCCTCAGCGCCATATAATTTGCGGGAGAATTGCAACTGTTCCTAGACACACCATACTAATGGCCAATTGGCTAGCGCTCTGACCCTAGGCACTATAAGCTTCAGGTTCAAACCATAACTAGGCATAACATGTACCAATCCAGTTTTATTCCTATATTCACAGCATAAAACTAGCAAAACGTTTTCCAGTTTTTAAAAGTGACACTGGGGTTATAAATATATAGAAAAATAATATTTTAAAAATTTAAGATAGTTGAAACAGGAAAGCACTTATCAAGTATATTGGAAACAAAAAAAGACGTTATTTTTCCCGCGATTTGTCATCTTTGTATTTTATAGAGATGGAAATTTTCATCAGTATCATAATCAACTAGCAAATTGGCTTTTTATAAAGTGCATTTAATTCATATATGGGATTTATTACTAGGTCTTTTTTTACCCGCTAGTACATACCAGCGTATGATGAGAGTTGTATTTTGCGTATTTTGTAAAAGTCTATCCCTCTTTCACTTTCAACAAGTATTATGTTTCTTTCTTTATGTTAAGAAAATTGTTTTTTTTTTTCCCCAAACACAAATTTTTTTTTCTTTGAAGGAGAAGTTATTTTTTTCGGTGATGGTTTTATCAAACTGATATTTTTTTTGAAACTTCAAAGAAAATAACTTTCGGGGACCTATATCTCGTGCCATGAAATTCTTAAGCATTGTAACGTAAAATTCGTCTACTATAGGCATAAAATTAGGGACTATGTTTTAATTAGGATTGAATACAAATTTATGCATTACAATCCAGAACTTTCACAGTATTGTCGACAGTATTATTCGTTCATTATAACTTAAAATACTTTATAGATTTATTATGAAAAACTAATTTAAAAATTAATACTTCAAACTTTATTTATTAAACTATTTTACCCATTGGTTTGTATTTTTTTCTCGCATGAAAATATTTGTGTATTTTAAATTCAATTATTTGAAAATAATTGTGTAATGCCAAATAAATTATGGTATGAATATATAAACGTTAAAAAAAATGTTAACCTAACCTAACTTCAGCAAATCTATAATTCGTGTCTTGAAAATCTTAAGTATTTGAAAGTAAAATTCGCCTACTATCGGTACAAAATTGCGGGACTAACTACTATGATAAATACAAATATTTGAACATCAATCTAGAACGTTTATAATATTGTTGACAACATATTTCGTTTATTATAATGTAAATTATTCTTTATGGATTAATTATGAAAAACTATCTTAAAAATTAATACTTCAAATTTTATTTATAAAATTAATATATTCTTTCTTTTGCGGTTTTTTTTCGTATAAAAATTGTGCATTTTAAATTTAATATTTAAAAGTATTATTATTTTGAATATTTTATATATTATTTTATATTGAATTTAATTAAAATATTTAATATAATTGTTTAATGCAAAATAAGGAATTATGATAGAAAATATAAAAGTTATAACAAAAAACGAAATTTATACTCTATGTACATTTTAACTATAATTTCAACTATTTCACATACATTTTAATTATAATATCAAACTTTATCTATTAGTTTGAAATTATAATTAAACTATTTGTAAACTTAATAATTTATATAAAATTATAATATGATTAGTTTAGAAACATGAAGGGGAGAAGTACCTGGTTGCATGCAAAATATTGCGAAATTCTAAAAATTTAATACATCTTATTTCTCAATGGAATTATGTTAACCAGAATAAATTCAACATATTATAACTATATCTAAACTTCACAATTTCTCATTATAAGTTTTGCAATCCCCATTTTGCAATGTAAAGATCCCCATTTTGCAACCTAAGTGTATATTTATCATTAAATACATATATAAACCCATGCAGTATAAATTATTAATGGTTTAATCTAATATTCTATTAAAAATTTAACACCGAGTTTTTATGTAATTCTTGGAAACGTTATTTAGCATTTCAAATATATGCAGTAATTTACGTATTTGATGTTAAATTTTAAGGCTGTCGTATCAGTGATAAAGTATTCATAAATATAATGATGCTATTTTAATATTTATAATATGGATTTCCAGGTCAAGAGTTCACACCAGACAGTAAACGAACCTGATATGACATGATGTAAATTAAACCTCATAAGGCATAATATGTGGTCATATAACATAGTAACTGGTTCAAGGTTAAATATTCCCTTAGTGCGTAATAAGAATTTAGCGTCAATTATTATTTACTGCAAGTTAATGATTCGTTATGGGAAATTCGTAAAGTGAAATACCATGCATTAACTATTAAGCTTAAAACTGTACCAAAGAATGCTAATTATTTTAACCCGGCAATAATGTGTTAATTCATAGGCTAATTAACATTAACCTATTAATTAACACATTTACCATTATGATTGGTTATTAGCTTAACACATTAACCATCTCTTTTTCGATTTTAGAACACTCATTGGATGAATTTAACGAATAATTTCGAACATTTTACTCATTAACACTTTACAACTTTAAGCAATTTATTAAAATACATCTTATATTGAATATTTATTGAATTATCACTTTGAAGGATTATGAGAACTTTTAGTTTTTAGAACTTTTTAATAATAAATCGTTGTAAAATCTATGTGTTTGAAAGTGTATATACTGATCCTTAATGATCTAAAATGAAATAAAATGTCTTTATTTTTTTTTATTTTTTATTTTATGTTACATTTGATAATTGTCGTGATTTATTTGTGCCATTGCAGATTTTCTTAATTTTCTAAAATTTTACCAAATAATAATAATAATAATAATAATAATAATAATTGAAGAAATAAAAATTAAGAAATAGAAATAATTTTAATAATGTATAAAAAGCGAGGAGTATTAGAAAACATATAACTTAAAGAGTAGAATGTCGTGCGAGATTCAGAATCTGGTAATTTAACAAGATATTTTGTTGTTGAAAATCAGCGGGCTTTATTTCCGCCTATGTAGGCTATGAACAATCCACCAACGGGAAACGAAGGTGGGAAATTGCCTAAATAAATGGACTTTTAAGGGTATCTGTCCCTCATTTCTGTTTCGTATGATAGAAAATCTGGCAAAACCTCTCATAAGGCTGCCGGAATTTCAATGTCGGATTATCGATGCACACGTAGTCACAATCGTCACATTAGCGATGATATAGCAAAGAGATAAAAAAAAACATAAGTAATTCTTAATTTATTGAACCATTATTTGTTTGTTTCATTTTCTAATGCAGCTGGCAAATATTTAGATAGATGTCTTAAAAAGCCTGAAACATATGCCTTAAGGCAAGCGCTACACCGACGTTAATCACTTAACACTACCCAGGATGTGCGTGTAGCTTGAAGATAAGATACGGATGCGGAGTAATAATACCCCCGTAAAGCTCTATGATCATGTTAGACCGAGACCTGCGGTTTGAAGTGGATTCTGAACCACTAAAAACATCCATGGAATCACCGGCCTCGAATCCGATACACGTGGTACCGAGTGCCAGAGCGCTTGCCACGTGGCCATCAGACCCCTGTTTTTTTATATAATAAAATGCGAAAATTTTAGTTTTTTACGGAAAATAGTAAGTTTTATGTAAAAGTAAGTTGTAAAACAGCCTTGTCTTATGAAAATAAAAAGTATACTAATACTAATGAAAAGTTGTGCAACTTTCTATATTATAAGAAATCTTTCTATAATATATTTTACAATTAATACATAATATTATCCTTTGTTTTCATTTATTGAAATAAAATAAAACAATGTTTGGCATTAATATAAACTATATTAAATTTCATCATCAATAAAATTTAATACATTATTGAAAAGTTGTAATTGTATATTACTAAAATTGAATTTGCCTTGGTATATATTTGCACCTAAGGATACACAAAAATTCTTTTATTATAATTCTTTTTTTAAGAAAAAATTTTTCTTCATAGTTATTTTTATTTTTTTTATTTTTCCTAAAATAAAATCAACTAACTTCTTTTCTTGAAAATTTTTCGCATATATAAAATATTTTCAGAAAATAACTTGCTTAGAAACACTGTAATACTACCCAAGTTACAATCACAGAAACAATATTCCTTATCCTTTGTAACGTTACTTATTAATAACGTTATTAATATGTAAACATTATATTCAATAATAAAATAAGTGCACTATTGACCATTAAAATTGCTACCCCTGAAAGAAATGTAAATAGCAAAATTATATTTATTGGACAAATATATTATATTCGAAATAACAAGTGATTAAATTTTCAAAACATTTGGGTGCATAGATCCTGAGAAATCAGTACTTAGTACAACCACTTCTGGCAGCACTTATACGCCTGGACATTGAATCAAACAGAGATTGGATGGCATGTACAGGTACATATACCCATGCAGCTTCAACATGATGTTACAGCTCATCAACCGTAGTAATTGGCGTATGGTGACGTGCCAGTAGCTCGGCAACCATGGAAAAGACGTTTTCTATCGACGAGAGATCTGGTGAACGTGCTGGCCAGGGCAGCAGCTGAACATTTTCCGTATCAAGGAAGGTCCGTACAATAGCGGCAGAATGTGGACGTGCATTATCCTGCTGAAACGCAGGGTTTCTCAAGCGGCTGCTAGTGTTAGGGGGCTTTTAAGATACAGCACGGCATTCCATATTATCGTCCTGAACCCATCGATCGCATAAAGAGTAGTCCACGAACCCATCGAATAAAAAGTAGAGCCACGGATCATAATACACCAGAAATGTAACGTACATTGTTCAAAGAGCCGTCATTGCGAACAAGAAGTGACCGAGACGTCTATGCAATAGCACCCCATACACTCACATCAGGTGATGAGCCAGTATGACGAATGCACACTGCCGATATGCGTTCACCACGATGCCGCTAAACACGAATGCGACCACCTCAATGCTATAAACAGAACCTGGATTCATCTGAAAAAATGACGTCTCGCCATTCGTGCGCCCAGGTTCGTCGTTGATCTCATCATTGAAGGCGCTCCTGTTTGTGATGCAGCATCAAGGGTAGCCGCAGCCATGGTCTCCAAACTGAGAGTCCATGCTGCTTTAAACGTCGTCGAACTGTTCGTGCAGTCAATTGTTGTTTTGCAAACGACCCCAATTTTTGATTCATAGATCGTGACATGGCTGCACGATCCATTAAGGTTATGCGGGTAAGATGCCTGTCTTCTCGGTTGCTAGTGATAGGGGGCTTTTAAGTTCAAATTTCACGCCTGTAGCATGTCGCCTTCTTGGTGTAGCAATTTTAATGGTCAGTAGTGTAATTATGATATCTTATTTGTAATGTGTTGATATTTTAATCCTAATATCTTATTTTAAATGTGTTGGTATTTTAATCATTATATCTAATTTGCAATATGTTGTTTTTTTTAATCATGATACTCGTATCTTATTTGCAATGTAATGGTATTTTAATCATAATATCTAATTTGCAATGTGTTGGTATTTTATCAGAATGCCTTATTTGCAATATGTTGGTTTCTTAAATCATGATATATTATTTACAATATTTTTTTTTTTAAATCATGATATCTTATTTACAAAGTGTTGGTATTTTAATCATAATATCTAATTTGCAATGTGCGAGTTTGGTTTTAAGAAAAGAAGCTTTTATTTCTCCAGAATTGTTTAAGAATGCCTTAAGAAATAGTTTGATCTATAAAGCTGCTTTTAAAGAAATTTACATACGTTTTAACCTGCATCTCAATTTTTTATGTCTTCTTACTTTACTCTATAGTTAAAGAAATAGTTTAAATAACAGAAATCAAATTCCAAAAAGGAAAAACAGAGAGTTCTTCAGCGAACATTCTGCATCATTTAGTGAGTTCCAGAACCATGTTTCCCGTTTCCCACTGTAAATATTTATTCCATATCTAAGTAAAATATCACAGTATCTTCTTATTGAAATATTCTCCTGTGACATGCAGGCATCTTTTCAGATGGCTTTACCTTAATTCCTGCAAGATACCGTCAGTCGTCGATAAGAAGTTGGCTCTCTCAGTTATTTATAAACCTCGAAGGCCCTTGGCGCCAGCTGATGTCGCCAAATAAGCATCGACACGAGCGGGCCCTTTTATATCGATCCGAGCTTCTAGAAAATCCTCTTAAGCTCGCTTTTTTCTCCAAGGGGTCAGCCTGTGTCTTGTAGCATTAAGACGGGACGCAATCGACTCAATTTATGAAATGCCCTGATTTACTCTAGTACACTTTATTCTAGTATTTGATGCAGTAAATTTGCTTCTGAATTGATTTCTGTTGTTTAGCTTAGTTTAAAAAAGTATAGGATAAAATGGTTGTGAAATTAATTTCAAGAATTTATTCAAGCTCCTTTTTTTCTCCAAAGGGTCAGCCTGTGTCTTGTAGTATTAGGATGGGATGGAGAGACGCAATCGACTCAATTTATGAAATGCCCTGATTTACTCTAGGACACTTCATTCTAGTATTTGACGCAGTAAATTTGCTCCTGAACTGATTTGTGTGATTTCGTTTAGTTATTGTTCATAATGTATAACCTAAAACTATTGTAAAATTAATTTAAAAAATTATTCATAATAATTTGATATCAGGAGTGGTAAAAGCTTTGATTGCGAAGTCGTCAAGTTGGGCTCGACAAGTATGGACAGTTTATATTACAATTATACAAAAATATATAACTACAATTTCGCAAAAATTTCTTAAAAATTTTTCTTTCTCCAACAGGTCAGCATGTGCCCTATATTATTTAAACCAATTCGTATACTCGTATAAGTTTTAAAAAACTCGTAAAAAATTTATTCATATATTTTAAAGAATAACTTGATAGCGTGAGGTTAAAAACCCTGATTGCGATGGCATAAAATTAGTATCGACAACTGTGGACCTTTTATATTAGTACAACTTCTCCAAAATTTCTTAAACTATTTTCTTTATCCAAAAGGTCAGCATGCGTCCTAAATTATTTTAATGAAGTTAAAGTCTCAATCGTTTCAATTTAAGAAATGCCTTGATTTACTCTATGACAGTCGCAATCGTATCAGAGAAAGTCGCAATCGTATCAGTGAAAGTCGCAATCGTATCAAATTAAGAACTACTTGACTTACTCTAATACGCATCGTAATATTTGATATAGTGCATTTGTTTTGTGAATTGATTTGTATGATTTCGCTTAGTTGTTTTTTACAATAGACTAAAATGATCGTAAAATATTCATATATTTTAAAGAATAATTTGATAGCTTGAGGTTAAAAACCATGATTGCGATGTCATCAAATGAGTATCGACAACAGTAGGCCTTTTACATTAATACGGCTTCAAACTATTTTCTCTCTCCAAAAGGTCAGCATGTGTCCGACATTATTTGAACGAAGTGAAAATCGCAATTGCATCAAATTAAGAAATGCTTGATTTACTCTAGGACACATTCTAGTATTTGATGCAGTAAAGTTGCTTCTGAAATGATTTATGTCGTTTCGTTTAGTTGTTTTTCACAATAAGATAAAATGATCGTAAAATTAATTTCAAAAATTTATTCATATATTTTAAGGAATAACTTGATAGCTTGAGGTTAAAAACCATGATTGCGATGTCATAAAATTAGTATCGACAACTGTGGATCTTTTATATTAGTACAACTTCTCGAAAATTTCTTAAACTATTTTCTTTATCCAAAAGGTCAGCATGTGTCCTACATTATTTTAATGAAGTTAAAGCCTCCATCGTATCAATTTAAGAAATGACTGATTTACTCTATGACACATTCTAGTATTTGATGTAGTACATTTGCTTCTGAATTGATTTCTATGGTTCATAAAGTATAGCCTAAAACGATTGAAAAATTAATTTCAAAAAATTATTCATAAATTATAAAAAATTTATAGCGTGAGTAGTAAAAGCCCTGATTGCAATATTGTCAAATTAGTATCGACAAAAATGGATATTTTATATTAATACAACTTCTCGAAAATTTCTTAAATGATTTTCTCTCTCCCAAAGGTCCGCATGTGTCCTACATTATTTTAACGAAGTAAAAATCGCAATCGTATCAATTTAAGAAATACTCTGATTTACTCTAATACTCATTCTAGTATTTGATGTAGTAAATTGTAAGTAAATCTGAATTGATTTGTGTGTTTTCTCTTAGTTGTTTTTCACAAGGTATAGGCTAAAATGATAGTAAAAATTATTTCAAGAATTTATTAATGAATTTTAAGGAATAATCTGATAGTGTAAGTGTTAATACCCCTGATTGCGATATCTTCAAATTAGTACTAACAAGAGTGGGCCTTTTATATTAATACAACTTCAAACTATTTAATTTCTGCAAAAGGTCAACATGTATCCTACATAATTTGAACGAAGTGAAAATCGCAATTGCATATTAAAAAATGCTTGATTTACTCTAGGACATATTCTAGTATTTGATGCAGTAAATTTGCTTCTGAATTGATTTGTGTGGTTTCTCTTAGTTTTTTATTTTCAAAAAGTCAAAAAATGAATGAATGTAAAGGTTCAAATTATTATAAAATTAATTTCAAAAACTTATTCATAAATTATAAGAGATAGTTTTACAGCTTGTGTGTGAAAACCCTGATTGCAATGTCGTCAAATTAGTATCGAAAAGAGTGGTCCTTTTATATTAATACTAATGAATGTAAGTGAAAACATGAAAACATGGGTTCGAATTATTGTAAAATTTGTTAAATAAGCATCGATATCGATCATCGACATCGATTTCGTATCGATCCGAACTTCTAAAAAATCCTCTTAAGCTTATCTTTTATACAAGATGTCAGCATATGTCTTGTAGTATTAGGACGGGATGGTAAGACTCAATTTATGAAATGCCGTGATTTACACTAGGACACATTCAAGTATTTAATGTAGTAAATTTGCTTCTGAATTGATTTCTGTGGTTTCGCGTAATTGTTTTTCACAAAGTAGATGGTAAAATAATTGCAAAATCAATTTCAAAAAATGTATTCATAAATTTTGAAAGAATAATTTGATAGCGAGTAGTATAAACCTTGATTGCGATGTTGTCAAGTTAGTATAGACAAGAGTGGCCCTTTTATATTAAAACAGTAGTACGTAAATCTAGTAAATGTATGTATAGATTTTGAGACAAGTGCTTTTTTTCACAAATTATGTTTCCATTCTTTATTTTCCTTTCGATTAATGGAATTCATAAGAAATTGAAACATTTTGCATCTGAAAAACAATGATCACACGTGACAGTGTGATAGTATTTTTCCATATATGATCATATGATCCCATTTGAGAGATTTCATAAGCAGGTAAATGATCCCAAAACGGGATGGATGGGTTTTGTCATGAGCGAAGTCTGAGAACTCAATGTCGTTGACAATATAAAACATCCAGAATAGAATCATAGCAATATAATTCAAAGCATTTGCGAAATCATTATTTAAATCCCAAAAAAACATAGAATTATTTCTAGGGAAGAAATTATGATTGCAAATGATCATGGTCTATTCCCAACAAGCCTCAAAAGATTTAAACATCTAGAAGATTATTTGTGCACCCGTGGAGAAACCTAAAAACTATTAAATTAAGCAAATGTTTGACCTCTTAATGAATATTGTCACTTTACAATACCTCTCACCATTTTTACAGTATGTAGGACATAAATTTATTATACAGCTATGGACCAAATGTAAAATCACCTGCTTAAAAAACTTTATACAAGAAAATGAACAATTGAACATTCAAAGCAACCATTACTCCTGGCATATTAATTAAATTTTGAATTTTGAGAGCACTGTCTTTCACTTTAAACAATAACATATATATATATTATGCATTAACATTCATTAGTCTTAAATTTAATTGGTATTAAGAAAAATTCAGAAAAAATATTCCCAAATTCGGAAAAAAATTCTTTTGATTTTTATAAACTCAGTTCATTTGGTTTGAAGTTTAAATTTGCTTAATTAAAATTTGTTAAAAAGGTTGTCAAATAAGATGTGTCATTTTAAAAATCAGTCAAGTTGGTTGATGAAGCATCATCTTTGTTTTGATGAAACTCTAGCAAGAGATTACAAAACCGATTTAATCAGTTTAGTTTTGATAAACCAATGGCATTCTCTATAAAGCGAGAAGCCACAATTAATGAACTAATTCTTATGATAAAAATTCCATTATTAAATATTCACAAAATGATTCTTCATCATCTTGACCTATTTTGTAAATTTTTTTTTCCTATGAATTATTTTTCAAAGTAATTTTAAGTAATTTGTTAATATTAGTCATTGGCATAGTGCGTTTTGTCTCATATATAGATATGGTGTGCGGTTTTCCCATTTGAACAATCAATAACAAAAGTTTTTAAGAAGTTCGCAACTCACAATCATCTTGTTTGGATGCTTTTGAAAAGAGTTTTACCGATATCGATTGTTTAAAACGTTTTTCTTTAAGTGCCTGAAAATAAAATAAATCAGCATGATCAAATGTTCTTAGTAATGAAGGCTCCATAAGTTCATTTGATAAAACTTTTCGCAAGCTACCTTCTTCGGGTATAATTTGTTTGCAGGTGGCATAATAAATCTATGGCTATTTAAAAAATTGTATTGTTCGAAATTTTTCTTAAATACGGCCATAATATTATTTGTAAAGTAATATTCATAAATTATTTGCAATAGTTGTGTTATATTTGTTAGAATAGTGTCCACGACAAGTAATATTAGTCATTGGCAAAATAGATAGATTTAGATGTACAAGAGGTTTTGCGTAAATCTGAAAATGAATATTTCAAATAATAATGAAACTAATAAATCGTCTTTGTTTGATACGTTTGTCACTTTAGAGACATTTATTCGATATTATATACTTAAATAGCAAATTAAATTTTTCAGAAAATAATTAATTTAAAAGAATCATATATTTAAAAATTTATTATTTTTTTATTTTTTTCTGTGTTAATATATTTTTTTTTGTTATGAACACACTTCAATTTACCGATTAGCACGTGATTCAATATATAGAAATAAATAATCAGTAGTTGACATTTTTTTAGCAGTTTCACTCTACCGATTTCATTAATAAATCAATAAAAATATTTTATTATTATTAAACACTAAAAGACGTAGAAATATATACAAGATATTTAAGAATGTGTATTAAAAAATCACATGTATTCTGCTGTGTTATTGAAACAACAATAACGTAATTTACTTGGTACATGATCCATAAGCATCGAAGTTATTGTGCTCGAATTAAGATTTTTGATTTAGATGTTTTGAACTATTGTTAGTTACTCGTCACACAATACTAAAGCCTTTTAAACTATATTTCATACTATTTTCCCAAAATCTCAGCCATAATCATTAAATCCTATAATTCCGTCACCAAAAATAAAATGGGATTATGTTACCAAAAAGAAGTATTGTCTTGGAAAGAAAGACAATAACAGTTAGTTGAGAAGAGAATTACAATCGGCGCGGAGGTGGTTGTGTTTATCAGTTGAAACTAATTGTGATTGACTCTGAGATAAATGTTTTTATGATAACTTATATACTTTAAATTAATATAATTTGTGTATTACTTTTAAATAATAGTGTTATATACTTTGAATATCATCATTTGAATGATATTCTTGTTTAGAGTATCGCATTCTCAATAAGTCATTGCAAGTAATATTCTTTCTTATCGAAGCTGGACTCCCCTATACTTACTACGTGACACACTCAACTACCATAACTTGCTTGTTAAAAACCTTTTTAGATTTGACCACTGATTGGTAGTAACTTGCACTTTATGAGTTTATCTGGAAAATGTTTTTACTTTCTCTTCTGTTTTTATACTTTTCTCGCGCACTTAATTAACTAGACTTCTATAAAATGACCCTGAAGCTACTATCACGATCATTGAACCATGCCTGAGGTATCACCCCCTTTGAGAATAATGATTTAAACTGTTGTAAAGGTCTCTAAGAATTAATTCTCTTATTAATTGATCATGATATGTTAATCAGTTCACAATCATTTCAATGTTAAAAATTTTGGAGGTCTCTTGATAGGGAAAGATACTATGTTATCATCTCAGCAAGATTTGGGGAAGATATTGTTCTGTGATCCAACTTATTCTTCTAAAAGAGCATTATGGCAATATTCTCTATTAACAGAGATTAACATTGCCATAAAGTAATCATTTGTGTCTGAAACCAAAATGCCAATATTAAAAATTCCGTTTTTTGTAGAATACGACATCAGATCACGTTGATTTATATCATGCAGAATTTGATTTGACTGTTGAAAGGTACTCTAAAAATTTAACCTGTTATGAATTGATCATGTTTTTTTAATTAGTTGACAGTCATTTCAATATTAACCATTCTGTATGACAGTTGATATGGAGAGAGAAAGAGAGAGGCAGAGGTGGTGTCAACCATTAACATTTAGGGACTGAACTTCTACAGTGATCCAACTTATTCATCTAGTACAGCCTTATGGCGACATTCTCCAGTAATGGAGATTAATATTTCCAACAAGTAATCATTTCTCTTGTGTGTCTGAAACCAAAGTGCTGTTGTTAAAAATTCTGTTTTTGTGAAACACAACGTCAGATCATGTAGATTTATATCGTGGATAATTTGATTAAAAGTAAGAATGTTGCTAATATTGATTTCTCAGCATTTTCTCTTATTTAAATCCTAGCACGCAATAGAAATTTTGTAGACACATCATTCAGTATGTCATATTCACCGGAGAGATGCACAAAAACAAACACTCTTTGAGAAACAGACACTCTTTGAGGACAAGAAATGTTTAATAATATTTTCTTGAGTATGTTGAGATAGCAATGGTGCCATACATTTGCAGTTTAAGAAGGGCATACCCTAAGAGATTAAGCAGAATTTGTTTGTTATTCTATCTCATCGAGAGAGCAATTCATTGCACTTACTCTATTTTTCAATAAAAGTTTTGTTTCTGCTGAATTCCATATTGCTAGCGTGTTTTTCTCCATCTTTAAATAAATATATGCCTCTGTAATCTTATTTATTGGGTATTGACTGCAAAAAACAATAACGTACTCTTACCTCTTATTGTGTAGTCTGCTTGCTAGCGACTAGTTGTGGTAGGTGGACGGTAGCTCTCCAATCTTTCTATTTACAGTAATTTATTTACAATACTTTACATACAAAGCAGCCTTGTTCCACTTCTGTAATAGCAATTATATTTAATAAAAACCATGAACACATATACTGTCTCTGAACGTGTATCTCGTTCAGATGCTCCTAGCGTTCTTCTCGTCTTCTCAAAATCTAACAACATGTACTTACCAGTTCAGACAGTTATGGTGCCAGTTACTGGTGTCCATTTAATTATAGTTAAACCTTACAACTGTTACCTCTTATTCAACGAAACTGTTAATGCAATATACTATAAGGTAGCTTTGAATTTATAATTCAGCAAGGAAATTCTTGAATATTTTTCAAATTTATTTTAAATAAATTTTTTTTAAAATAAATTATTACTCGTGTGGTAGTTAAAAATATTTCTTTCGTGTTTAAATGATTGATTGGTTCCTTTCGTCGCAAAATTAAACACAGTCTAGTGAACAGTGAAATCTTCGGCTGCTTTTGCTTTAAGCAAAATGAAACAGAGTTTAAATTTCAGAAACTTTTAATTGGAAATAAATAAAGCTGTAACGTGTTATGAAAAATTATAAAAATATGAACAACATAGAGAGTTTTTTAAACAAATTAGAATCATTTTCTTATGTTTAAAAAATATTAATTTTAAAGTTTTTTTTTTCTTTAATTTCTATGTTTAAGGAAATATTTCATTAATTTGGTAGTTCTAAATAAATACTAGTTATAAGATTAACTGTAAAGTATTACAATATAACACTCTGTATAGCAATAATGTATATGTAAATATAACTACTTTAAAGCAATAGCATTAAAGTGAATATGTTTTATTTATAAGACTTAATAAACTTTGACTTAATGTTTGTTCATCGTATTAGCAGTAAAATATTACGAATTTCGAAATATCTAAAATACATTTCTTTCTATGGTTAATTTACTTAATTCCAATACCATTTTTTCACTACAGTAAATTTATCAAATACCCAATATTTATATTTTATTTTTTAACAAAGTAAATATGCACATTATTTACTAATGAACGCTCTAGAGTTAAATCGGAGTGTAAGAACAGGAAAATTTATAACTTGTTCAGGTGAATAATTTGCTTTTATTACGGTGAAAAGAAATTTTTAGAATTCAAAAATGATACAACTCACATGAATAGGGGAAAAAAAAGTCTCAAAACTCCGGAAAAAAAACAAATTTCGAAGGAAGTAATACAGAGAAAATTCGTAAATAAAAGTAAATTTTTATTTTAAATTTAAATAAACTCTGGCACGCGATGAGATTGATTCTGAGCTCTCGTAAAATGAAAACAAGTTTCTTCATTGACTGAAGTTAATATGGCGGCACGCGAATTCTGAGAGGAAAATAATGAAGTTTGAAAGGTTTTATCCAAACTTAATTTGTCATAGGGTTAAAAGAAATGTTTCTATTGAATAATGTAGTATTAAGAAAGATGGCTGGAGGCAAAACTATTTGGAAGTTTATTTGATTAATTTTTCAAATCAATTTACATCCGTTCTCATAGGAAGTGTAATCCAATTATTGGATTTTCAATGTATTGTTATGGCCTTAACTCTTAAATGAAATGTCCGACTTTTCTATTAAACTTTTAAATTGCAAAAATACATTAAGAAAATTAAAAATATTTCAAAAAGAGTGAAAAGTTCAATAAAAATTCGCCTTGTAGAATGTACAGAAAAAGTAAAGTTGATTTTTTTGTGCAAGTTTTTAAGTTACGTTTTATACATATATAAGTACAATGGACATTTGTAGGAAGTAATCTCGTTTAAAAATTCATTTTTTTTTTTTTCATTAAGAATTTTTTATCAATCCAATGCTAACATTCTCTGCAATTTCGTACCAAATTTTTCAAAATGTTGAACATGGAATACGGAGCAGTAAAAAATTTTAATATTGTAGAATAAATTGCTATTTTTATTGTAAATTAATTTTTTATAAATTATTATTTTTGTTCTTAATTAATTGTTTATAAATTGTTATTTTTGTTGTTAATAAATTGTTTATTTTTGTTGTTAATTAATTGTTTATAAATTTTTATTTTTGTTCTTAACTAATTGCTTATAATTGTTGTAAATTAAATAAATTATTATTTTTGTTCTTAATTAATTGTTAATAAATTGTTATTTTTATTGTTAATTAATTGTTTATAAATTTTTATTTTTGTTCTTAACTAATTGCTTATAAATTGCAATTTTTATTGTAAATTAATTTTTTATAAATTATTATTTTTGTTCTTAATTAATTGTTAATAAATTGTTTATTTTTGTTGTTAATTAATTGTTTATAAATTTTTATTTTTGTTCTTTATTTTTGTAATTTTTATTGTAAATTATTTTTTATAAATTAATTTTTGTTTATAATAAATTGTTTATTTTTGTTGTTAATTAATTGTTTATAAAAAACTGCTTATATGCAATTTTTTTGTAAATTAATTTTTTTAAATTATTAGTTCTTATTTATTGAATTGTTATTTTTGGTTAATTAATTGTTTATAATTTTTTTTATTCGTTAAATATTTGCTTATAAATTGTTATTTTGTTAATTGATTGTTTATAAATTGTTTTATTTGTTAAATATTTCTCTATAAATAGTTATTTTTGTTGTTAATTATTTTTAAATTGTTATTTTTTATTCTTAGAATAATTAACGACATCAGACATCAATTGAATTTTAATATTAATATCGATTTAAATTCATTACATTTACATCGATTTATTTTATTCTTGTATTTGTCAAATGAAAAGGAAAAAGTTTAATTGAAGAAATCTGTTAATGTGTGTAAATATTAAACATATATTGTTCTTCTAATACTTTTCGGATACGGGTTTTATTATTAGTATCAAATTTTTTTGAACTGTATGCAATATTTATAAATTAACAATTTATCAGGTAAATCTTTAAAAACATTTTCTAAAATCATTGATGAAATCTATTAGGAGTTATGTATTAAACAGTTCAAAATAAATCCCTCTATAAAAAAAAGTCAAGGATATTTATTTGTAATTTGTTTGAAAATGCTAAAAAAAATATTTATCTTAATGTTAATTTACATACTTCACAAAAATATGAAATAAGTGTTAATTAAACATTTCAGCAAAAAAAGCTGATATAGAATAACGCATAAATTAATTACATATGAAATGTAATTTTTTGAAAGAACTTTTTCGGTGGGTATATATAAAAGTAGTTTCGGAATTATTTTGATTTTTTATTGTAGTGCGTAATATGATTTTTAAGTTGCAAATAAACATGTTTATTACCTCTGTAACTTGAATTTCTATTTATTTTACCTTTTCAACTCAAAATAAATTAGAAAGAATTTAAACCTCTACAAGAAGAATATTTCCTTACAAAATCGCGTTTAAATCGAAATCCTCTATAAGACCAAAACTCTATAACTCGAATTATTTGTCGTCTCCCTTGAAGTTCGACTTACAGAGGTTCTACTGTAAGTCATATATATATATATATATATATGAAAGTCTTCTATTAAAATTCATATGAAATATTGGTGGACTGAATATGACTCAAGTATTTAAAATAACTCCATTCAATGCCAATAAAGGTAATAATACACTATAAATTATATCTAAATACTTTAACTCATATGTATTTAAAACTTTTTTAACTAAAATTATTAAAGTTACAAGTATTTTATTAAAAAATTAATTAAAACTATATTACTATTAACGCCATACTTTATAAGCTGTTATAATTACTGATCACCTCTGTAAAACCTAATATTTAACACAAAAAAAAAATATTGAAGCATATAATATTTTACGATCTACATTTCCTTTTTTATATCCTTCTCAATTTCCATTCTCAAAATTCCACACAATTTTGTTTACTGGATCTAAAATTTCACTTCATACTAATTTTTTTATCTATATCTACTTGAAGCATCAACATTTTCTTTTCATACTTTTTTTTTTCATCCAATTCGGCACATTTCTTTCTTTCTTTTTTCTTACTTTACTTTTCTTGTCACATCTCAACCCGAAATGCCTCTTTTGATAAATTTATGAGTTCGAAAAAGGACAGAAAACTCTCTTCAATTCTAGATGATTCCCCGCGCCTGGAAATAAATTTAATTATCATCGGGAAGAAACCCTTTTCGTGAAGGCCAATCGTGGAAACTCCAATGCATGCGATATCAACATAAAAGTAAAAAAAAAAAGAAAAAAAACCGACAACCCAAATAAATCTCGAAAGAGAAAGAATCTTCAAAAGTTCACTGTCAGAGACGTAAAATATCGGAAAAGCAATCACCTTGATTAGCAGCCTTCCTGGATTAGAATTTGTCGAAATATTGAAACTAGTATCAGGAACGTAGCTTTTAAAGCTTCATAGAAAAGAGTGAGCAGACATATATTTACGGCAAGCAATAAAGCTTTCTCTCTCGTCGAAAACAGAGATATTCAGTGTTCAGTTACTACTTTACTGTAGAGATCTCCTTTTGGGTAATTTGGGAAATTTAAATATCGACATTTTGGAGAGTAACCGCTTTGATTCGAGATTTGACAAGAAACCGAATTCACGCTTTTCTGGATATAATAGGGTGTTACTGTTTTGTGAAATATTGATTGATTCGCAGTCGAGAGGGTAGCATTGTGAACTTGGTGGTGGTGCGGAAATGTTTTGTACTGGAAGTACCAGAGAAATGAAGCAGTTAAAATGTTTTCGCTGTATGCAGAGGGAATTCATTGCCTATAAATCGAATTTTTACATTTTTCGCTGACAGCAAATTCATCGACCGAAATGAAACTAAGAGATTTTCCCCTTGGATAAAAGAGGTGGATATGTGAAATTTTTATTTCGTGGTTCGTGGTATCTAAATAGAAATAAAAATCCCTTAAACGGTTTGAAGAATCTTTGATATATCGCGATGTTGCTGATCTTCAACTAAAGTAATATCAATGCTCCTACAACCATATTGTCTTTCATTAAATGAATAACAATTATTCATCTTAAAGTACTATTTATAGACATATTTATTTCATATTATATATACGTTACTTATGTTAATTAACATTGCTTACTAAAAAAATGTGGGTAGAAACATTTAGTTAGATTACTTTCAGAAATAACTCTCCTGCTAATTGTATTTTGGCAAAGGCAACAGAAATGTCATTTTAGCATTAACTATGTAGTTAAATAAACCACGAAAACCTCCACATCATAGTAAATATTAAATATCTCCGAAACTGCTGTTGCTTTATTTAAAATGCATTTCGCTATATGCAGAGGACTTATATGATTTTTAATATTTGTCTGTTCATTGTCGAACAACGCTCACAATGATTTTGTCGGATAATGTATAGCCTTGAAAGATTCATAGAAAGTGTGAGCAGACATATATTTATGGCAAGCAATAACGCTTTCTCTCTCTTCGAAAAGAGAGATATTCAGTGTTCAGTTACTACTTTACTGTAGAGATCTCCTTTTGGGTAATTTGCGAAATTTAAATATCGACATTTTGGAGAGTAACTGCTTTGATTCGAGATTTGACTAGAAACCCAATTCACGCTTTTCTGGACGTAATAGGATGTTACTGTTTTGTAAAATATTGATTGATTCGCAGTCGAGAGGGTAGCATTGTGAACTTGGTGGTGGTGCAGGAATTGTTATACTTGAATTGAAGCAGTTAAAATGTTTTCGATGTATGCAGAGGGAATTCATTGTCTATAAATCGAATTTTTAAACTTTTCGCTGACAGCAAATTCATCGACCGAAATGAAACTAATAGATTTTCTCCTTGGATAAAAGAGGTGGATATGCGAAATCTTTATTTTGTGGTTTGTGGTATCAAAATAGAAATAAAAATCTCTTAAACGATTTGAAGAATCTATGATATATCGCGATGTTGCTGATCTTCTGCTAAAGGAATATCAATACTCATGTAACCATATTGTCTTTCAATAAATAAATAACAATTTCCATCTTTATGTACAGTTTATATATATATATGTGAGTTTAATAAAAGAGGTTTAATTTAAAATTAAAATTAATATGAAATATTTCTGGAATAAATAGGGGCCAAGTGTCTCCAAACTTCTACACCCTATACCAATAGAAGTACTAATAGTTTATAAATGATATTTAAACCCTTTAACTCATGTGTTGTAAAAACTCTTTTAACTAACATTACTTGAAATTGATGGTATTGTATTAACAAATTAATTAAAACAATATTGCTATTGAAGCTAATGTTACATTTTATTAGCCGCATTAGTTGCTGATCACTTACGTATAATCTATTATTTAATACAAAAAATACGCATTGAAGCATACACTCTCATATAGTATTTTATGATCTATATTTTCAAGCATATTTTCTTTTTTATATGCTTCTCCACTTCCACTCTTAAAATTCCAAACAATTTTGTTTACTGGATCTAAAATTTCACTTCATACTAATTTTTTTATATCTGTATCTACTTTAGGCATCAACATTTTCTTTTCATACTTTTTTTTCATCCAATTCGGCACATTTCTTTCTTTCTTTTTTCTTACTTTACTTTTCTTGTCACATCTCAACCCGAAATGCCTCTTTTGATAAATTTATGAGTTCCAAAAAGGACAGAAAACTCTCTTCAATTCTAGATGATTCCCCGCGCCTGGAAATAAATTTAATTATCATAAGGAGGAAACTCTTTTCGTGAAGGCCAATCGTGGAAACTCCAATGCATGCGAGATCAACATAAAAGTAAAAAAAAAAAAAAAAAAAAAAATAAAAAAAAAAAAAAAGAACGACAACCCAAATAAATCTCGAAAGAGAAAGAATCTTCAAAAGTTCACTGTCAGAGACGTAAAATATTGGAAAAGCAATCACCTTGATTAGCAGCCTTCCTGGATTAGAATTTGTCGAAATATTGAAACTAGTATCAGGAACGCAGCTTTTAGAGCTTCATAGAAAAGAGTGAGCAGACATATATTTATAGCAAGCAAGAAAGCTTTCTCTCCCTTCGAAAAGAGAGATATTCAGTGTTCAGTTACTGCTTTACTGTAGAGATCTCCTTTTGGGTAATTTGTGAAATTTAAATATCGACATTTTGAGAGTAACCGCTTTGATTCGAGATTTGACTAGAAACCCAACTCACGCTTTTCTGGATATAATAGGATATTACTGTTTTGTAAAATATTGATTGATTCGCAGTCGAGAGGGTAGCATTGTGAACTTGGTGGAGCTGCAAGAATTTTTATACTGGAAGTACCAGATAAATGAAGCAGTTAAACTGTTTTCGCTGTATGCAGAGGGAATTCATTGCCTATAAATCGAATTTTTACATTTTTCGCTGACAGCAAATTCATCGACCGAAATGAAACTAAGAGATTTTCCCCTTGGATAAAAGAGGTGGATATGTGAAATTTTTATTTTGTGGTTCGTGGTATCAAAATAGAAATAAAAATACCTTAAACGGTTTGAAGAATCTTTGATATATCGCGATGTTGCTGATCTTCAACTAAAGGAATATCAATGCTCATACAACCATATTGTCTTTCATTAAATAAATAACAATTATTCATCTTAAAGTACTATTTATAGACATATTTATTTCATATTATATATACGTTACTTATGTTAATTAACATTGCTTACTAAAAAAATGTGGGTAGAAACATTTAGTTAGATTACTTTCAGAAATAACTCTCCTGCTAATTGTATTTTGGCAAAGGCAACAGAAATGTCATTTTAGCATTAACTATGTAGTTAAATAAACCACGAAAACCTCCACATCATAGTAAATATTAAATATCTCCGAAACTGCTGTTGCTTTATTTAAAATGCATTTCGCTGTATGCAGAGGACTTATATGATTTTTAATATTTATCTGTTCATTGTCAAACAACGCTCACAATGATTTTGTCGGATAATGTATAGCCTTGAAAGATTCTTAGAAAGTGTGAGCAGACATATGTTTATGGCAAGCAATAACGCTTTCTCTCTCTTCGAAAAGAGAGATATTCAGTGTTCAGTTACTACTTTACTGTAGAGATCTCCTTTTGGGTAATTTGTGAAATTTAAGTATCGACATTTTGGAGAGTAACCACTTTGATTCGAGATTTGACTAGAATACCAATTCACGCTTTTCAGAATATAATAGGGTGTTACAGTTTTGTAAAATATTGATTTCGCTGTCGAGAGGGTAACATTGTGAACTTGGGTGGTGGTGCAGAAATTTCTCGACTGGAAGTACCAGAACAAACGGTTTACAGAATCTTTAATATATTACGATAATTCTTCTTAAGGATGTATAATGTTGATATAACCATATCTCGTTTCATTAAACAAATAACTATTAATAATTTTAAGTGGTATTTAAATACTACAGTATTTGAGACCCAACAGCCTGCTAATATTGTTAGTTTTTATTAAAAATACATCATTACTGTTAATCAACGCTCTTTCCTAAAAAAATGTAGGAAGAAATCTTCATTTATATGACTTTCAGAAATAACTCTCCTATTAGTTGTATTCAGTTAATTGTAACCGCAGTATCATTATCCGGTTAATTGAAGTGTTAAATAAACCATGAAAAATAAATCAAAATTATTTTCTATCAAAATTAAAACTAATATGAAATATTTGTGAACTGAACTTGAGTCCATCGTTTCCAGTAGTCTTCACTCAATACCAATTAATAGCATTTCATAAATGATATCTATCATTACTAAATTATTTATCATATGGATCGCTACATATATATACATATCATTTTAACTCATATTTTTTAATAATCTTAAACCAAAATTACATGAAATTGCTGGTATGTTATAAGAAAATTAATTAAAACAATATTACTATTATAAGTATTGTTATAATTTATTAATTTCTGATCACATACGTATACTCTCATATTTAACACAAAAAATTAACACTGAAGCATATATATTCTCATATAATATTTTTCGATCTATATTTTCAAAAATATTTTTTTATGTCCTTCCTAACTTTCACTCTTAAAATTCCACACAATTTTGTTTACTGGTTCTAAAATTTCACTTCTTACTCATTTTTTTATCTATATCTACTTTAGGCATCAACATTTTCTTTTCATACTTTTTTTTTCATCCAATTCGGCACATTTATTTCTTTTTTTCGTACTTTACATTTCTTGTCACATCTCAACCCGAAATGCCTCTTTTGATAAATTTATGAGTTCGAAAAAGGACAGAAAACTCTCTTCAATTCTAGATGACTCCCCGCGCGTGGAAATAAATTTAATTATCATCGGGAGGAAACTCATTTCGTGAATGCCAATCGTGGAAACTCCAAAGCGTGCGAGATCAACATAAGAAACGAAATAAAAGTAAAAAAAGAAGAAAAAAGAAAAAGAAAAAAACGACAACCCGAATAAATCTCGTAAGAGAAAGAATCTTCAAAAGTTCACTGTCAGAGACGTAAAATATCGGAAAAGCAATCACCTTGATTAACAGCCTTCCTGGATTAGAATTTGTCGAAATATTGAAACTAGTATCAGGAACGCAGGTTTTAAAGCTTTATAGAAAAGAGTGAGCAGACATATATTTATGGCAAGCAATAACGCTTTCCCTCTCTTCCAAAAGCGAGATATTCAGTGCTCAGCTACTGCTTTACTGTAGAGATCTCCTTTTGGGTAATTTGCGAAATTTAAATATCGACATCTTGGAGAGTAACCACTTTGATTCGAGATTTGACTAGAAAACCTATTCACGCTTTTCTGGATATAATAAGATGTTACTGTTTTGTAAAATATTGATTGATTCGCAGTCGAGAGGGTAGCATTGTGAACTTGAATTTTTATACTGGGAGTGCCAGAGAAATGAAGTAGTTAAATTGTTTTCGCTGCATGCAGAGGGGAATTAATTGCCTATAAATCGAATTTTGGTTTTTTCGCTGTCTGCACATTAATCGACCGAAATGAAACTAATAGATTATCCCCTTGGATAAAAGAGGTGGATATGTGAAATCTTTATCCTGTGGTTTGTGGTATCAAAAAAGAAATAAAATTCCCCTTAAACGGTTTGAATAATGATTGATATGTCGCGATGTTGCTCATCTTCTGATAAACGATTATCAATGCTCCTATAACCATATTGTGTTTCATTAAATAAATAACAATTTTCCTCTTAAAGTACAGTTTATATATATATTATGAAGGTTTAATTTAAAATTAAAATTAATATGAAATATTTTTGAAATAAATAGGACTCAAGTATTACGAAAAATCTTCGCCCTACATCATTAGAAATAATAATACTTTATGTATGATATCTAAACATTTTAACTCATATGGTTTAAAATCTTTTTTAATTAACAATACTTGAAATAGCTGTTATTTTATTAACAAATAAATTAAAACACTATTACTATTAAAAGTAATGTGATAATTTATTAGCCATATTAGTTGCTGATCAATTACGTAAAATTTAATATTTAATCCAAAAAATAAGCATTGAAACATATACACTTATATAATATTTTATGATCTATATTTCCAAATATATTGTCTTTTTATATCCTTCGGAACTTTCACTCTTAAAATTCCACACAATTTTGTTTACTGAATCTAAAATTCCACATCATACTAATTTTCTTATCTATATCTACTTGAGGAATCAACATTTAATTTTCATACTTATTTTCATCAAATTCAGCACATTTATTTATTTTCTTACTTTACTTTTCTTGTCACATCTCAACCCGAAATGCCTCTTTTGTTAAATTTATGAGTTCGAAAAAGGACAGAAAACTCTCTTCAATTCTAGATGACTACCCGCACCAGGAAATAAATTTAATTATCATCGGGAGGACACTTTTTTCGTGAAGGCCTATCGTGGAAACTCCAACGCATGCGAGATCAACATAAAGAACGAAATAAAAGTAAAAGAAAAAGAAAGAAACGACAACCCGAATAAATCTCATAAGAGAACGAATCTTCAAAAGTTCACTGTCAGAGACGTAAAATATCGGAAAAGCAATCATCTTGATTAGCAGCCTTCCTGGATTAGAATTTGTCGAAACATTGAAACTAGTATCAGGAACGCAGCTTTTAGAGCTTCATAGAAAAGAGTGAGCAGACATATATTTATGGCAAGCAATAACGCTTTCTCTTTCTTCGAAAAGAGAGATATTCAGCGTTCAGTTACTACTTTACTGTAGAGATCTCATTTTGGGTAATTTGCGAAATTTAAATATCGACATTTTGGAGAGTAACTGCTTTGATTAGAGATTTGACTAGAAGCCCGATTTTCGCTTTTCTGGATATAATAGGATGTTACAGTTTTGTAAAATATTGATTGATTCGCAGTCGAGAGGGTAGCATTGTGAACTTGGTGGTGGTGCGGGAATTTTTATGCTGGAAATGAAGCAGTTGAAATGCTTTCACTGTATATAGAGGGGAATTCATTGGCTATAAATCGCATTTTGGATTTTTCGCTGACTGCAAATTCCTCGACCGAAATGAAACTAATAGATTTTCCAATTGGATAAAAGAGGTGGATATGTGAAATCTTAATTTTGTGGTTTGTGTTATCAAGATAGAAATAAAAATCTCTTAAACGGTTTGAAGAATATTTTATATATCGCGATGTTACTGATCTTCTGCTAAAAGATTATCAATGCCCGTATAACCATATTGTCTTTCATTCAATAAATAACAGTTATTCATTTTAATATATATATATATATTTATAATATGAAGGTTAAATTTAAAATTAAAATTAATATGAAATATTTCTGAAATAAATAGGTGTCATATATTTTCAAAAATCTTAACTCTATACCAATAGAAGTTATAGTTTAGAATATTTTATAATTGATATCTAAATACTTTAACTTATGTGTTGTAAAAACTCTTTTATCTAACATAACTTGAAATTGCTGGTATTTTATCAACAAAAATTAAAACAATATTACTGTTGAAGGTAATTTTATAATTTATTAGCCGT
This sequence comes from Caerostris darwini, assembly GCA_021605075.1. NCBI lineage: Eukaryota > Metazoa > Arthropoda > Arachnida > Araneae > Araneidae > Caerostris > Caerostris darwini. Next base: position 327,328 of record BPLQ01006727.1, read on the forward strand.
ATTATTTGCTGATCATTTATGTAAAAAATCTAATATTTAATACACAAAAAAGGTACACTGAAGCATATATTCTCATATAATGTTTCACGATCTATATTTTCAAACATATTTTCTTTTTATGACCTTCTTAAATTTCACTCCTAACATTCCAAACAATTTTGTTTACTGGATCTAAAATTCCACTTCATACTAATTTTTTTTATCTATGTCTACTTGAAGCATCAACATTTTCTTTTAATACTTTTTTTTTCATCCAATTCGGCACATTTCATTCTTCCTTTTTTCTTACTTTAGTTTTCTTGTCACATCTCAACCCGAAATGCCTCTTTTGATAAATTTATGAGTTTGAAAAAGGACAGAAAACTCTCTTCAATTCTAGATGACTCCCCGCGCCTGGAAATAAATTTAATTATCATAAGGAGGAAACTCTTTTCGTGAAGGCCAATCGTGGAAACTCCAATGCATGCGAGATCAACATAAGAAACGAAATAAAAGTAAAAAGAAGGAAAAAACGACAACCCGAATAAATCTCGTAAGAGAAAGAATCGTCAAAAGTTCACTGTCAGAGTATTGGAAAAGCAATCACCTTGATTAGCAGCCTTTCTGGATTAGAATTTGTCGAAATATTGAAACTAGTATCAGGAGCGCAGGTTTTAAAGCTGCATAGTGAGCAGACATATATTTATGGCAAGCAATAACGCTTTCTCTCTCTTCGAAAAGAGAGATATTCAGTGTTCAGTTACTGCTTTCCTGTAGAGATCTCCTTTTGGGCAATTTGTGAAATTTAAATATCGACATTTTGGAGAGTAACCGCTTTGATTAGAGATTTGACTAGAAGCCCGATTTCCGCTTTTCTGGATATAATAGGATGTTACAGTTTTGTAAAATATTGATTGATTCGCAGTCGAGAGGGTAGCAATGTGAACTTGAATTTTTATACTAGGAGGGCCAGAGAAATGAAGTAGTTAAATTGTTTTTGCTGTATGCAGAGGGGAATTCATTGCCTATAAATCGAATTTTGGTTTTTCGCTGAACATTCGTCGGAAATAATTTTGATTGATTCGCAGTCGAGACGGTAGAATGTTGTGAACTTGATGGTGATGCAGGAATTGTTATACTTGAATTGGAGCAGTTAAAATGTTTTCGATGTATGCAGAGGGAATTCTTTGTCTATAAATAGAATTTTGATTTTTCGCTGACTGCAAATTCATCGACCTGAACGAAACTAATAGATTTTCCCCTTGGATAAAAGAGGTGGATATGTGAAACCTTTATTTTGTAGTTTGTGATATCAAAATGGAAATAAAAATCTCTTAAATCTCTTAACTTTGATATATCGCGATGTTGCTGATCTTCTGCTAAAGGAATATCAATGCTCATATAACCATATTGTCTTCCAATAAATAAATAACAATTTTCATCTTTAAGTACAGCTTATATATATATGTGTGTGTTTAATAAAAAAAGGTTTAATTTAAAATTAAAATTAATATGAAATATTTGTGAAATAAATAGGTGACAAGTATTTCCAAAAATCTTCAGTCTGTAGCATTAAAAGTAATAATATTTTATATTTGATATCTTAACACTTTAACTTATGTGCTGTAAAAACTCTTTTAACTAACATAACTTGAAATTGTTGGTATTTTATTAACAATTAATTAAAACAATATTACTGTTGAAGCTAATTTTATAATTTATTAGCCGTATTATTTGCTGATCATTTATGTAAAATCTAATATTTAATACACAAAAAATGTACAGTGAAGCATATATTCTCATGTAATATTTTAGGATCTATATTTTCAAACATATTTTCTTTTTATGTCCTTCTTAATTTTCACTCTTAAAATTCGAAACAATTTTGATTACTGGATCTAAAATTCCACTTCATACTAATTTTTTTATCTATATCTACTTGAAGCATCAACATTTTCTTTTCATACTTTTTTTTTCATCCAATTCGGCACATTTCTTTCTTTCTTTTTTTTTACTTGATTTCTCTTGTCACATCTCAACCCGAAATGCCTCTTTTGATAAATTTACGAGCGCGAAAAAGGACAGAAAACTCTCTTCAATTCTAGATGACTCCCCGCGCCTGGAAATAAATTTAATTATCATGGGGAGGAAACTTTTTCGTAAAGGCCAATCGTGGGAACTCCAATGCATGCCGGATCAACATAAAGAGAAAAAAAAAAGGGAAGGGAAAAACGACAACCCGAATAAATCTCGGAAGAGAAAGAATCTTCAAAAGTTCACTGTCAGAGACGTAAAATATCGGAAAAGCAATCACCTTGATTAGCAGCCTTCCTGGATTAGAATTTGTCGAAATATTGAAACTAGTATCTGGAACGTAGCTTTTAAATCTTCATAGAAAAGAGTGAACAGACATATATTTATGGCAAGCAATAACGCTTTCTCTCTCTTCGAAAAGAGAGATATTCAGTGTTCAGTTACTGCCTACTACAGGGATCTCCTTTTGGGTAATTTGCGAAATTTAAATATCGACGTTTTGGAGAGTAACCGCTTTGATTCGAGATTTGACTAGGAATCCAATTCACGCTTTTCTGGATATAATAGGATGTTACAGTTTTGTAAAATATTGATTCATTCGCAGTCGAAAGGGTAGCATTGTGAACTTGGTGGTGGTGCGGGAATTTCTATACATTAAGTGCCAGAGAAATGAAGCAGTCAAAATGTTTTCTCTGTATGCAGAGGGGAATTCATTGCCCATAAATCGAATTTTGGAGTTTTCGCTGACTGCAAATTCATCGACCGAAATGAAACTAATAGATTTTCCCCTTGGATAAAAGAGGTGGATATGTGAAATCTTTATTTTGTGGTTTGTGTTATCAAAATAGAAATAAAAATACTTTAAACGATTTGAAAAATCTTTGATATATCGCGATGTAGCTGATATTCTGCTAAAGGATTATCAGTGCTTATATAACGATATTGTCTTTCATTAAATAAATAACAATTATTCATCTTAAAGTACTATTTGTGCTAGTAAAGTATTATCACAATCCGCTTCAATACCAGTTGGTCTCTATCATTGAGCTTCTCTTTCCGTCCACTCTTTTTTGATTGCCGAGCTTGTCTTGTCACGCTGTGTGTGTGCTGTGTATTTAGACACCGTATCTCTAGAAACACCTAAAAGTTGGGATGTTTCGGTTATTTTTGCTGCATTTAGACTGGTTCCTACAATTTGTCCTCATTGAAAATCGGAAAGGTCCGACATTTGACACATTTGAAATAAATCGAAGACATACAGAATTTCAATAAAGCTACTACATACTACCAGAATATATACATTTCTATTTAAAAAAACTGGTAGCTATTATCATTTAATGCTTACGAAGCGCATTCAAAAATGTTACTTTTATTCGTAGGTGTTTCCATTATTTTGATAAATCCTTGTATGTTTTCTGTAAGAAAAAAATATATTACATATTGAACTGTATATATTTCTATTACATATGTTTTCTATAAGAAAATTATAAATTTGGAAAATTGCTGAATTTACACTCTTTAGAAAGATTTTATCTATATTTTATATCCTAATAATATAGTTGCATGATTCTATATACAAAATGAAATAAATGTAATAAAAAGATATAAATCGTATCAGTTATAGAAGAATTCCTAACACAATATTTCTATATCGATTACTATTAATAATTTTATTTTATTTAACAAATTACTAGTAATAAATATTAACATTTAATATCGCACGTGTTATACATTCTAAACAAAATTATATTTCAATAAAAAATAGTAAGTAAAAGGAAACTAATAAATTTAATAAAATTAAAAAAATTCACATTTTAAACACGACACAATTATTAAAACATTTTCAAAATATAATGAATTTTCTTCAAATCCTAGAAAAGACCTGAAAGAAAAAAAAAATGGCAGTAAACAATTTTATATTATCTCAGGTATTTTAACATTAATATCCATTGTTAATTACAAAAATGACTTTTTTTCTAAATTTTACATGTGAGATTATATTATTTGAGCTTATTAGAAAGCAAAAGTAGGCACGTGAGCTTTCGTCACTTACTCAAGAGCTCTACTCCAGAGTCTATTGTAGGGTTGTCTACGAAGAGGATATTATATAAACATGCATGAGAACCTCTTAATATGGTTGAAGGAATAGCCTCAATAGAGTATATGTATACAACATAATTTCAAAAGCATGCTCCTCCAAGCATACTAATATATGTTATATTTTAAGTTGTCAGCAGTAACTTATCTATGGAGGTCTTAATTTAATTATCCCTATTACTTTGAGTAAGCCAATTAGATAGTTAGCCCTTATTGAAGCTGTTTTCATTCTTTCTAAAGCTACAGTATGATAAAGGCGAAAATAAATTTCATTTAAATAGACTATTTCATAGATATCTTGTTACAAGTCATATAAAATTGAATAGAATAATTATAATGTTGTTAACAGACGATGAATTACTGCAAGCATTGTTAAAGAAAATGAAAATGGGGACATCATTACTTTAAACAAGTTCTATAGAAACTTCAAATATAATAATTAATATTGTAGTATTTTTCCCACGAGAAGATTTGTAGCATTTTATTACCAGGAAAGAAGAATGTGTAATATTTAACAAGTGCATATTAACAACCTATCACCCAAATTTGACAGCAGATAAACAGTGTTGTGGAAAGTTTTATTACATTCAATTAGTGTTTTGTACTAATGAGAACAACCTGTCACTCAAATCTGATAGCAGATAATCAGTGTCATGGAAATTAGTGCTGGTCTATTTGACCTTCACAGGTCGAAACGATTACAGATGGGATACGGACTACGCCATGAGTTGTTGCATCGTGATTGGTGATAGACCATGGGCTGTAGGAGTGTGGGCTCCAAAGAGAAGTGAGGAAAGTTGACCTCCTAATCTTGATGGATTTTCTTAAAAGGTGGGTTTTGGTAAAGGAGTCAAAAGAGAGTTCTGCAACGAGTCGAGAAGAAGTGTTGTTTTTCTTTTTTTCTGAAAGTGAATGAACCAGCCGGAGTTTCCACCTGTTAACTAAGTGAGTTCCTTGTGGTATGTGTTACCTTGTTCGTGTATCGTGCCGTGTGATAATTAAAGTCAACCGCAGAATGTAAATAAAAACTAAAATGTTCCCATGAACCTAAAAGTGGTCTTCTTGAAGCCGTTGTAGGTCGCCTATATTAGACGTTCTATTGTGTCTAAAAAGAGAAAGACCAATTTTCAATTTATAATTCCTGGGGCTTATGGAATTTCAATTTTTTTCTTCTTCTTCTTGTTTTTTTTAGGTCGTTGGCACTGTCCTTGACATCTGTGGGAAATTTGACGTCAATATATTCATTAGTGTTTGATTTACGCTTGGCTTTGTGTGAATTAATTGAGCAAGAACTTGCGTTAAATTTTGTTTGCAGAAAGCATTCGGTGAGCATTCCTATATCGGAAAGAAATGTTTAGAAGTGGTAAAAACAGTTCAAAGAAGGCAGAGAACGCGTTGAAGACGACGAGCCCTTTAGTCAACCGCCAACCTGGTAAGAAAACTAAAAATTTAGTAAGAAAACTCTTCCAAAATGAGATGTTCCTTCATTATAAAAATAACAATTATGAATGGAATGACAGATACGCAGAATAATGAAACACACATTTCAAAACTGTTTCATAATAATAATCATCTAATGAATGTAAGAATAAAAAAATACCTTCTCGTTGAATAAAAAAGAGATAATGGTAAGAAAAAATAAAACTTTTATACGAATTTTAATTATTCTTACAAGAATATTTCGAGATATTCTATTATAAAATTTGGTAAGAAAACTCTTCCAAAGTGAGATGTTCCTTCATTATAAAAATAACAATTATGAATGGAATGACAGATACGCAGAATAATGAATCACACATTTCAAAACTGTTTCATAATAATAACCATCTAATGAATGTAAGAATAAAAAAATACCTTCTCGTTGAATAAAAAATAGATAATGGTAAGAAAAAATAAAACTTTTATACGAATTTTAATTATTCTTACAAGAATATTTCGAGACATTCTATTATAAAATTTGGTAAGAAAACGCTTCCAAAGTGAGATGTTCCTTCATTATAAAAATAACAATTATGAATGGAATGACAGATACGCAGAATAATGAATCACATTAGAGTTTAAAACTGTTTTATCATAATGATCATCTAATGAATGTAAGATTAAAAAATACTTCTACTTCAATAACAACGAAATTATGGATACAAAAGTAAATTTATTAAAAATTTCATACGAATTTTAATTATTCTAACAAGAATATTTCGAGACATTCTATTATAAAATTTCTTAAGAAAACATTTTCAAAATTAGATGTCCCTTCATTATTAAAAATAACAATTATGAATGGATTGACAGATACGCAGAATAACGAAACATATTAAATTTTAAAACCGTTTCATCATGGTAATCATCTAATGAATGCAAGAATTAAAAAATACCTTCTCGTTGAAAAAGAACGAAACAATGGATAAAAAAATATAACTTTTATGCGAATTTTAATTATTCTTACAAGAATATTTCAAGAAATACTATTATAAAATTTGTTGAGAAAACATTTTCAAAATTAGATGTTCCTTCATTATTAAAATAACAATTATGAATGGAATGACAGATCGCAGAATAATGAAAGACAATAAATTTTAAAACTCTTTCCTCATAATAATCATTTAATGAATGTAAGATTAAAAAATGCTTCCCTTTGAATAAGAACAAAATAATGGATAAAAAAAAATGTAAACTTTTATACGAATTTTAATTATTTTAACAAGAATATCTCGAGACATTCTATTATGAAATTTCTTAAGAAAACATTTTCAAAATTAGATGTCCCATTATAAAAATAAAAATTATGAATGGATTGACGGATACGCAGAATAATGAAACACATTAAATTTTAAAATTGCTTCATCATTATAATCATCTAATGAAGGTAACTTAAAAAATACTTCTCTTTTAAAAAGAACGAAGTAATGGATACAAAAATAAATTTATCAATAATTTCATACGAATTTTAATTATTCTTACAAGAATATTTCGTGACATTCTATTATAAACTTTCTTAAGAAAAACGCTTCCAAACATAGATGTCCCTTCATTATTAAAAATAACAATTATGAATGGAATGACAGATACGCAGAATAATGAAACACATGAAATTTTAAAACTGTTTCATCATAATAATCATCCAATGAATATAACACTGAAAAAAATTACTTGAATAAGGACAAAATAAAGGATATCAAAATAAATTTATCAATAATTTCATACGAATTTAAATTATTCTTACAAGAATATTTCAAGAAATACTATTATAAAATTTCTGAAGAAAACATTTTCAAAATTAGATGTCCTTTCATTATAAAAGCATCAATTATGTATGGAATGACAGATACGTAGAATAAGGAAGCACACTAAATTTTAAAACTGCTTCCTGATAATAATCATCTAATGAATGTAAGATTAAAAAATACTTCTACTAAATTAAAACCAAATAATGGATGCAAAAATAAATTTATAAATAATTTCATACGAAGTTTAATTATTCTTACAAGAATATTTCGAGACATTCTATTATAAAATTTCTTAAGAAAACGCTTCCAAAATGAGATGTTCATTCATTATAAAAATAACAATTATGAATGGAATGGCAGATATGCAGAATAATGATGAAAACTAAATTTTAAAAGAAATCATCTTTATAAAGCAAATGGATGTAACACATCTTGATCTATGTTACATTAGAGAACAGTTTAAAAATGAAGCAAGGGCAATGAATAAGTAATTCAATTTCTCGCTTCATACCATTTTTTTTTCCACCCTCCATACAGATGGGTCTTTTTCTCTTAAAGGAAGATTAAGCACTTTTTGATGCACTGAATAACCTCACTAGATGCCTTCTGTCTCCCTCTTTCTTAAAACAAAATGACATCATCAAGGGATTGTGATCACTTTCGGTCGCAATAACCTGTCATTGTTCACAATTGACTCATATCAGATTGTCCCTTGCCCCCTCAGGGGGTTAGGGTTCTCAATAAACTCATAAGGGAAAAAAAAGGAGAGGGGGCATCCAAGAAAAAGAAGTGAAGAAACAGGAAAATGCAATAAAGGGACCGATCATCATTTTATTTTAAGAGTTTGTCGTGAAAGAAGGGGGAAGAAGGTAACAAAAAAGGGAAGTTCCGAACTCGTTTCATGCAATAACTTCGATTTTAGGAATGGAAAAAAGGAAGAAAAGAAAGGAATACTTCTTGTGATTCCTTTCTTCGTTTTCTGCATTTTTTTTTCTAGTTTCGAAGTGGATGTTGAATAAAGGACATTTTAGAGTTTTTTAAATCGATCCTGAGCAAAGAAAGGTGGAAGTGTTAGTTTCCAGAGTTTGGAAATCGAGAAGTATTTTGCTGATTCAAGAATCCTGAACTGAACTTTTAGCTTGTGGATGTTTAATTTTAAATTTAGTAATGTTATTCAATTTAAATATTATGTTGAAATTAAAAGCAAAGAAGAATTCATGTGGTGTTTTTAAGTCTAGTTATTTCAGAATATTTCAGAAGACAAAGATTGATAGATAAGATTTCTAGTTTCGAAGTATATGTTGAATAAAGGACATCTTAGAGTTGTTGTTTTTTTTAAATCGATCAGAGCAAAGAAAGGTGGAATTGTTAGCTAAAGGTGGAAAGGTGGTTAAAGGTGGAAGTGTTAGTTTGGAAATCGAGAAGTATTTTGCTGATTCAAGAATCCAGAACATTTAGCTTGTAGATGTTTAATTTTAAATTTATTAACGTCATCCAATTGAAATTTTTTTCCAAATTTAAAGCACACATTTATCATGCATGATTTTTATCTTTAGGTACTTCTGAAGACAAAACGAAGATTTCTAGAGACAAAATATAATTACACTTATTTAAACACTTATTTATTTGTTTTGTTTTCTTTAAATAACTTCTAACTGAAAAGCACTATTTATTAACTTGAAAGTTTCTTCGACATTATTCCAGTCACTGAAATTTATAATTCAAATTATATGTCATTCAAATAACAAAAGTTTTAAAAATAAAATGTCCTTCATTTTCAACTTCCAACAATTATAATACATTTTTGAAAATTTTATTGTTATCATTATATCAAATAATTGCATTGTTTACTTCATTTTCAGACTTTTCAAAACATAATCTTTCTCTAAAATTATATTGTTTACATTCTTTTATCTTTTAGCTCACATTTCATTGTAGAATTTTTAATTAAATGCAACACACTGTATTTGAAATAACAGTTCACTGCATATATCCTTTCAAAAAATGTTGACAAACTTTTAAAAAACTTTTTTTTTTTTTTAAGCATAGAAAAGTTCAAAGTTTTGATTCACAAAAGCAACTTTGTTAACAGCATTCACTATATTTTAATCAAATTAAAATTCAAAAATTCAAAATTTGTCTTTTCATCGTCAAGAAAAGGTTTTGATTATTTTTGAGTAAAAGATATTACAAAACAAATCGAATTATTGCATAGATTTCCATAATAACACACCACAGCAAATGTAAACAAACATTCAAACAAAATTTGCAGCCAGTTTTTTTTAATGGATCAAGTGATGCAAATAATTTTAACTTTTTCAAATGATAACATTACTTAATGTTTCTTATTTACATTAGAATAAGTTTCACAGTAAATATTAAGGAAATTTGAAGAAAAATATAATGAAAATGTCATTTCTGGTTATGAAAATCCATACTTCGGTTCAAAAACTCGGCTCCGAGAGAAGTTTAAACAAACATAACTTTAGTTCTAATAAAGATAGAAAGAAACTGTGAAGATATTTAGAAAGCGTAAGATACAAGCTTTTCAAAAATGTAAATAATCGATAATATATCCTTTAAAAATTAATTGTATGTATAATTTGTAATAAAATCGATGTTTTGGTCGACAATCGCTTCTTAAAGGTGTTCGTGTTTCTTAAAGAAGTAATTTGTCAAAACAAAGACCATTTAGTTCAACAAAATAGTTTACAATTAAAATAATCGTTTTGATTCAGTTAGAAACTTTTTTAATTTGATATAAACATATTATTTTTATTAAAATTAAATCGAATAATAATTCCTTTGTAAATTCTTCTTCTTCTGCGAAAGCCAAGGACATCTTCCTATTGACAGTGCAACGCACTACAGCCGTTTCAGAATGGTATCTGCGGTTTAAAATGGATTCTGAATCACTATAAACATCCATGACACCACCGGGACTCGAATTCAAACCTGCCATTCGTCTATCAGGCACATCTCTTTAATTTTAATTATTTAAATTCATGACTTTTCTGAATTTCTTTATTTGAGATTATTTAACTAACATAAGATTGATGTTAAGAAAGAACAAGTATTTGGAAAGAAAAATATTTTTTTTAAAAATCAGCAGCTAATTTATGAAAAGAAATAGCTTTTTTGGAAAATATTTTAAATTTATGCATAGACTATATTTTTGAAATATTTCTAATACCTTATTATTTAACATGAGGCAATCATTTTACAAAAATGAAATTACTTTTCACGAAATTTAAAAAAGGTTTATTAAAAATATAATTTCCTTTCAAAGAGATAAAAGGATATATGTTTAATTTCATATATTTTAAGCAAATGAAAAATCAAAATTCATACAATTTTAATAACTATAACATTTTCATTATATTAGTTCAAAGTAAATTATTGTTATTAAAACGAAAATATTTTTTCTTGTAAAATTTACAATGAATGCCAGTATGCTTTTTTTTTATTTAAAACTTAAAAATAGAAAAACAACAAAAATTTAACAATGTTTTATGAAAAGCATACACTTTTCTTACACGAACATTAAATAAGAGAATCTGAGACACAAAATAAGGCCTTCAACACATCTAACAAAAATAATTAGTTTAATCGGCAAGGTCTACGCTATAGTTCTCAGTCTATTCATTCCTTTTTTTTCTTTCAAATATTTTCTTTTATTTTTCCATTCTCTGTTTTCGTCAATTTTATCCCATTATGCGCCTGTCTGAAATTCTCCTTTCTCCATCAAAACCCCCGGAAAAAAAGGAAAAATTTGCTCCCAAAATCCATTTTCTAATCCAGTTGCACAACACTCTTCGAATGAAAGCGAAATACGATTAGGAAATTTCATTCTTCTTCGGATTACGACCTCCTTTTTTCTTTCTTCTTTTTTTATTTTATCTGCATTCTTCCGGGTCTCCGTTGACCAACTGTGATGAGACAAATTCGGTTAGTGTGCTCATCGCGTCCCATTAATGCCCATGTCTCTGACAATAGTTGCTGCTTTCTGTGGCAAAGCAGTGTAATGAGATTAGATAAATATGAATCCACTTTTCGAAAACATGTTCTTTCCCTGTCTGGTTACAGTCATTTGTGGCCACAGTATATCAAGGAATAGGGCAAAGATGATACTTTTTAAAATAAATGATATTCTTTTTCGTGTTATTTTAAGTAGAAAATTTGGTTATTCGTAAAAATGAAATTATAAAAGCTTCTGATGACTGCTGAATAAATTTTTATGTTAGTAAGGTCACATTTTTAAAAAATTTTTAGCCTGTTTTTCAAGGTTTGCTTTAATAAAATGAGGTTTTTTAACTTAATATTTAATACTTCATAAAATAGAATTTCAAATTCTTTATTTTTATAAATATATGAAAATTTGGATAATAATGTAATTTGAAAATTTGAAAATGTATTCTGTGTTATTGTATTTAAGAACTGAAAAATTAAAGAAGCATTTTTTCCCTTTTAGTTGAACAAAGTAGTTCACTATTAAAATTGTTTTGGTTCATTTAGAAATTTTCTTCTCTGATTTGATTCAAACATATTATTTTTATCAGAATTAAATGAAATAATAATTTTCCTGTGATATACTTCTCCTTCTCTATTGGTTCAACAGCCCCATGGTGTGCCAAGACTGTCTGCCTACTGGCTGATTTCGAGACAAGAGATATTTTTCGTTTTACGGGGTATGATTGTACATTATTCCTGGGTAGGACTGTATATTAGATCTATACCTACGGTATAAAGTACGGTATTTACGGTATCTTTTAGGACCTACGGTATTTTCCGAACCACTACAAACATCCAAGGGACCACCGGGATTTGAAACTAAAATCTCTTTCGCCTAGAACCAGAGCGCTAGTCACAAGTCCATCAGAGCCATTTCTGTAATATTTAAGAAATTTGCAAAAAAAAAAAAAATGTTTAATCAAAATATAAAAATTTAAAATATATATATATATGATTAATTTCATATATTTTAGAAAATTGAAAAGTTAAATTTGTACAATTTTAATAATTAACAAAAAATTAAAAACAAAATCATTTTTCTAGTAAAATTTACATTGAATTTCAGTGTTTTTTTTTATTTGAAGCTTACAAATAAAAAAAAAACACACATAAATTTTAATTACACTTTTCGTACAGGAACATTAAATAAGGGAATCTGAGACACAAAATAAGGCCTCCAACACATCTAACAAAAATTAATTAGTTTAAACGGAAAGGTCCATGCTATAGTTGTTCTCAGTCTATTCATTCATTTTTAAAAATATTTTTCCTATTTCTCCATTCTCTGTTTTCATCAATTTTATCCCATTATGCGCCTGTCTGAAATTCTCCTTTCTCCATCAAAACCCTCCGGAAAAAAAGGAAAAATTTGCTCCCAAAATCCATTTTCTAATCCAGTTGCACAACACTCTTCGAATGAAAGCGAAATACGATTAGGAAATTTCATTCTTCTTCGGATTACGACCTCCTCTTTTCTTTCTTCTTTTTTTATTTTATCTGCATTCTTCCGGGTCTCCGTTGACCAACTGTGATGAGACAAATTCGGTTAGTGTGCTCATCGCGTCCCATTAATGCCCATGTCTCTGACAATAGTTGCTGCTTTCTGTGGCAAAGCAGTGTAATGAGATTAGATAAATATGAATCCACTTTTCGAAAACATGTTCTTTCCCTGTCTGGTTACAGTCATTTGTGGCCACAGTATATCAAGGAATAGGGCAAAGATGATACTTTTTAAAATAAATGATATTCTTTTTCGTGTTATTTTAAGTAGAAAATTTGGTTATTCGTAGAAATGAAATTATAAAAGCTTCTGATGACAGCTGAATAAATTTTTATGTTAGTAAGGTCACATTTTTTAAAAATTTTTAGCCTGTTTTTCAAGGTTTGCTTTAATAAAATGAGGTTTTTTAACTTAATATTTAATACTTCATAAAATAGAATTTCAAATTCTTTATTTTTATAAATATATGAAAATTTGGATAATAGTGTAATTTGAAAATTTGAAAGTGTATTCTGTCTTATTGTATTTAAGAACTGAAAAATTAAAGAAGCATTTTTTCCCTTTTAGTTGAACAAAGTAGTTCACTATTAAAATTGTTTTGATTCATTTAGAAATTTTCTTCTCTGATTTGATTCAAACATATTATTTTTATCAGAATTAAATGAAACACTAATTTCCCTGTGATATACTTCTCCTTCTCCATTGGTTCAACAGCCCCATGGTGGGCCAAGACTGTCTGCCTACTGGCTGATTTCGAGACAAGAGATATTTTTCGTTTTACGGGGTATGATTGTACATTATTCCTGGGTAGGACTGTATATTAGATCTATACCTACGGTATAAAGTACGGTATTTACGGTATCTTTTAGGACCTACGGTATTTTCCGAACCACTACAAACATCCAAGGGACCACCGGGATTTGAAACTAAAATCTCTTTCGCCTAGAGCCAGAGCGCTAGTCACAAGTCCATCAGAGCCATTTCTGTAATATTTAAGAAATTTGCAAAAAAAAAAAAAAAAAAAAAAAAAAAAAAAATGTTTAATCAAAATATAAAAAATTAAAAAAATATATATATGATTAATTTCTATATTTTAGAAAATTGAAAAGTTAAATTTGTACAATTTTAATAATTAACAAAAACTAAAAAAACAAAATCATTTTTCTAGTAAAGTTTACACTGTTTTTTTTATTTGAAGCTTACAAATAAAAAAACCCACATAAATTTTAATTACACTTTTCTTACAGGAACATTAAATTAGGGAATCTGAGACACAAAATAAGGCCTTCAACACATCTAACAAAAATAATTAGTTTAATCGGAAGGTCATGCTATAGTTGTTCTCAGTCTATTCATTCCTTTTTTTTTAAAAATATTTTCTTTTATTTTTCCATTCTCTGTTTTCGTCAATTTTATCCCATTATGCGCCTGTCTGAAATTCTCCTTTCTCCATGAAAACCCCCGGAAAAAAAGGAAAAATTTGCTCCCAAAATCCATTTTCTAATCCAGTTGCACAACACTCTTCGAATGAAAGCGAAATACGATTAGGAAATTTCATTCTTCTTCAGATTACGACCTCCTTTTTTCTTTCTTCTTTTTTTATTTTATCTGCATTCTTCCGGGTCTCCGTTGACCAACTGTGATGAGACAAATTCGGTTAGTGTGCTCATCGCGTCCCATTAATGCCCATGTCTCTGGCAATAGTTGCTGCTTTCTGTGGCAAAGCAGTGTAATGAGATTAGATAAATATGAATCCACTTTTCGAAAACATGTTCTTTCCCTGTCTGGTTACAGTCATTTGTAACCACAGTATATCAAGGAATAGGGCAAAGATGATACTTTTTAAAATAAATGATATTCTTTTTCGTGTTATTTTAAGTAGAAAATTTGGTTATTCGTAGAAATGAAATTATAAAAGCTTCTGATGACAGCTGAATAAGTTTTTATGTTAGTAAGATCACATTTTTAAAAAATTTTTAGCCTGTTTTTCAAGGTTTGCTTTAATAAAATGAGGTTTTTTAACTTAATATTTAATACTTCATAAAATAGAATTTCAAATTCTTTATTTTTATAAATATATGAAAATTTGGATAATAATGTAATTTGAAAATTTGAAAATGTATTCTGTGTTATTGTATTTAAGAACTGAAAAATTAAAGAAGCATTTTTTCCCTTTTATTTGAACAAAGTAGTTCACTATTAAAATTGTTTTGATTGATTTAGAAATTTTCTTCTCTGATTTGATTCAAACATATTATTTTTATCAGAATTAAATGAAATAATAATTTTCCTGTGATATACTTCTCCTTCTCTATTGGTTCAACAGCCCCATGGTGTGCCAAGACTGTCTGCCTACTGGCTGATTTCGAGACAAGAGATATTTTTCGTTTTACGGGGTATGATTGTACATTATTCCTGGGTAGGACTGTATATTAGATCTATACATACGGTATAAAGTACGGTATTTACGGTATCTTTTAGGACCTACGGTATTTTCCGAACCACTACAAACATCCAAGGGACCACCGGGATTTGAAACTAAAATCTCTTTCGCCTAGAGCCAGAGCTCTAGTCACAAGTCCATCCGGGCCTTTTCTGTAATATTTAAGAAATCTGCAAAAAAAAAAAAAAATTGTTTAATTAAAATATAAAAAAATTAAAAAATATATATGTGATTAATTTCATATATTTTAGAAAATTGAAAAGTTAAATTTGTACAATTTTAATAATTAACAAAAAATTAAAAATAAAATCATTTTTCTAGTAAAATTTACATTGAATTCCAGTGTTTTATTTTTATTTGCAGCTTACAAATAAAAAAAAAACACACATAAATTTTAATTACACTTTTCGTACAGGAACATTAAATAAGGGAATCTGAGACACAAAATAAGGCCTCCAACACATCTAACAAAAATTAATTAGTTTAAACGGAAAGGTCCATGCTATAGTTGTTCTCAGTCTATTCATTCATTTTTAAAAATATTTTTCCTATTTCTCCATTCTCTGTTTTCATCAATTTTATCCCATTATGCGCCTGTCTGAAATTCTCCTTTCTCCATCAAAACCCCCGGAAAAAAAAGGAAAAATTTTGCTCCCAAAATCCATTTTCTAATCCAGTTGCACAACACTCTTCGAATGAAAGCGAAATACGATTAGGAAATTTCATTCTTCTTCGGATTACGACCTCCTTTTTTCTTTCTTCTTTTTTTATTTTATCTGCATTCTTCCGGGTCTCCGTTGACCAACTGTGATGAGACAAATTCGGTTAGTGTGCTCATCGCGTCCCATTAATGCCCATGTCTCTGGCAATAGTTGCTGCTTTCTGTGGCAAAGCAGTGTAATGAGATTAGATAAATATGAATCCACTTTTCGAAAACATGTTCTTTCTCTGTCTGGTTACAGTCATTTGTGGCCACAGTATATCAAGGAATAGAGCAAAGATGATACTTTTTAAAATAAATGATATTCTTTTTCGTGTTATTTTAAGTAGAAAATTTGGTTATTCTTAGAAATGAAATTATAAAAGCTTCTGATGACAGCTGAATAAATTTTTATGTTAGTAAGGTCACATTTTTTAAAAATTTTTAGCCTGTTTTTCAAGGTTTGCTTTAATAAAATGAGGTTTTTTTAACTTAATATTTAATACTTCATAAAATAGAATTTCAAATTCTTTATTTTTATAAATATATGAAAATTTGGATAATAGTGTAATTTGAAAATTTGAAAGTGTGTTCTGTCTTATTGTATTTAAGAACTGAAAAATTAAAGAAGCATTTTTTCCCTTTTAGTTGAACAAAGTAGTTCACTATTAAAATTGTTTTGATTCATTTAGAAACTTTCTTCTTTGATTTGATTCAAACATATTATTTTTATCAGAATTAAATGAAACACTAATTTCCCTGTGATATACTTCTCCTTCTCCATTGGTTCAACAGCCCCATGGTGGGCCAAGACTGTCTGCCTACTGGCTGATTTCGAGACAAGAGATATTTTTCGTTTTACGGGGTATGACTGTACATTATTCCTGGGTAGGACTGTATATTAGATCTATACATACGGTATAAAGTACGGTATTTACGGTATCTTTTAGGACCTACGGTATTTTCCGAACCACTACAAACATCCAAGGAACCACCGGGATTTGAAACTAAAATCTCTTTCGCCTAGAGCCAGAGCGCTAGTCACACGTCCATCAGGGCCATTTCTGTAATATTTAAGAAATTTGCAAACAAAAAAAAAAAAAAATGTTTAATCAAAATATAAAAAATTAAAAAATATATATATGATTAATTTCCTATAATTTAGAAAATTGAAAAGTTCAATTTGTACAATTTTAATAATTAACAAAAAATTAAAAACAAAATCATTTTTCTAGTAAAGTTTACACTGTTTTTTTTATTTGAAGCTTACAAATAAAAAACCACATAAATTTTAATTACACTTTTCTTACAGGAACATTAAATTAGGGAATCTGAGACACAAATAAGGCAACCAACACATCTAACAAAAATAATTAGTTTAAACGGGAAGGTCTACGCTATAGTTGTTCTCAGTCTATTCATTCATTTTTAAAAATATTTTTCCTATTTCTCCATTCTCTGTTTTCATCAATTTTATCCCATTATGCGCCTGTCTGAAATTCTCCTGTCTCCATCAAAAGCCCCGGAAAAAAAAGGAAAATTTTTGCTCCCAAAATCCATTTTCTAATCCAGTTGCACAACACTCTTCGAATGAAAGCGAAATACGATTAGGAAATTTCATTCTTCTTCGGATTACGACCTCCTTTTTTCTTTCTTCTTTTTTTGTTTTATCTGCATTCTTCCGGATCTCCGTTGACCAACTGGGATGAGACAAATTCGGTTAGTGTGCTCATCGCGTCCCATTAATGCCCATGTCGCTGGTAATAGTTGCTGCTTTTTGGGGCAAAGCAGTGTAATGAGATTAGATAAATATGAATCCACTTTTCGAAAACATGTTCTTTCCCTGTCTGGTTACAGTCATTTGTGGCCACAGTATATGAAAGGAATAGAGCAAAGATGATACTTTTTAAAATAAATTTTATTCTTTTTCGTGTTATTTTAAGTAAAAAATTTGGTTATTCGTAGAAATGAAATTATAAAAGCTTATGATGACTGCTGAATAAATTTTTATGTTAGTAAGGTCACATTTTTTTTAAATTTTCAGCCTGTTTTTAAAGGTTTGCTTTAATAAATGTTGTTTTTAATTTAATATTTATTACTTCGTAAATTGGAGTTATTTCAAATTCTTTAATTTTATAAATGTGTGAAAATTTGAATAACAATGCAATTTGAAAAGTTTTTCTCCGCTGTTGTGTTTAACAACTGAAAAATTAAAGAAGTAATTTTTCAAAACAAAGTTCCTGTAGTTGAACAAAATAGTTTAGAACTGAAATAGTTGTTTTTTTTCTGTTAGAATCTTTTCCAATTTGATACAATGCATATTAGTTTTATCAAATTTAAATCAAATAATAATTCCTCTGTAAATTCTTCTACTACATCTTCTTTTTTTCTCCATGCAAAAGCCCCATGATTAGACAAGGCTATCTGCCTACTACCTATTTCCGACGCTCTCCTGCCATATGAGACCGTGAATAAGGTTCAAAGTAATTAAAAATTATATCAAATTACCAAAATAGAAAAATCAGAAATTTAAATAATCAATATTACAGAGAGGAGCTTGATGGCCGAGTGACAAGTTTCTTTTCGAGTCCCGGTGGCGCCATGGATGTTTGTAGAAGTTTGGAATCCTCTTTAAAATTTAGGACCCAGTATAATATGTTTGTAGTACATATGAATATAAATAACTAATATGACTGTAGTATATATGAATGCAAGTGACTAATATGACTGCAGTATAAATGAATGCAAGTGACGAATATGACTGTAGTAACAGGACTTTCTGGCGTTGAGAATAGTGCTGTCAACCCTACCTCGTAAAAAGAAAACCATCTCCTATCTCGAAATCTGCCAGTTCGCAGATGGCCTTGGCCCAGCATGGGGCTGTAGCGACAATGGAGAAGAAGAAGAATTTTACATAGAAATTATTATTTGATTTAATTTAGATATAAAATAATATGTTTGTGTCAAATTAAAGAATAAAGTTTCTAAATTAATGAAAACTATTTTAATTGTACAATATTTTGTCCAACTAAAGGGTCAAATTAGTTTAATTTTTCAATTCTTAAATACAATAGCAGAGAATAAATTTTCAAATTGCAAAATTTCCTTTGTTATAAAAATTTTCATACATTCCTAAAAATAAAAAATTGAGATAATTCATTTTATGAAGCATTAAATATCAAATTAAAAACCACATTTATTAAAGTAAACCTTGAAACACAGTCTAACATATTTTTAAAAATTAGATCTTACTAGCATAAAAATTTATGTAGAAGTCATCAGATGCTTTTATAATTACGAATAACCAACTTTTCTATTTAAAACAACACCAAAGAGAACACCATTTATTTTAAAAAGTATCCTTTTTGCCCTATTCTTTTATATATTGTGGCCACAAATGACTGTAACAATACAGGGAAAGAGCATGTTTTTGAAAAGTGGATTCATATTTATCTAATCTCATTACACTGCCTTGC
Organism: Caerostris darwini; assembly: GCA_021605075.1. NCBI lineage: Eukaryota > Metazoa > Arthropoda > Arachnida > Araneae > Araneidae > Caerostris > Caerostris darwini. The sequence continues at coordinate 346,796 of BPLQ01006727.1, forward strand.
CCCAGAAAGCAGCAACTATTACCAGAGACATGGGCATTAATGGGACGCGATGAGCACACTAACCGAATTTGTCTCATCCCAGTTGGTCAACGGAGACCCAGAAGAATGCAGATAAAAAAAAAAATAAATGAAAAAAAAAGGAGGTCGTAATCCGAAGAAGAATGAAATTTCCTAATCGTATTTTGCTTTCATTCGAAGAGTGTTGTGCAACTGGATTAGAAAATGGATTTCGGGAGCAAAATTTTCCTTTTTTTCCCGGAGGGTTTTGATGGAGAAACGAGAATTTCAGACAGGCGCATAATGGAATAAAATTGACGAAAACAGAGAATGAGAAATTAAAAAAAATAGATAGTTAAAAAAATGAATGACTAGACTGAGAACTATAGCATGGACCTTCCTTTAAACTAATTAATTTTTGTTAGATGTGTTGGAGGCCTTATTTTGTGTCTCAGATTCCCTTATTTAATGTTCATGTAAGAAAGTATATACTTTTCATAAAATTTATTAACATTTATGTTGTTTTCTATTTGTAGGTTTTAAATAAAAAAACATTGATTCTTCTGAAACACTGATTTTTCTGAATGATACTGAAAAAAAAAAAAATTCTTTAACATTTATTCTGTATTATTTAGAAGTAAATTTTTCTTCCATTCTTCCATGAATTTTTTAGTTCCATTTTTTACTTAGAAACTCCCAAGAAAAATTATTTTATTACTATTAAAAAATTAATAACTCATCAATAATGATAACTGTAATTAATAATGATATTTCCTATATGCATAAATTCAAGATTGTTTCTTTTAATTCCTCTGACAAACTATAAAGTTTGCTAATTCTAAAAGATTATGGATTTTTATGGATTGTTGGTCAAATTTTAGGAACTGAATAATTTAAGTCTTTTTTAGAGCATTTATTTGTCTAAAATTACATATCATTTTTTTTCATTTACTTCCTTTTTGAAATGAAGTAAATAGTTTTATATTCAGAATTTTTCCCAAAGAAATATTGTCACAAATTAATCCCATCGTTATTCGGAAATAAAATCATACACCTTATCAATGCCATAAATCATCACCTCAGGCTACCAGACCAAATGATGTTTCTGTTAAGCCCTCTGACAAGCACTGAAGCAGAAGTGCGTGCTGTTGCGTGTAGAATTACTTTAAACACAAGGTATATGGAGATAAAACACACGTCAAACTAAAATTCACGAAAAAGAAAAATTCTTTAAACATTTATTCTATATTATTTTCTAGAAAATTTTCCTTCCATTCTTCAATGAATTTTTCAGTTTAATTTTTCACTTAGAAACTTCAAACAAATAACTATTCAAAATGAATAGCTCATAGACATCGATAGTTCATAGATGCATAAATTCAAGATGTTTCTGTAAAGTCCTCTGGTATACCACAAAGTTTCTAATTACAAAAGTGTCATAGATTTCAGATCAATTTTTGGGAACTGAATAATAATAGTTTAAAATTGCATTTTAATATATTTCATTTACTTTCTTTTTCGAATTTAAGTAAATAGTTTATATAGGAATAGTTATATTTTTATACTGAGGAATTTTTCCCCGAAAAAATATTGTCACTAGTTAATCCCATCGTTGTTCGGAAATAAAATCAGACACCTTATCAATGCCATAAATCATCACCTCAGGCTACCAGACGAAATGATGTTTCTGTTAAGTCCTCTGACAAACACTGAAATGTACTGAGCAGAAGTGTGTAGAACTACTTTAGAAACAAGGTATATGGAGATAAAACATACATCAAACTAAAATTCCCGAAAAAGAAAAATTCTTCAACATTTATTCTGAATTTTTTACTAGAACATTTTCCTTCCATTCTTCCAATGAATTTTGAGTTAACTTTTTTACTTAGAAACTCCAAAGAAAAACCATAATTAACGACAGTTCATAGATGCATAAATTCAAGATGTTTCTGTTAAGTTTTGTGGTAAAACATAAAGTTTGCTAATTGTTAAAGTGTCATGGTTTTCAGGTCAATTTTTAGGAACTGGATAATAATAGTTTAAAATTTCACTGCTAAAATTTAACTACTTTGGACACTACTATAAAACACACCTCAAACTAAAATTCAAGACAAAAAAATTCTTCAACATTTATTCTGTATTCTTCTATGAAATTTCGAGTTTAATTTGTAACTTAGAAACTCCAAAGAAAAGCTATAATTAATAACGATAGATCATAGATGCATAAATTCAAAATGCTTCTGTTAAGTCTTCTGGCAAACCATAAAGTCTGCTAATTTTAAAAGTGTCATGATTTGCAGGTCAATTTTTAGGAACTGAATAACAACAGTTTAAAATTACATTTTACGATATTTCATTTTCAGTTACTTACGTTTGAATTGAAATAAACAGTTTTATTATCAGAAATGTTTACCTGAGGGAATGTTGTCATCGTTATTCGGAAATAAAATAAGTCACCTTATCAATGCTATAAATCATCACCTCAGGCCACCAGACCAAATGATGTTTCTGTTAAGTCCTCTGACAAGCACTGAAGTGTGCTGAGCAGAAATGTGTGCTGTTGCTTAAAGAACTACTTTGGACACGAGGTATATGGCGATAAAACACACATCAAACTAAAATTTACGACAAAAATTTTTTTCAACATTTATTCTGTATTATTTACTAGTATTACTAGTATTTAGTATCCTATAAATTTTTGAGTTCAATGTTTTTCTTAGAAACTCACAAGAAAATTATCTTATTACTATTAAAAAATTAATATTTCATAGATAATGATAATTAATAACGATAGTTCATAAATTCAAGGTGTTTCTGTTAAATCCTCTGATAAACCATAAAGTTTGTGAATATACCAACAATCCTTGACCAACAATCCATGACACTTTTAGTCATGGATTGTTGGTCAATTTTCAGCAACTGAATAAAGTCTGACTGAAGTCTCCTTTGAGCATTTATTTGTCTAAAATTGCATATCATTATTTTTCATTTGTTTCGTTTTTGAATTGAAGTTTATATTCTGAAATTATTTAGTTTATTTAGTTATTTAGTTTCAGATTCAGAAATTATTTAGTTTATTTAGTATTTAGTTATTTAGTTTTTGATTCAGAAATTTTTCCACACAGAAATATTGTCACAAGTTAATCCCATCGTTATTCGGAAATAAAATCAGACACCTTATCAATGCCATAAATCATCACCTCAGGCTACCAGACCAAATGATGTTTCTGTTAAGCCCTCTGACAAACACTGGAGTGTGCTGAGCAGAAGTGTGTGCTGTTGCGTGCAGAACTACTTTGGACACGAGGTATATGGAGATCTCGCTGGCGTGACAGACTGTTTCTAGCACCTCATTTAAATCCAGCCTGCCAGCGCATAAAAATTCCTGTAATGACCCGAGGGTCCTCCAATTTCAGAACAAACTTCATCAACGGTCCCAGAAGTGGTCTGATTCTCCAAGTTAAGTACGCGAATTTTTCATTCTTGAGAAAGTTTAATATTCTAAATGCTGCAACCACCCTCTTCATAAATCGTTTTTTGAAATTAAACTCATCCGTTACGGTTCATCGGGCGAAAGCAGAACTTTTAAGTATTCCTAATCCTCGTCAGATTGCACATTCAATATGGCGGATGAAGAATTGTGAATGATATATTTTTAATTTGGAAAAATATAAATCTGTCCGAATAATGACGTATAAAATATGGAATTGCAGTTCTTTTATGAAATAAATGTTAAAAAAAATAAATCTTACTTTATAATTTTTTTTTTGTAGTTTCTTTTGGATCCGAAGTTTAATTTAAATTTACATTTTTGCAATATTTTGTTTTGCAATTTTGTTTTTTCGTTATATTAAAAGTAGTCTGTCATAATCTTGATATTATTGTTTAATATCATAATATTTGTAGTTCTTACATGCACATATGATACAAATAAACATTTTTCTTATGAAGAAATTTTCAAGTTCTGTTAATAAGGTGTTTGTATTGCAATAATTTTCAGAAACAATGCATTGCTGAATTGATGTCTTTGGTATTTTATGATAAGATATAATATAAATTTACTTACTTAATTAACTAAGTTCTCAAAATTCATTTACTAAACACATTTTCATTTACTGTTGCAGGAATTAAAAGTTATTGTAACAACAGTAAGCAATAATAATGAAAAAAAGGATAATAAGAAGAAATGAAACAACCTTCTGTATATGCAAGAATAAATACAGAATTTTCCTGAATCTCATTTAAAATAAAATATTTCTTAGGACTATAAATATGAAAATGAATAGTATTTACTTTTAATTTTTAAAAGTTATTGAAATAGTAAGCAATAACAATGCAAAAAAAAAAAAAAAAATGGTGTTATGAAGAAATGAAATGAGTGCAACATTCTATATGTGCAAATATATATACAGAATTTTCCTGAGTCTCATTTTAAATAAAAATTTTCTGATGACTACATGTATGAGAATGATTTACCTTTAATTTTTAAAGGTTATTGAAACAGTAAGCAATAATAATGTAAAAAATTGTAATAGGAAGAAATAAAACAACATTTTGTATGTGCAAGGTTATGTACAGAATTTCCTTGAGCCTCATTTGAAATAAAATATTTCTTAGGACTATAAATATGAGAATGAAGAGTGCTTATGCTGTAGTAAGTTATATGTTATATACGCAGTTATATATGCAGTTTTATAAGTTATATATGCAGTGAAATGAGTGCGTACTTTTAAAAATGCATTTATTAATATGTTTTAATCTTTAATACAAAAATAATAAATTTATATTAGTAATACATATTAATTTACGTGAAGCATAGTAAATGAAATTAATGTTATATTTTTTTAATACTGAATATATAAGAATACAAAGTTTTTGTGCAAACAATTACTATGAAAAAAACCCATGTTAATTTTATTTATTTTTAATATAAATTATTAAATCGCATTCATTTTATATGCTGTTTAATGATATTTGTAAAAGTAGTACATATTTATTGAAATTATACAACATTCATAACGTCTGTTAAAAATATTTGATAAGTATAAATAATATTTGATGAAACCAATACATAAATTGCAGTGAGTGCCACGATACATTAGTGCAAATGCAAATTGGAGAATGATAGCCTTCAGTATGATGGCCATTAAATCCATTTGGGAGACTTCTTGAAGCCTAATATAAGGAAATGAAAACATCAGATCCTTCTAAAAAACCTTCGATGGAGGGAAGGTGTAAATGTTTGCACATATACTCCAGCTTAAAGCAGCTCGTTTTCCTGCAGCATCATTTGCTGGGAATCTAAAGGCATATGCCTCATTTAATCCTTGATGCTTTTTACGGATGATGCTTTCACGGCCATACGTAGCTATATATTTCCTTCCTACTTCTTATATAAGTTTATTTATACTTCTAATTTACTGAAAAGAAAATGAATAAATTGTAACTGTCTTGAATTTTTTTTTTATCCCTTGGGAGTATTTATTTTTCAAATTAAAAAGCATTTGATTTTATATTTTCTTACGTAACTTATCGAAATTCTGCATCTGATTTAATGTAGAATGTTATTTATAAATGAGAGACATTTACGCTGGTAATGATTATTTTAATTTTTCTGATGACGAATGCAAAACTGATAATGTAATACTGATCATTGAATTAAATTTAATAATAATAATAATGAATAAATAATAATAATCATAATAAAGTTTAATAATAACAATCAATAATCAAAATAAAAAAAAAATATTATTTTAAAAAGTATTATTTAAAATAATAATAATAAATAACTAAATAAAAATAAATCTAAAAATTTTTTAATAATGTAAAGTTAAATTTAAAAGTTTTTTCTTTACTCATTTGTATTTCGTACAATATATTTTTTTGAAATGACTTTTTTTTTTTAAATTTTCACTTTTTTTACTATGAAATTGTTCATGTCTCTATTTTTTTCGATATTCAGTTATTTAAAAACAAAATAAAAAAAGAGACACAAAAATTGCGACAAATTATGAGCCCATAACATTATACAAAAGCTATAAATAACTATTTATAAGAAAATTACGCAAAAAGAATTAAAATAAAATTTGTAAAAAAAAATGCATTTTAAAAGATTTCTTAATAATAAATTAAAGTATTAAAACTCAAAATAAAAAAAAACAATTAAATGAAATATTTTAACACAATTTTATGATAACTGCATAATAAAGAAATTATAATATTTTAATTAATTCTGTAATTTATTATAATCCATACCAACATCAAAATGATTCTGAGTTTAAAAAAAAAATTCCCCAATAATTTCTAAATTCATATTTCACTCCAAAATTATTCAATTATGTATCTTATATTTTTAACAAATTGTTAAAAATAATTAAATTAAATAAATTTCTAAATGTTCTTAATGAAAAAATGTGAAAAAATAACTTAAGCTATTCGCATTAAAACAAAGATGAAGTCGTACATTACAGATATTAAAATTCATATTAGTAAGATTAAAAATATACCATAAGATATTTGGGTGTAAAAATAAGTATAAGAAAATTAGGTAAAAAAAAAATCAAATAAAATTTATGAAAAAAAAAATGGTTTAAATGTTAAATGTTTATTTATTTATTTTTTTTTTCATTATTCACTTGTACACAGAAAAAACTATCACATACGATTTAAGTAAAGTATATTTTAAAAGATTTCTTTATTAATGAAATAAAGTATTTAAATTAATGTATATAAACTGAATTCTGCTAAGAAAATTTCAATTGTTTATGTATGAACATTCGAGAAATGATGAATAAACTCAGGAATATGCCAATGCTTAATAATGCACGAGATATATGAAGCAATTGATTGGAATACTACAAGATTCACTAGTCACATGAATATAGCAATGTTGAATAGATGAAGAACTTCATGAAGAAAGAATTGTTGAAGAATCTCTAAAATAATATACAAAAGTAAGATAACTGTAGTCGGAAATGAAGAATTAAGTATTCCAAATTCTGCAAGAAACGTTATCACATTCAATAGCCAAAAGAATATATCAAAGTTTGAAAATTCTAGGTATAAATGAAGAATGAAGTATTTCAAATGCAATAAGAAGCATTATACAACTCAATAGGCATGGGAAAATACCAAAAGGGATAAATATGAAACTTCAAAAAGAAGGAATTGACCAGCGCATTATGAGTACTTATAGCCATTAGTTATACAAATTTTTAAAATCCCATCCTATAATATAAAAAGTGATTCAAAACCATACTACAAAACACTTCAAGCGAAAGCCAAATTCTCCAGAAAAGTCCTGAAGATTAAAGTTATTCATAATCATTTCAAGATTTAACGGACCCAAACTATCATTTTTCCACCAAAATTTGCAAATTTGGAATAGAGTTTTATTTGCCTGCTGAACTTTTTGGATTGCGCCACGAACCCCTAACCAGGACATCATGTTCACACATGATAAAATAAATAAATCAATTAAATGTTATATTTCAACAAAATTTGAGATAATTGTATAATAAAGAAATTATAATTTTTTATTAATATTGCAATTGATTATAGTCCATACAAACAACAAAATGATTAAAATAATCCATACCAATATAAAATGAATTATTATAATTCCCACATAATTTCACTCCAAAATTATTCAATTATGTATATAATTTTTAACAAATTGTAAAAAAAATAAGGAAATAAAATAAATTTCTAAATGCTCTTTATAAAAAAAAATAGTGAAAAAAGTAACTTTGGCTATCCACATTAAAACAAAGATGAAGTCGTACATTACAGATATTAAAATCCATTTTAGTACACATATCAGGAAGTTTAAAAATACACTATAAGATACTTGGAGGTTAAATGAGCCGAACAGTTTTTGTTACAAAGTAGCGAAAAAAAAATTAAATAAAATGTGCATCAATTTGCTGTTGAAACAAAAGAAAAAGTTCAGCTGAAACGTGATTATGTTGCTTTTCCTGTTGTGATTTCAGCGCAAATTTTATTCTGTCTGTTTTTTTAAATACATTTGTTTGGGAAAAAAAGTTGAGCACAGATGCTAAAAGTGTGGAAAATTTAGCTGCTAATGGGCTGTGAGATTAAACGGTTTGCTCGTTATGATCACACAATTAACTCTTCCCTGAAACATTAAGCCCATTTTAAAACGGGGAGCATAAATAAGTGAAATTTTCTTTTCGCGTGTCCACTTTCTAAATAGGAGCAATTAACAACACTTTTCACTTAAATATGGCGTCTTTTGCTGTGTTTCAAGTTTTTGGAAACATTAATTATTGACGTGGTGTAATTGCTGTCGTTTTACAAAATTCCTTCACCAAAATTGAAGTCTAAAAGTTTTACTGATTTTAATTTATATTTTCTTTAATTATATGACCAAGCATAGCATATTCGGGAAATGTTTCGTTTTTTAATTAAATCTTTAACTATTAGGACCTATATCTGCTAATTTTAAGCCTATCATATTTACAGACAAAATATAAGTGACTGAAAGCTTAAGCATGTTGCAAACCAAAGATGCTTTAAAAAAGAAGAAAAAAGAAATATTTATGTTGAAAATGTCGAATATCAAGAGATGTTTTCAATAAAATGGTGCTAAGTTATCTAAATTCTTTTGAATCGTTCATATCTGTTTTTGTTAGATTTCTATAATTGAGTAGAAATCTTTTTTGATAAAGTTTGTGCATGCTTATCTTCTTATTTATTTTCTTATATTAAATTTTTAGATTATATTATTTTGCTTCTAGAATATTTCAAGCCCAATTTAACTTCCATATGACTTCCTTTCTAGACTAGCCTTTTATTTACTTTTTCTAAGAAATAGATTTATTAAAATAAAATATTAATCTATAACCGGAACTAAAAAATTACAAAACATTTATATTGATAAACATAAATATTGACATTGTTACATCTCGGCCTATATTAGACCTATATCAGCTTCAAGAAGAAAGTCACTTTCAGGTTCATGGGAACACTTTAATTTTTAATTTTTAGTTACAAGCACTATATATATATATAGGGAGAGAGAAAGACAGAGAGAGCATAAATAAGTGAAATTTTATTTTCGTATGTCCACTGTCTAAATAGGAGCAATTAAAAACACTTTTCACTTAAATATGGCGTCTTTTGCTGTGTTTCAAGTTGTTGAAAACATTAATTATTGACGTTGTGCAATTGCTGCCGTTTCACCAAAAGTTCCTTTACCAAAATTGAAGTCTAAAAGTTTTACTGGTTTTAATTTGCATTTTCTTTAACTATATAACCACGCATTTTTTAATTAAATCTTTAACTATTGGTTGCTATATCTTCTAATTTTAGGCTTATCATATTTACGGACAAAATATAAGTGGCTGAAAGCTTAAACATGTTAACGAAAGATACTTCAGAAAAATAACGAAGAAAAAGAAATATTTAGGTTGAAAATTTCGAATATTACTCGATGCTTTCTATAAAATTGTGGCAGGTTCCATAAATTCTTTTGAATCATTCATCTCTGTTGCTGTTAGATTTTGGTTGTTTATATTTTAGTCAATATAATATTTTTTAACAATTTAAGAGAATGATATAAGGAAGCAAGGTGAGAAATACTCATTTCTTCCTGGTTATCACACAGGAGACAGAGATAGTCAGGAGTTTAATTCTGTGATGCTTGAGGAGACAATAGTGACCACAGAAAAGTCCTAGCAATGCCACCGACGATAATGGAACAATCCACCTGCGCTCCAATGCAGAACTCTAAGAAACTCACACTAAGACCCAGTTTGAAGGCCGTGTTTGTAGATCATTTTACCATATCAGACGTTGCACGTAGTTCATCACGAGGCAATAGATCTACGTTGAACATAATACACGTTGTACGTTATTACGTGTTGCACTACAACGTTAACTAGGTGGCACAGTCAATAAATAATAAAAAATAAAATAAAATAAATAATAATAAAAAATATAAATAAATTAAATTAAGATTAAAAAAATAAAATAAAATAACTAACAATAAAAATAAAAATAAATTAAATTAAAATTTAAAAAAAAGATAAATAATAATAAAATTTAAAAATTAATGAGTAATAAAAATTAGCGACAATATTTCAAGATTAAAGCAATCTCGAATTAAGGAGGATAATTAATAATAATGCATACTTAGAGCAATTAATTATTCCTAGTCAATTTTTGAGTGTACATAATTCAATTTGAAAAAAGAAAATTAATTGCAAAATCTTTATTAACAAATTGCGAAATCTTCACTATCCTCAACATTATTCATTTTGATAATGATTTATAAATATTTAATTACTGGTCGTTACAGCATGTGCAAATAACCCATAAAATTCCTTTATCAACAAAGAAGAAAGCTACCAAATGATATAACGCTTTATTGTAAATGTCATATAAGACACCCCATTCTATCAAATTCCGGAAATTGCCCTATACTCCCCCAATGTTCAAGAGATAAGAATTGTTATGCAAATTTCTATTAACGAGGTAATGATTAATGAAATTCGATTAATTACAAATAAGAATGTAGTAATTAAAGATAATCTTTAATCCTGCGCTAAGAATCCGATAAATGCTTTGTAAAATGCACGATTAATTTCCGGTACTTCATTTGGGAGTTTTAGGTTCCAAAGAATAAAGTGTTTTGAAACAAAAGGCGCTCCAAGTTACTTGGAATCTTTAAAGGACATTAGCATTTCGGTTCCATCAGGACTGTGGCTTGAATAAACTCTGCACGTTTCGCGTGGTTCGCGAACTCTACGAAGAAAATTAAACTTTTGAGAAATGCATGCTCAGATGTTTGTCACATTTTCTGTTCTAATTAATTATATATTAAGTGTAATTACATTTCCAATCATACAATGAAAATAAAATTTAATAACATACGAAACACACTTATAGACCTCTAGAATATTATACTCATATTATAGAATGCATATTGTATTCTATAATCTAAAAATGGACAATTCCTTAATATAAAACATATAGCAGTTATTATCCTTTATGGACTAAACAATTTCGATACAATAATCTCTGTCACAATGTCGATCAAATTTACTCAAATATTAAATATAAATTTATCATACATTACATTGAAAACAATATAATAAGTAGTATCAGTTTAATTAGTAAAATGCGCCTATTACATTATTTCCAAAAAGGATAACTAATAGTATTTTTTCAGATAAGTCACGAAATAGAATATATAAGAAATTGTAGATTTCAAAAGACCCAAATATAAAATATAAAATACATACTACAGATATCATTTTTTTCAGAAATATATCTGGTTTACAAAAGTGTATATTTCGGGATATTTTCCCATCCTTATGGCAAGATTTTGGCTCATCCTCCCAGCAAATTGGAAACTACGTGCTGGCGAAGAACTTGTTAAAGTAAACGTCTCAGATAGCAATGACGGAATAACAGAAGTAAAAAAAATCCGATATATCTAAATTTCATTTTTTTTGGAGCTATTTTTTGGACGAATGCATTGCAGCGGCCTAGATGATCTTCATATTGATATGTGGGTTTCAGAATACATCTACTAAATCTGCTCGGAAGTTGGTTTTTGGGGAAATAAAATAGCAACAGAGAAACCAGAAATGCGAAAAAGAGGCTGGAACGCAAGTGGACTTTGCGCAACAAAATCGAGTTAATACTGCTGGGTAAACAGAATTGGTAAAATGTATACGAAGGAGATGAATAAAAAATATATATATTCAGAATCAAATTATCTGTTCTAAGTCCAGTTCTTATAAGTTCCGGAAATTTTGTTAGAAGAAGAATCGGATTTATATTCATGTATGCAGAATGTGGCTGGAGGAATTTTGGAAAAGCTTGAATACTTTTTTTTTATCTGTGAAGTGTAAAAGAAAAGGTTGCAGAAATATATTAGAATACTTCGGAATAGAAGGAATTTCTATCGACTGTTTCGTAAATACGACAGAAATGTGTATGGAATTATTTTCCTATTCTTGGAGATAATGTTTTTCTTCGCGGATGTCAGGTTTTTCTGTTAGTATTAGGCAGAATGTGTGGAAAAAGTTTGGTACAATTTGTCAAACGGATATGCCAAATATGCATGAATAATAAATAATACAACAAATTACATTATATAACGTGATTTGTTACAAGTATATGCTACTTGAGAAATTTGTATTTTTTTCTCAGGTTGACTACATGTATTTTTTTAAACAAGAACAGAAGAATTTAGAACTATTAGTTCAAAAATATTATATGTTAAAGAAAATCTAATTTATTGTTCATGAATTTTGTTTAACATGTTTCTCAAATATATTAGAATACTTTAAAATAGAAGAAATTTCTATCTATGACTATGATAAAATTTATGACCATATCCACTGTTCATAAAATGACCAATGATATGATAATATCCATTGGTCCACAGGTCATAAAATGAACCAATGATATAGTAATATCCATTGGTCATAAAATATGAATAATATGATTGGAAAATATAAATAATAATTGGAAAATACGAATAATAAATTGGTCATAAAATATGAATAATATGACCATATTCACTGGTCATATCATATCACGACGATAATTGGTTATATCAACACGGTATGACCACTGACCATGGTCATATTACAGCTCAACGTAGTCTTATAGGCTCAGGGTACTTTGAGCCGTCAACAATTATTTTTTCAAAGACAATCAAATAGACAAATGCCTATTTTTAACAAATGAACTAAAGACAGCAATAATAATAAAAATATATTTTGATAAAATATGCTTTATTTCGAAGATAAATACTTTAAAGAGTTCTTAATATTTTTAAGAATTTTAAATTTGTTCGTCGTTCGTTTAAAATCGTTAGAAATCTAGTCAAGGTTTCAGTAAAATTTAGAATACATGATCCATAATCCATATAAGAAAATATAATTCTTATGGTAGAAGTACTATAATACTAGTAAAATTCAGAATGCATGAATAATCCATATATGAAAGCGCAATTTTTATGGTACAAATACTATAACAACAAAGAATCTTTCAAATTCAGATTATATTACATTCCTCATCATTAACTTATAAATATTTGCCTTTGCTGGGTTTTTCTCTAAGCAATTGGTTAGTTTTTTTTTTTTTTATATTCAAATATAATTTCTTAACTTACTATTTATTCTCAAATTGAGTGAAAGCAATCCTTCTAACAGAGTGTTCAAATATTTGCTAACAATTTTTTTCGACATTTTTGTTAAATGCAATTACTTTTCACATAAAACCAAATACTAAAAAAAAATGTTATAAGCAATTATTTAAACAACCACATCAAAAGAAACGTGTATCATAAATATTAATAACTATAAGTTGCTTGTATCATTACTCTATCAACTTCTGCTTTAAGCCTAAATAACGAATCTAATCGCCGATTTTGGCGAAAATATGTCAATCTCGACTTTGGCATTCATTTATTTACTTTCTTCCCATTAATGTAAATTAGTAATCTCTCTGATGTAAAAGAAATATTTGCCAATGATAATTTTTTTTCTCTTTCATTCAACATGATCCTTAAATGTTCAAATTCGATAAATTAGTGAAAACATTCATAATATATTCAAATGCACAACAAGAATATAACGTCAGATTAGAAATTCTATTATTAAAACTCTTAAGTAACGATAAAATCCGCTCATTCCACACAATTCCAATATAACGAGATTTTAAAAGAATTTATGATTTGAGTGGAAGCAGTTTCTGGTTAGTTTCTATTACATTTGAATGGAAATAGTTTCTGGAACGACTATCACTGTTTCACTCATTTGATCTTTTGTGTTTGCATCATTTAATGAAAAAAATCATTAAATGAAGACTATGGATATTTTTGGTTTAATGTTTTTATGAGTATATTTTAAATAGGGGTTATAAAATAAAGGTCGATATTTTTCTTAGGTCTATGAAAGTAGCTATAGAGGATTATATAGGCATCAATTGGGAATTAATATAGTTTTGGTCGGCATATAGCATGTTTTTGATGAAGGGCGTTGTTATTGTGGCCACTATTGATACTAATAAAGTAATAGATGTTATACTGATAAAGTAATACATATGTAATATTGATAAAGTAATAGATATTATATTGATAAAGTAATAGGTGTTTAGATACTAATGCAATAGATGTTATGTTGATAAAGTAATAGATGTTATACTGATAAAGTAATAGATGTTATACTGATAAAGTAATAGATATTATATTGATAAAGTAATAGATGTTATACTGATAAAGTAATAGATATTATATTGATAAAGTAATACATGTTATACTGATAAAGTAATAGATATTATATTGATAAAGTAATAGGTGTTTAGATACTAATGCAATAGATGCTATGTTGATAAAGTAATAGATGTTATACTGATAAAGTAATAGATGTTATACTGATAAAGTAATAGATATTATATTGATAAAGTAATAGATGTTATACTGATAAAGTAATAGATATTATATTGATAAAGTAATAGATATTATACTGATAAAATAATAGATATTATATTGATAAAGTAATAGATGTTATACTGATAAAGTAATAGATATTATATCGATAAAGTAATAGATGTTATACTGATAAAGTAATAGATATTATATTGATAAAGTAATATATATTATATTGATAAAGTAATAGATGTTATACTGATAAAGTAATAGATATTATATTGATAAAGTAATAGATGTTATACTGATAAAGTAATAGATATTATATTGATAAAGTAATAGATATTATATTGATAAAGTAATAGATGTTATACTGATAAAGTAATAGATATTATATTGATAAAGTAATAGATATTATATTGATAAAGTAATAGATGTTATACTGATAAAGTAATATATATTATATTGATAAAGTAATAGATGTTATACTGATAAAGTAATAAATGTTATACTGATAAAGTAATAGATATTATATTGATAAAGTAATAGATGTTATACTGATAAAGTAATAGATATTATATTGATAAAGTAATAGATATTATATTGATAAAGTAATAGGTGTTTAGATACTAATGCAATAGATGCTATGTTGATAAAGTAATAGATGTCAAAGTACTATGTTCAAATAAATACTTTGTAAAAATACTATAAAAATCTCATTACATTAATTTATAAAATAGTGTTTTTACTGCCATAGCTGAGACAGAAGTTGATAGTGTTGATTACATATTTTACCGATTCATTATAATATATGGGTTACAATGAATTCAGTACGTAGTTCATGGAGATTCAAAGTTCTACAATAAATTCAAATAGTTGAATAGTACGAGTCCCTGTTGTTAAACTACTGAGAATTGAATCTATAATGAAAGGAATGCAAGAAAATGTTTGAAGATGAAAACAATTAGGCACCCAATTTTAAGTAACTGAAAAACAGTAATAATAATAACTTATTGATTCTGTAAATGACCAATTACATAATATTTAATATGCGAAGTATCTATCAGAAGAAATATTATTTATTTGAAAGGCATGTTAATTGCATAAACTATGCAAATTCTCGATTGATGAATAATAAGCGACTTGTTTATTTTGTAATTCACAAGTCCCACAATTTTATGGTTTATCTATTAAAAAATTGATACTTATTTGAAATACGTTCAAGATAATGCATCGACCATATTTCTTTTTAAATCATTTAAGAAATATTTGCAACATATGGATTTTGATCTGATGATATTTTTGATGCAAATATAAAAAAAAATGTCTGGAATGATTGGAATATTTTAAAAAGAGTTTTTTTTATAATATGTTAATTTTTTTCAAAAAAGACTTTTTTAAATATGTTATTTCTGTTTTCTGTATCTCTATTGGTAAACGTTTACCAATATTTTCTAAGTATGTCGCTATTTAACTTGATGTTGAATATTATTAATAATATCAGTATCTATTTTTCCTTTTAAAATGTTCATTTTTTTATTTTTTAGTGAATTTCTTTTAAAATATCATATATTTAACTGAGTAATTTAATTTATATTATACATAATATTATTGACAAATATTCATTTAATATGTAAAAACCTTTTAACGAACATGTTAAGCAGTTTCTGAAAAAAATAACTTAACAATTTTAACTTAACACTGACTGTATAGAGTTCATTTATAAGGTAGAGTTAAATTGTTTAAAATATGTACTAGATTTCTACAATGTAGCAATCAAATATAGTAGAGTAATTACTTAAGTGACTTGACTAATATAAACTTGACTTATACTTGACTATACTATAGTATAGTAATAGTCAAGTATAGTAATCATTTACGGAATAAAGCATTTTACAGACAGAGATAAGTACAAAACAAGAATAAACTAATACAATCTTACAAATATAAAGTTAAATATAATGAAAATTTGATATGAAGATATGAGTTTAAAGGTGGTAATTTTATTTGTAAGATTGTATACTTTAAAAGGACTATGCGAGTCAAACTTTTATCCTATTTCGGCTAAGAACAGACAACTTAAAATTTATTTTCCACAGAAAAGCATTTGTCATAAAACTGTCACAACACATGATGCAAGTCAATAAACTATAGTAAACAGGTTTTTTAATGGAAATTCATCATTTTCTGTGACAGCTCTAGACGCTTATTTATATACATTTTATAAAGTTCAAGTCTGGTTTAACAAGTTTCAAACTGAGGAATATAACTATGTTGCGTGGAATCTAAACATATCCAATGTAACGTCTCGGTCTATACTAGACTTATAAAGGTTTTAAGAAGAAGACCACTTTCAGGTTCATAGGAACACTTTAATTTTTATTTACAGGCATTATATAAATATATACATAACTCTATTTACAAAAAATGAACATTAATGATAATTTGATTTACAAGTGTGGTCCACTCAAAGGACGGAGATTTTCAGAGTTCTCGAGTCTACGACAAATCTAAGGCACTGGTCTGTGGCAGATCTTAATTATCACATGGCGTGATACCCAAAACAATAATGGGCTCACTTTGTAAACAGGCTAAAAATCCTGCATATTCAGTCACTTCAGAGGAAAAAAGAAAAACAACTCTTCTGGTTAACTCTCTTTCTTCTACACCAAAAACATCCATTTAAGACAAATCGTCAAGAGGGAAGAGTCAGCTTCCTTCACTTCTCATTAGAGTAAATATTTCTCAGCTCGTGGTGGATCCCCAATCACAAATCACGATTGCACAACTCATGGTATAGTTCATATTTAATCTGCAGTTGTCTCGACATTTGAAGGTCGCACAGACATTCGTTAATTTTCTGAGTCTCATTATTCATGATAGCAAATATCTGCTATCAGATTTGAGTGTCAAGTTGTTTTCATTAATAGAAAACCCTAAATACATGTAATATAACTTACAATACTGCTTGTCTACTGTCAAATTTGATGGGTGGATATTATATACTTGTCAAATAGCATACATTTCTCTGTCATGAGAATGAAATGCCAAAACTCTTCCTGTGAGAAAAAAATGCTACACCACCAGAGTATAAAACACCATTTTAATTTCCAGATGTTTTAAAAATATATTATTTTCCAATTCACAAATTATTTTTCATAATATTGTCTATTCTCCATTTTAAAAGTTTAAAATAAGCATTTATATTATTTTTTAAAAATTTATATCATTGCTAGAATCTTGGTATCAAGGCTATTTGAAATACAGGAATGGTAATTAATCCAAAGTTACCACAATATATTATTAATAGATGTATCTGCCACAGTAAAACAAAAAGGGATAAAAGCTTTCCTGCAATATCTGATTTACATTTGTGTTACAAGCAAAGAAAAACTGGAAAACAGTAACTCACAACATGAATTATTTTACAAAGACTGATTTACTCTGTCATTCATAAACTACTTTGCAATTGCAAGTACAAATGATTTTAAGACTCTTAATCAAATTCATCATAAGAATTTCACAATTCATAATTTAATTAATTACTTCAGCAGCTTCTGCAACTCTCAAACACCAATTATGCCCTTTTAAATAACTATATATAATTTAGACGAGCACATGTTAATAAATAATTAATAAACAGAAAAAATAATATTATATATAAATAGATAATTAAATCTCGTCTGATAAAAATCAATCCAATTTAATTTATCAAAAATCACGACCTACTATAAGAATAGACAATTTCTAATCAAATTCATCAGAAAAATTACGTCAGTCATAATTTAATTAATTATTTTAGCACCTTCTGCAACTATTCCAATTAAGCACTTTTAAATAATTATATAATACTATATAAACGAGTACATGTTAATAAACAATTAACAAACATAAATACATTGACTTTATATATAAATAGATAATTAAATCTCGTCAGATAAAAATCAATTAAATTTAATCTATTGAAAATCACTATCTACTATATGAATAGAAAATTGCTAATCAAATTTATCAGAAGAATTACATCAGTCATAATTTAATTAATTACTTTCATTAGCTTCTGCTACTCTCAAACTCCAATCAAGAACTTTTAAATAATTATATAATATTATTTAAACGAGTTCATGTTAATAAGTAATTAACAAACAGAAGAAAATTAACTTTATATATAAATAGACAATTAAATCTCGTCTGATAAAAATCAATCTAATTTAATTTATCAAAAATCACTACCTACTATAAGAATAGAGAATTTCTAATCAAATTCATCAGAAGAATTACATCAGTCATAATTTAATTAATTACTTTTAGCAGCTTCTGCAACTTTCAAACTCCAATTAAGCACTTTTAAATAATTATATATTATTATATAAACAAGTGCATGTTAATAAATAATTAACAAACAGAAAAAATTAACTTTACATATAAATAGACAATTAAATCTCGTCTGATAAAAAGTAATCTAATTTAATTTATCGAAAATCACTACCAACTATACGAATTGAGAGTTTCTCCAGATAGTATTTATGCCATACTGTCTATTACATTCCACCGATAAAAATAATACAGAGATGCAGACATAATATGATAAAATACGAAGCAAAAAAACAAAACCCAAATAATTTATCTCCTCGTATATAGTGCATGTAGTGTGGATATGTATAGCATATGTCCCATACCCAGAAGGCAACGACAGTTCCCATTAATCAATCCATATGCATATAACATCCGTTCCAATGAATCTATTAATATCCATTAATATATTAGTTCTGATAACTCATTGTTAGTCTTTTAGTATGTTAATAAACAGTAGCCAAATATCTAAATGGTTTTTTTTTGCATTTTTTTCTATAATTTAAAATAATACTAACTTTAATTTTTACCATTAAAGATTTCATATTCTATTAATTGTATTTCTATTGTACATTCATTTGTACATTCTATTTTTCTATTCATTGTTAGCCTTTTAGTATGTTAATAAAGAGAAGAGAAAAATCTAAATGTTTTTTTAATATTTTTTAATATAAAATAATATTAAATTTAATTCCTACCAGCATAGATTTGTATATTCTATTCATTTTACTTCTATTGTACATTCTATTTTTTTATTGTACATTCATTTGTATTATTGTATTCATTGTTAGTCTTTTAGTATGTTAATAAAGAGAAGACAAACATCTAAATGTTTTCTTATGTCTTTTTCTATAATATAAAATAATACTAAATTTAATTACTTCTAGCATAGATTTGTATATTCTGATAGATAGTTTTTACTCTGATATTGAATTATAGGAGATTCAACCTTACACAAGGAATACTATACAACACAGCAAAAGTAAGCAGTGTTTTAAGTTCGATTTGAGCGTCATATGTAGGTGAAAATACGAAAAATCAAATGAATCAGTTTGTTGATGGAGGACTACTTTTAATTCTTAATCAGACTACTGCTACTTAAAAGCTGTGATTCCAGTATCACACCATACGTGGGAAACGAAAATGCTGACAAATGTGACCTACCATTAGGCTATGAATGAGGGTTCAGATTAATTTGCAAACTTGATATTATTTTTCATTTTAAAATTATAAATTAATGCTGTGGTGGTGTGGGTGTGTATTATACGTTTAGGAGCCAGATTGTAGTGTGCAGATTGGGCAACCAGTTTGTAACTGGGTGGGGTTGGATTGAGACACTTGTAGGAGAACTCACGGCTTTATTTACACACGCACAAACACCACACACATACTGTTAGAGACATACAATAGTTAACACATTTAAAGGTAGATAATTATAGATTCGTGAAAAGACTCCACGTCTAAGCTAAAAACCGAAACTCGGCAAAGCGCAGGGTTCACGAAATATTCTTCTTCTTCAGGTGAGAGTCTGTAACTCCAACTATTGGGCAGAACTGCGCTAATAATATTTCCTCACGGGTTGAGAGACTGTAGCATTTCTTGCTCTGTCTCAATTATGAATTTTTTGCTCTGTACTTCCTCTCGGGTGAGAGTCTCGAGGCCTACTAACTATTTCCCCTGAAAGGGGGGAGGGCACTTTTACCAATGTGTAGGAAGCATGTTTACAGTCTATTTATGTGAATCTAAATCATATTGAATTTGTAAGATTTTTTACAATTACTTTAAGTTAATTTTGTAATTAATGCTTTGCTAAATATTTAAAATTGTTGAAATCTGGAGCCAATGGTAGCATGTACAGCCTCTGGTGTCAACTGTTGCAATCATTGTTTTAGGACAAAAAATCTTTATGGTGTTGGTATAAGTGTCTCGTATTGGCAGACAGGTTGCCTGATAGAAGTTTTCTGTGACGTAAATGTGGTATAATTTTCTCTTTAAAGTTTCTCGAAAGACCACCCATTCTCTTCACAGCCCAATGGCCACTCTTATAACATAGGAAACATTAATGCACAGCATAAAATGTTTACATATTTATGAATTAAAGTTTAGCTGAAATTCGAATTCAATTATTATAGCATTTAATGCATTCAACAATAATCAACATTTTTAAAAATTACCAAATTTAAAATTGTAAGCATTACGTATATTTGGTGGTATAACAGCATTAAATGTATAACTTTTTAATTTAAATATTTGAGGTAATTGTCAAAAATGAAATCAAACTATTAACATTAAAATTTAAATTTAGTCATTTCTATATCTTTTATAGTAAATAACTTATCATTTTTACAAGCAGACGCATTTTTGAATTTGAATATTAAAATAGTCAAAGGCATTTATTCCATAATAATATTTGTTTACCTAAAATGTTGAATTAAATTAAACTGCGTAAATAATAATATATTTAACATTAATGGGTTGCTTTCAAATATAAGTTTGAATAAGAAAATAGATAGAAGCAATTTAATAAACATTTTAATTTGATCTAGTTTACATTAATTTAAATGTAAACTAATATTTTTCTTGGTATTTAATTAGGCTTTCAAAAATTCTTGCATTCATTAAGATATCTTGTTTAAACAAATAATTTAAAATGCGTGTTATGATAATTTGTAATTCGATAATGCTATTTTTCTACATATAAAATATTTAATAAATATTTAAAAAATTAAGTATTTACTTGTTTATTATTTCACTAAACATTATAAATAATTGATATAGTTTTGAGATTAATTATTAAATGTATTCAAAGAATTAAAATAAAATTATTGCTGAAATACAGCAATTAAATGGAAATTATTTTATTTTAACTATAACTCAAACTAAAAGTAAAATCAAAACTATATTTTTCTTGTATTTCTAAATGAAGTAACAAAATATGTAAAATTATTAGATATTTAAAGTATTTTATTAAGTTCAAATGAAGTAAAACAATATGTAAAATTATTATATATTTAAAGTATTTCACCCAAATAATTCTGAAACTACCAAATATTTCATTAATGTTCAAGGCATTCAAATACAAATTGCTAGTACTTTATTTATATTTATTTTTAAATTAGGTATTATTAATTGTTAATAAAGGTTATACCACAAATTTTATTTTCCTTTTTACATTTAATTTATAATATTTTTGAACCAAATATTTTTACTGCTTCGTGATATAAGCAATATAAATTTGAAAATATTTGGTACGGTATATAAATATTATATATTCAAATACATATCACGAATATTATTTGATTTATTTGATAAAACTGATGGGGAAATTTAGTTTTGTTTTTGTCATATTATATAGATATTGACATTACTTACATATTTAAACAGGCCTTAAATTTAAATGAAAACTTGAAATTTAGTTTTAGGAAATAAATAACTATTATCTATTAATATAGAAAATTCGTTAATTAAAATTTATGTTTACGAATTATTAGTTTAAAACTCTCCTCTCCTTTGGTCCTATAATTATAAGCACATTTACATTTAACGAATGTTACAGTATTTTAATCAATTAAAACTCATGGAATTTAATAATGTAACATAATATAGAATTTATAATAAATTCCTATACATTAATTACTATTTTCCCAGAACATATTTGATATTGACATTTATTTAGTGGTAAAATAAACTTGATGTAATAAGTTACAAAAGAGAGGTGACCTTAATTAAAACGCCTTACAATCATCAAATTGAATGTATGCAGTTAGAGAAATAATATGTTCTTGTTTGTTTCGATTATTACATCCAATACATCATCCACAAACATCACACATCAAATACATGTATTGCAATTTTTGAAAGGAATTGGTGACTTATTATGTAGGCATTGCTAGAGTAATAAAATATTTCAATACATAAAATAAATACAATGGTAATACATTTTTGATATGTAAGGTAAAAATGCCATTTGGTTTTTACAAAACATTTAATTAAATTTTATTACAAATTCCAAATACCTAAATTTGATGTCATATTTCAATGGTAAGTATAAATTGAAATTTTCTTATTTTCTTTAAATTTACTTGAACCTACTTTATATTGTTCATCAAATCCAAATTACGTTCCTGGAACTTTTGCATTTCAGAGAAAGTAAAAAAAAAAAAGAATTTCTAAAATGGAATTTCCCTTTTTCTTCTCCTATACCAAGCCTGAGTAACAGTGTAAATTAGATTAGAAAATAAATTAAATTTCCAGACAAAGCAAGAGAGTAGAGTAATAAAATTCTTCACAGAGAAATGATCCCCAACATCGTAAAACAAGTCCGGTCTAAACTACGTAAACAAAACATTTTTAACAAAACACAGCCTTGCTGCTAAGTTCACTAAGAATAAGCTACAGGAAAAAAATTATAAATAAATAAAAAGGGAAAAATTTATTCGTTTTTTTTCCCTTTCATAACATAACGTTAGCTATTGCAAGCAGAAAGGGATCTTGTTAGCTACACCAACAGCAACGAATTCCAACGTCAGTATCAGAGTCAGAGATTGCTTTGGCTCGTCACGAAGCAAGTGGAGCTCAAAATGTGCTACCAGAAACTCGAGATGCCTTTTAGAGTATAGTAAACCCTTTTTCTTTTGACTTGACTTACTTTTTTTTCTTGGCTGTGGTGGTGCCACCATTTTCAGTCCACTCTGCCATCTGCAAATGGACTTTGATCAGGATTGCAGTCAGATGTGTAACCCTGAAAGAAGTTCCTGTTATGATAGAAGAAAAATATTGGGTTGATGCAAAGTATTTTATATATAATTTAACAAAAAAAAAATTACAAAATTAATTTATATATTTTTCTACGTCTACATAGTTTTGTTAAGCAAAAATTATATTTATAAAATATTATATCATAAAGCATTAGATACTTTTAAATGTTATTCATTGAAGTTTACACGGAAGCTTCATATACCACAATCTAGTTAAACATTGTATAGTTGCTAGTGTGGCATCTATTTATCGTTTTAAATTGGATAATGTATTTCATTTAATTTTCAAATGTATCACTTTGAAAGAAGCGAATACATTTCATTCAATTGCTTATAAATTTTATTAAAAAAATTCATTGAAATAAAATAAATGAAATAATTATAAAAAAAAATGTGTAAAATTTATTGAAAAGGCTGAATAATATAAATAAGCTTTTATTCACTAAATCAAATTCCTTAAAGTATACATAATCTCAAAGAGACATAATATTTCTTTTGTTTGTTTCGATACATCAAATACATTATTGTGATTTTTGAAAGGAATTTGTTACTTTACTTATTGTATAGATATTGTAAGATTATAAAATATTTCAATACATAAAACAAATACAATGAGAATATATTTTTAAGGGAAAAAATGCAATTTTTTTCCAAAACATTTATCTAAATTTTATTTAAACTCCATTAAAATTTATTAAATTTTAACATTTATCTAAATTTTATTAAACTTTAAAGTTTTCTTATTTTCATTAAATTTACTTAACCTACCTTATATTGTTCATCAAAACCAAATTACATTTCTAGAACTTTTACATTTCAGAGAAAGAAAGAAAAAAAAGGGGAATTTTAAGATAGAATATCCCTTCTTTTTCTCCTATTCCAAGCATGAGAAACAGTATAAATGAGATTAGAAAATAAATTAAATTTCCAGACAAGGGAAGAGAGTAGAGTAATAAAAATCTTCACAGAGAAATGATTCCCAACATCGTAAAACAAGACCGCTCACTAAACTACGTAAACAAAACATTCTTAACAAACACAGCCTTGCTGCAAAGTTCACTAATAATAAGCAACAGGAAAAAGAAACAAGTAAAAAAGGGGAAATTTCTTTTTTTTCCCCCTTTCATAACATAACGTTAGATATTACAAGCAGAAAGGGATCTTGTTAGCTACACCAACAGCAACGAATACCAACGTCAGTTTCAGAGTCCCAGATTGCTTTGGCTCGTCACGAAGCAAGTGGAGCTCAAAATATGCTACCAGAAACTCGAGATGCCTTTTAGAGTATAGTAAACCCTTTTTCTTTTGACTTGACTCGACTTTCTTTACTTGGTGGTGGTGGTGATGCTACCATTTTCAGTTCACTCTGCCATCTGCAAATGCACTGTGATCAGGATTGCAGTCATACGTATAATCCTGAAAGAAGGGTGAAGAAATCTGAGGAGAAACAAAAAAAATCTTTATGAAAGATGAAAGACTATTGGGTTTCGTTGGATTGATGGAAAGTAATGTGTATATAAATTAACAGAAAAAACTACAAAATTAATTTGTATATTTTTCTATGTCCGTATATTGTAGATAAACAAAAATTATATTTATAAAATATCATAAAGCATTATATATTTTTTAAAAGTTTTTATTGAAGTTTACACGAATTCTTCATGTACCACATTCTAGATTCTACATAAACATTAAATACATGTCAGTGCAGTATTTATTTATTGTCAAAAAAGTGGTAAAGTAGTTTTAAAAATTTGTACTGCTTTATGTTATTTTATAAATTATATTTTTAAAATAACATAAAGCATTACATATTTTTTAAAATCTCTCACTAAAATTTACACGAAATTTTCATGTACCACAATCTAGTATATAGATGAACATTAAATAGATGTCAATGACATATCTATTTACAGTCTTGAATTGAATAATCTATTTCATTTTATTTCCTAATGTGTTTCTTTGAAAGTATCGATTGTATTTCATTGAATTTTCTTATATATTTTATTAAAAAAATCATGAAAACATCAAATCAAATAGTTATAAATCAAAAATATGTAAAATTTATTAAATGATTTAAATAAGTGTATATTCAACGAACTTCATCAAAGTATATATAATCTGAATTGTCTTTTAAATTATCTAAATTGCCTTTTAAGAGATAAAATTTTAAATAAATTTTTTAGAAATAATCAATTGTGTTTCCTTACTTGCTTGCTTACATAATTTATTGAATTGCTTACAATTCACTGAAAATATCCTCAAATAATTATAAAACAAACCTCTGGAAAATTTATTTAAATCGCTGAATGTTTTAAATAAGCATATATTCAATCAACTTAATTAAATTAAACATAATCTAAATTTCAAAATGACTACATTTAAGGATAAGACATATTGGTTTATTTTCTTTGATATACGAAAATAACCACATTTAATAATGTTAATGAAATTATATAAAATAGCAATAAAATTTATTACATTCAGAATAATTTATTATCATTTTTTGCTTTCTTTTTAAGACCTTATGATAATAAACAACAAAATAAGACATTTATATATATCATCCAAAATAACCCAAACATACCATGCAGGTCATGTACTTAAATAAACATAGTATTATATGTTAAAATAAATTTAATATAATATAATATTCCCTTTTAAGAGAAAATATTTTTAAACAAATTTTATCACAAAATTGTTAAAGATATTAGTTTACTTTTAAAATGACCGTAATGCAATTATTAATGTACTTAACTTTTTCTGCATATATAAAATTAATATTAAACTTAATAATTAAAAATTAAACTTTGAATATCGTAAAAAAAAATTCAGAAGAATAAAAACACTAGAAAGTAATATTCTTGAAAAGAAATATTCATTGGTATTTATTGTGAAAGAGATTATAAACAAAAATAATATTTAAATATATAAGATTACAGTTTAGAAAAAAGTAATATAAATAGTTTTGTAAAAAGAATGAAAAAGTCAACAAAAATTTATTTAATTTTTTTTATACTCATAGTAAATTTTTTAAAGCTTTTTCTTAACTTTTTTTTAAAGTGAAAGCAATTTCTATCTTGTTTAAATAATCCACAAAATTATATATGCTTATGCAAATAATGTTGAAAAAAAATTTCCTTGTCTCCAATAAAACGAGACTCAAAAAATTAATTAATAAAATTAATTAATTTTTAAACTAAAATTTAAAAACTTTTGTATTAAATGAAACTAAAAAAACTCATTTGATTCAGTTCATTAAAAATGAATACACTTTTCAGTATAAGAGTAAAAAATTAATTCCTACTAACAGATAAGTAAATGTTGAGTAATTAAGAATTTTTAATGTCCATTTATTTTATTTTTCAAATTCATTCCGCTCTTTATATACTAATATGAATTATATTTACAATTTTATACAATTTTAAACAGATTTCTGCTGAAAAATAAATTACGGCATTAATAAACGTATCTCACTGCACAAAAAAAAACTATAAACAATTAAATAAACAAACTGTAAAAGATTTTTACATAAATATTAACTTAGGAATTCGTTTAATATAAATGGAGAATTTTTTCCACTAAAGAAATAATATATATAATTATGTATACACTGCCTTTAGAAGTGTAAAAAATGTGTATTGAATCCCATAAATTAAACAAAAATGTATTAAAATAATAAAATTACAATAAATCAGTTAAATATTGAAATAATAAGACATAAAAATTTAAATTAAAATTAGATTTTTCAATAAATTATAAATTTATCTTTTATTTTTATGTCTAGATAATTATTATATGCTTTGTTTGCTATTTAAACACAATCAGGAGATTGTAATTAAATAGTAAATTTAAAAGAACATCTCCTATTTTGAAGAATTTTAAAGAAAGTTTGATGTAAGAAACAAAGAATAAGCAACAGGAAAAAGAAAAAGAAAAAAAAGGGAAAAATTTGTTCTTTTTTTTTTCCTTTCATAACATAACGTTAGCTATTACAAGCAGAAAGGGATCGTGTTAGCTACACCAACAACAACGAATGCCAACGTCAGTATCAGAGTCCCAGATTGCTTTAGCTTGTCACGAAGCAAGTGGAGCTCAAAATGTGCTACCAGAAACTCGAGATACCTTTTAGAGTATAGTAAACCATTTTTCTTTTGATTTGACTTGATTTTTTTTCTTGGTGGTGGTGGTGCTGCCACCATTTTAAGCCCACTCTGCCATCTGCAAATGCACTGTGATCAAGATTGCAGTCATACGTGTAATCCTGAAAGAAGGGTAAAGAAATCTGTAGAGGAATACAAAAATCTTGTATGAAAGATGAAAAACTATTGGGTTGATGTAAAGTAATGTATAGTTAAATTAACAGAAAAAAATTTCTAGCTAATTTATGTATTTTTTTACGTCTGGATATTGTTGTTAAACAAAAATTACTTTTACAAAATAACATAAAGCGTTACTTATTTTAAAAAGTTTTTCATTGAAGTTGAAAAAGTTTTTCATTGTACGAAATCTTCATGTACCACAATTTAGAATCTTGATAAACATTAAATAGATGCCAATGCAGCATTTATCTATTGTAAAAAAATAGTAAAATAGTTTTAAAAATTTGTAATGCTTTATGTTATTTTATATATTTTATTTATAACATAACCTAAAACATTACTTATTTTTAAAATATTTTCATTGTTGTTTACAAGAGATCTTCGTGTACCACAATCTATTATCTAAAATCTAACTAAACATCAAACAGATGGTAATACAATAATTTTTTGAATAGAAATAATGTATTTTATTTAGTTTTCTAATGTACTTCTTTGAAATAATCGATTGTACTTCCTTTCATTTACTTATATATTTAATTAAAAAATTCATTTGAATAAATCATGTCAAATAATTATAAAACAAAATTATGTAAAATTTAGTTCAATGATTTAAATAAGTAGATATAATCTAAATTGTCTTTTAAGAGATAATATTTATAAATAAATTATCTCAGAAATAATCAATTGTGTTCCCTTACATTTGATTACATAATTTATCGAATAATTCGCTGAAAATGTCCAATCAAATAATTATAAAAAAGAAATACGTAATTTGTTTTTAAATGTATGAATAATTTAAACAAGCATATATTCACTAAACCAATTTCATTAAAGTAAACGTTATCTAAATTTCAAAACGATTACATTTATGGATAAGACATATTGTTTTACTTTCCTTGATGCACGAAAATAACCTCATTTAATAATCTTTATCAAATTACATAAAAATAGTATTTAAACTTACTGCATAAAAATAAATTATTGTTATTATTTGCCTTATTTTTAAGACCTTATGAAAATAAAAATAAAAATGAAATTTTTTATACAATATCTCAGAAAATCCAAACATGCATTACATGTCAAATACTTGAATAAACACAGTATTATAAATTAAAATAAATTAAACTTAATATGATAAAGTCCTATAAGAGAAAATATTTTAAAATAAATTTCTTAGAAATAATCAATTGTGTCTCCTTACATAATTTATTACACAATTCCTAAAAATATCAATTTGAATAATTATAAAAAAAATATGTAAAATTTATTTAAATGGCTGAATGATTTAAATAAGAATAGATTCAACCAATTTAATTAAAGTAGACTTAATCTGAATTTCAAAATGACAAAAATTTGCGGATAAGACAGATTGTTTTACCTTCATTGATGTACGAAAATAATCACATTTAATAACCTTTATCAAATTATATAAAAAAATAGAAATAAAACTTACTACATGCATAATAAATTACTATTTTTTGCTTTCTTTTAAAGAACTTACGATAATAAAAAAATTAATAAAGACTTTTATATATTATCTTAAATAACCCAAACATACAATGGAGGTCAAGTACATAAATAAGTATTGTATTAAAAATTAAAATAAATTTAATTTAATATGATGTTGTCTTTTAAGAGATAATATTTTAAATAAATTTCATCACAAATTTTTTAAAGACAATAGTTTATTTTTAAACTGACTGTAATGCAATTATTAATATACTTACCTTTTTCTGCATAGGCAAAATAAATATTAACCTTAATAATTAATATTAAATTTTGAATTTAATTGAATTATTTTCAGAAGAATAAAAACATTAAAAAAGAAATATTCTTGAGGTTTTTTTTTGTACGTATTTATATTGGTATTTCACGTAGAAGAGATCACAAACAAAATAAATTTTTCAAGTGTATAAGATTACAGAGCAGAAAGAAGTAATATAAATAGTTTTGTAAAAAGAATGAAAAAGTCAACACAAATTTATTTAATTTTTTATACTATATACTAAGATTTTAAAGCTTTTTTTTCCTTTATTTTAAAGCGAAAACAATTTCTATCTTGTTTAAATAATGTCCAAAATTATATATGCTTATGTAAATAGCGTTGGAAAAATTTTGTTTGCTTCCAATAAAATGAGACTCAAAAAAACTTAATTAATTTTAAAAACTTTTGTATTAAGCGAAATTTAAAAAAAAAGCATTTCATTCAGTTGATTAAAAATTAATATACTTTTCCGTATACGAGTAAAAAATTAATTTCTACTAACAGATAGGTAAGTGCTATATATTTTAAAATTTTTAATGTTCATTTATTTTATTTTTTAATTTCATTCCGCTTCTTTAAATATTAATATAAATTATATTTACAATTTTATACAATTTTAAACAGATCTCAGCTGAAAAATAAATTACAACATTAATAAACGTATCTCCCTGCAGAAAAAATAAATAAATAAAACTTAATTAAATAAACAAACTGCAAAGGGTGTTGGAATGAATATTAAATTAGGAATTCATTTAATATAAATTGATAATTTTTTCCACTAAAGAAATAATACATATATCAATGTATATATTGCCTTTAGAAGTGTGAATAAATGTGTATTAAATTCCGAAAAATAAACAAAAATGTATTAAAATAATAAAAGTTTCAATAAATAAGATAAATATAGAAATAATAAGTGAATTTTTAAATAACAGAGACATAATATGTCCTTTGTTTCGATTTATAAATCAGATAGATAATTTATTATTATTGAATAGATATTCTAAAATAATAAAATATTTCAGTACGTAAATTAATTACAATGGCAATATATTTTTAATATTTAAGGAAAATATTCATTTTTCTTAAAAAAGCAGCATTTATTTAAATTTTATTGCAAATTCCAAATACATAAATTTGACATTTTATTTCAATGGTAAGAATAAATTGAAATTTTCTTATCTTCTTTAAATTTATTTAACCTACTTTATATTGTTCATCAAATCCAAATTACGTTTCCGGAACTTTTGCATTTCCGACAAAG
The DNA here is from genome assembly GCA_021605075.1 of Caerostris darwini. Taxonomy (NCBI): domain Eukaryota; kingdom Metazoa; phylum Arthropoda; class Arachnida; order Araneae; family Araneidae; genus Caerostris; species Caerostris darwini. The sequence continues at coordinate 377,664 of BPLQ01006727.1, forward strand.
AAAAAAAAAGGGAGGCATTTCTGAAATGGAATTTCCCTTATTCTTCTACTATTCGAAGCATGAGAAACAGTCTAAATGAGATTAGAATATAAATTAAATTTCCAGACAAGGCAAGACAGTAGAGTAATAAAAATCTTCACAGAGAAATGATCTCCAGCATCGTAAAACAAGTCCGCTCACTAAACTACGTAAACAAAACATTCTTAACAAAACACAGCCTTGACTTCTAAGTTCACTAAGAGTAAGCAACATAAAAAAGAAAAAGAAAATAAACGGAAAAATTTCTTCTTTTTTTTCTCCTTTCATAACATAACGTTAGCTATTACAAGCAGAAAGGGATCTTGTTAGCTACACCAACAGCAACGAATTCCAACGTCAGTATCAGAGTCCCATATTGCTTTGGCTCGTCAAGAAGCAAGTGGAGCTCAAAATGTGCTACCAGAAACTCGAGATGCCTTTTAGAGTATAATAAACCCTTTTTCTTTTGACTTGACTTGACTTTTTTTCTTGGTGGTGATGCTGCCACCATTTTCAGTCCAGTCTGCCATCTGCAAGTGCACTGTGATCAGGATTGCAGTCATACGTGTAATCCTGAAAGAAGGGTAAAAAAATCTGTAGATGAATAAAAAAAATCTGTATGAAATATAAAAAACTATTGTTTTTTTTTTGTGTTGATTTAATGTAATGTTATATAAATTAACAGAAAAAAAATTACAAAATTAATTTAGATATTTTTTCTACACCTGGATAACGTTGGGAAACAAAAATTTTATTTATAAAATACCATAAAGCATTACATATTTTTTTTATTTTTTTATTCAAGTATGCACGAAATCTTCATATATCACAATCTAGATAAACATTGTATAGAAATAGATAAACATTGCTAATACGGCATTAATTTATAGTTTTGAAATAGATAATGTATTTTATTTCATTTCCTAATGTATTTCATTGAAAGTATCGATTGTATTACATTCCATTTGCTTACATATTTTATTAAAAAATTATTGAAAAAATCAAATAATTACGTAACAAAAATATGTAAAATTTATTTAAATGGCTGAATTATTTAAATTAGCTTATATTCACGAAATCAAATTCATTAAAGTTTACAGAAGACATACTATGTCGTTTGTTTCGATGTATACATCAAATACGTAATGGTGATTTTTGAAAGGAATTTGTTACTTATTGTATAGATATTTTAATATAATAAAATATTTCAATACATAAAATAAATACATTGAGAATATATTTTTAAGGGAAAAAATGCAATTTTTTTACAAAACATTTTTCCAAATTTTATTAAAAATTCCAAATACCTGAATTTTATGTTATATTTCAATTGTAAGAATAAAATGAAATTTTCTTTAAATTTAGTTAGCCTACTTTATATCGTTCATCGAATCTAAATTACGTTTCTAGAACTTTTGCATTTCAGGGAAAGAAAGAAAAAGAGAATTTCTAAAACGGAATTTCCCTTCTCCTATTCCAAGCATGAGAAACAGTCTAAATGAGATTAGAAAATAAATTAAATTTCCAGACAAGGCAAAAGAGTAGAGTAATAAAAATCTTCACAGAGAAATTATCCCCAACATCGTAAAACAAGTCCGCTTACTAAACTATGTAAACAAAACATTCTTAACAAAACACAGCCCTGCTGCTAAGTTCACTAAGAATAAGCAACAGGAAAAAGAAGGGAACATTTTTTTTCTTTCATAACATAACGTTAGCTATTACATGCAGAAAGAGATCTTGTTAGCTACACCAACAGCAACGAATTCCAACGTCAGTATCAGAGTCCCAGATTGCTTTGGCTCGTCACGAAGCAAGTGGAGCTCAAAATGTGCTACCAGAAACTCGAGATGCCTTTTAGAGTATAGTAAACCTTTTTTTCTTTTGAGTTGACTTGACATTTTTTTTTCGTGGTGGTGGTGGTGGTGATGCCACCATTTTCAGTCCACTCTGTCATCTGCAAATGCACTGGGATCAGGATTGCAGTCATACGTACAATCCTGAAGGAAGGGTAAAGAAATGTGCGGAGGAATAAAAAAAAATCTGGTATGAAAGATGAAAAACTATCAGGTTTTATTCAGTTGATGTAAATTAATGTATATATAAATTAACAGAAAAAAATTACAAAATACCTTTATATATATTTTTTACATCTGGATATCGTTGTTAAATAAAAACTGTATTTATAAAATAATGGAAAGCATTAAATATTTTTAAATTTTTTTCATTAAGTTTACAGAAAAGCTTCCATTCTAGATAAACATTGTATAGATGCTAATACTGCGTCAGTTTATAGTTTTGAATTGGATAATGTATTTCATTTCATTTTCTAATGTGTTTCATTGAAATAATCGATTATATTTCATTGCATTTTCTTATGTATTTTATTAAAAAAAATCATTGGAACAAAATAAATCAAATTAGTATGAAACAAAAATATGTAAAATTTATTTAAATGACTGAAAAATTTATATATTCATATATTCACTAAATCAAGTTCATTAAAGTTTACATATTCTAATAGAGACTTAATATGTCCTTTATTTGTTTCTATTTATACATCAAATACGTAATTGGAATTTTGAAAGGAATTTGTCAGTTATTGTATAGTAATTGTAAGATAATAAAATATTTTAATGCATACAATGAATACAAAGGCAATGTATTTTTAATATTTAAGGAAATAATGCATTTTCTTAAAAAACATTTATTCAAAATTTAATGCACATTCCAAATACCTGAATTTGATTTTATATTTCAATGGTAAGAATAAATTGAAATCTTCATATTTTCTTTAAATTTACTTAACCTATCTTATATTGTTCAACAAATCCAAATTACATTTCTGGACTTTTGCATTTCAGAGAAAGGACTGTAAAAAAAAGGCGATTTTCTAAAATGGAATGTCCCTTCTTCTTCTCCTACTCCAAGCATAAGAAACTGTATAAATGAGATTAGAAAATAAATTAAATTTCAAGCAAGACAAGAGAGTAGAGTAATAAAAATCGTCACAGAGAAATGATCCCCAACATCGTAAAACAAGTCTGCTCACTAAAGTACGTAAACACATTCTTTACAAAACACAGTCATGCTGCTAAGTTCACTAAGCATCAGCAACAGGAAAAGAAAAAGAAAAGAAAGGGAAAAATGTGTTCTTTTTTTTTCCTTTCATAACATAACGTTAGCTATTACAAGCAGAAAGGGATCTTGTTAGCTACACCAGCAGCAACGAATTCCAACGTCAGTATCAGAGTCCCAGATTGCTTTGGCTCGTCACGAAGCAAGTGGAGCTCAAAATGTGCTACCAGAAACTCGAGATGCCTTTTAGAGTATAGTAAACCCTTTTTCTTTTGACTTGACTTGACTTTTTTTTCTTTGTGGCGGTGGTGGTGCTGCCACCATTTTCAGTCCACTCTGCCATGCAAATGCACAGTGATCAGGATTGCAGTCATACGTATAATCCTGAAGGAAGGGTAAAGAAATCTGTAGAGGAATAAAAAAAGCTGGTATGAAAGATGAAAAACTATTGGGTTGAGGTAAAGTAATGTATACATAAAATAACAGAAAAAAAATTACTAAATTAATTTAGGTATTTTTTCTACGTATGGATATTGTTGTTAAAAATTTGTAATGCTTTATGTTATTTTATATATTATATTTATAATATAACATAAAGCATTACATATGTTTAAAATTTTTTCATTGTTGTTTACAAGAGATCTTAGTATACCACAATCTATTATCAAGAATCTAAATAAACATCAAATAGATGGTAATACAATAATTTTTTTGAATAGAAATAATGTATTTTATTTAGTTTTCTAATGTACTTCTTTGAAAGAATCGATTGTACTTCCTTTCATTTACTTATATATTTAATTAAAAAATTCATTTGAATAAATCAAATCAAATAATTATAAAACAAAAATAGCATATATTCACCCAAATTCATTAAAGTAGATATAATCTAAATTGTCTTTTACGAGATAATATTTTTAAATAACTTTTCTTAGAAATAATCAATTGTGTTTACTCACATTTGATTATTCAATTTTTTAAATAATTCGCTGAAAATGCGCAATCAAATAATTATAAAAAAAAAATACGTAAATATTTTGTAAATGGATGAATAATTTAAATAAGCATATATTCACTAAACCAGTTTCATTAAAGTAAACGTAATCTAAATTTCAAAACGATTACATTTATGGATAAGACACAATGTTTTACTTTCCTTGATGGACAAAAATAACCTCATTTAATAATCTTTATCAAATTACGTAAAAATAGTATTAAACCTTACTGCATGAAGAATAAATTATTACTATTATTTGCCTTATTTTTAAGACCTTATGATAATAAAAATAAAAATCAAATGTTTTATATAATATGGCAGAAAATACAAATATATATTACAGGTCAAGTACTTGAATAAACACAGTATTAAAAATTAAAATAAATTAAACTTAATATGATAAAATCTTTTAAGAGAAATTGTTTTTAAATAAATTTCTTAGAAATAATCAATTCTGTGTCCTTACATAATTTATTACACAATTCACTAAAAGTGTCAAATCAAATAATTATAAAACAAAATATGTAAAATTTATTTAAATGGCTGAATGATTTAAATAAGAATATATTCAACCAATTTAAATAAAGTAGACTGAATCTAAATTTCAAAATGGCGACATTTGCGGATGAAACCTTTTTCTTCTCCTATTCCAAGCATAAGAAACAGTATAAATGAGATTAGAATATATATTAAATTTCCAGACAAGGCAAGAGAGTAGAGTAATAAAAATCTTCACAGAGAAATGAACCCCAACATCGTAAAACAAGTCCGCTCACTAAACTACGTACGCAAAATATTCTTAACAAAACACAGCCTTACTACTAAGTTCACTAAGAATAAGCAACAAGCAACATAAAAAGAAAAATTCTTCTTTATTTCCCTTTCATAACATAACGTTAGCTATTACAAGCAGAAAGGGAACTTGTTAGTTACACCAACAGCAACGAAATCCAACGTCAGTATCATAGTCCCAGATTGCTTTGGCTCGTCACGAAGCAAGTGGAGCTCAAAATGTGCTACCAGAAACTCGAGATGCCTTTTAGAGTATAGTAAACCCTTTTTCTTTTGACTTGACTTGACTTTTTTTTCTTGTTGGTGATGCTGCTACCATTTTCAGTCCAGTCTGCCATCTGCAAATGCACTGTGATCAGGATTGCAGTCAGAAGTGTAATCCTAAAGGAAGGGTAAAGAAATCTGTAGAGGAATAAAAAAATCTGGTATGAAAATGAAAACCTATTAGGTTCTATTGGGTTAATGTAATGCAATGTATATACAAATGAAGAGAAAAAAAATTACAAAATTATTTTATATATTTTTATTCTACGCCTGGATAGTGTTGTTAAACAAAAATTATATTTATAAAATAACTTAAAGCATTACATATTTTTTAAAATTTTTTCATTGAAGTTTACACGAAATCTTCATATGACACAATCTAGAATCTAGATAAACATTAAATAGATGCCAATGCAGCATTTATATATTATAAAAAATATAGTAAAATACTTTTAAAAATATGAAATGCTTTATATTACTTTATAAATTATGTTTATAAAATAATATAAAGTATTACAAATATAAAAAAAAACATTTATTGAAATTTACAGGAAATCTACCATCTTGAACCACAATATATTACCTAAAATCTAGCTAAACATGAAACAGATGCTAATACAGCATCAATTTATTGTTTTATATTGGATAATGTAATTCTATTCACTTCCTAATGTATTACTTTAAAAGAGTTGATTGCATTTAATTTTATTTCTCATATATTTTATTAAGAAATTCATTTAAAAAAATCAAATCAATTAATTACTAAACAGATATGTAAAATTTATTTAAATCACTGAATATTTAAATTAGCGTATATAAACTTATCGAATTTCATTGAAGTAAACATAATTTCAAAATGACTAAATTTGGGGATAAGGCAGATTGTTTTGCATTCGTTGATGTACGAAAATAGCCACATTCAATAATGTTCATCAAATTATTTTATAATAAAACTTATTACATACATAATAATTTGCTATTTTTTGCTTTCTCTTTAAGACCTTATGATAAAAAACAATAAAATAAAGACTTTTATATATTATCTTATACATCATATATATATATATGTATGTCATGAAATACATGAATTGTAATTTTTGAAAAGAATTTATCACTTATTATGCGGGCATTGCTAAAGTAATAAAATATTTTAATGCATAAAATAAATACAATAAAAATATATTTTTAAGAGAAAAATGTAAATTTTTTTGACAAAACATTTATCTAAATTTCATTACAAGTTCCAAATACCTAAATATGTTGATAAATTTCAATGTTAATAATAAATTGAAATTTTCTTATTTTCTTTAAATTTACTTGAACTTACTTTCTATTGTTCATAAACTCCAAATTACGTTTCTAGAACTTTTGCATTTCAGAGAAAGAAAAAAATGGAATTTCTAAAAATGGAATTTCCGTTCTTCTTCTCGTATTCCGAGCATGAGAAGCAGTATAAATGAGATTACAAAATAAATTAAATTTCCAGACAAGGCAAGAGAGTAGAGTAATAAAAATCTTCACTGCGAAATGAATCCCCAACATCGTAAAACAAGTCCGCTCACTACACTACGTAAACAAAACATTCCTAACAAAACACATCCTTGCTGCTAAGTTCACTAAGAATAAGCAACAGGAAAAAGAAACAAGAAAAAAAGAGGGAAATTTCTTTTTTCCCCTTTCATAACTAACGTTAGCTATTACATGCAGAAAAGGATCTCGTTAGCTACACAAACAGCAACGAATTCCAACGTCAGTATCAGAGTCCCAGATTGCTTTGGCTCGTCACGAACAAGTGGGGCTCAAAATGTGCTATCAGAAACTCGAGATGCCTTTTAGAGTATAGTAAACCCTTTTTCTTTTGACTTGACTTGACTTTTTTTTCTTGGTGGTGGTGCTGCCACCATTTTCAGTCCCCTCTGCCATCTGCAAATGCACTGTGATCAGGATTGCAGTCATACGTGCAATCCTGAAAGAAGGGTAAAGAAATCTGTAGAGGAATAAAAAAAATGCTGTTATGAAAGATGAAAAACTATCGGGTTTCATAGGGTTGATGTAATGTAATATATATATAAATTAACAGATAAAAAAATTACAAAATTAATTTATACATTTTTTTGCCTCTGGATAATTTTGTTATACAAAAATTATATTTATAAAATAGCATAAAGCATTACATATTTTTAAAATGTTTTCATTGAAGTTGACATGAAATCTTTATATACCACAATCTAGAATCTCGTAAACATTGTACAGATGCTAATGCTGCATCTATTTATCATTTTGAATTGGATAATGCATTTCATTTCATTTTATAATGTATTCATAGAAAGAGTCGATTATATTTCATTTCATCTGCTTATATATTATATTAAAAAATTCATTGGAATAAAATAAATCAAATAATTACCAAAAAAAAAATATATGTAAAATTTATTTAAATTGCTGAATAAGATAAATAAGCTTATATTCGCGAAATTAAATTCATGAAAGCATACATAATCTAACACTGACATATTATGTCCTTGTTTGTTTCGATTTATAACATCAAATACATAATTGTAATTTTTGAAAGGAATTTCTTACTTATTGTATAGGTATTGTAAGACAATAAAATATTTTAATATATAAAATGAATACAATGCAATATATTTTTAATATTTAAGGAAAAATGCATTTTTTTGGAAATACAACATTTATTTAAAATTTATTGCAAATATCAAATACCTAAATTTGAGGTTGTATTCCAGTTATAAGAGTTAAGAATAAATTGAAATTTTCTAATTTTATTGAAATTTACTGAACCTACGTTATATTGTTCATCAAATCTAAATTACGTTTCTAGACTTTTTCATTTCAGAGAAAGGAAAGTAAAAAAAAGGGAATTTCTAAAATGGAATGTCCCTTCTTCTTCTCCTATTCCAAGCATGCGAAACAGTATAAATGAGATTAGAAAATAAATTAAATTTCCAGACAAGGCAAGAGAGTAGAGTAATAAAAATCTTCACTGAGGAATGATCTCCAACATCCTAAAACAAGTCCGCTCACTAAACTACATAAACAAAACATTCTTAACAAAACACAGCCTTGCTGTTAAGTCCACTAAGAATAAGCAACAGGAAAAAGAAAAAAAAAAGAAAAATATCTTCTTTTTTTCCGCCTTTCATAACATAACGTTAGCTATTACATGCAGAAAGAGATCTTGTTAGCTTCACCAACCGCAACGAATTCCAACGTCTGTATCAGAGTCCTTGATTGCTTTGGCTCGTCACGAAGCAAGTGGAGCTCAAAATGTGCTACCAGAAACTCCAGATGCCTTTTAGAGTATAGTAAACACTTTTTCTTTTGACTTGACTTGACTTTTTTTTCTTGTTGTTCATGGTGCCACCATTTTCAGTCCACTCTGCCATCTGCAAATACACTGTGATCAGGATTGCAGTCATACGTGTAATCCTGAAAGAAGGGTAAAGAAATCTGTAGAGGAAAAAAATTCTCGTATGAAAGATGAAAAACTATAGGATTTCGTTGGGTTGATGTTAAGTAATGCATTAAGTAATGCATATATAAATTAACAGCAAAAAAGTTACAAAATCAATTTACATATTTTTTTTTCTTGTGGGTATTGTTGTTAAACAAAAATCATATTTATAAAATAACATAAAGAATTACATATTTTTAAAAATTTTTATTGAAGTATACACGAAATCTTCATATATCACAAACTAGATATACTTTAAATCGATGCTAATGCGGCATTTATTTATAGATTAGAATTGGATAATGTATTTCATTTAATTTTCTAATGTATTTCATTGAAAGAATCAATAATATTTCATTTCCTTCGCTTATATATTTTATTATGAAAATTCATTGGAATAAAATGAATAAAATAATTATATATCAAAAATATGTAAAATTTTTTTAAATAGTTGAATAATTTATAAAAGCATATATTCACAAAATCAAATTCATTAAAGTATCCATAATCTAAGAGAGACATAATATAACCTTTGTTTGTTTTTTTCTATACATCAAATACATAAATGTGATTTTTGAAAGGAATTTGTTACTTATTGTATAGATATTGTAACATAATAAAATATTTCAATACATAAAATAAATACAATGATAATGTAAATTTAATATTTAAGTGAAAATGCATTTTTCTTAAATACACAAGATTTATTTAAATTGTATTGCAAATTCCAAATACCTAAATTTGATGTTATATTACTATAGTAAGACTAGATTGAAATTTTCTTATTTTCTTTAAATTTACTTAACCTACTTTATATTGTTCATCACATCCAAATTACGTTTCTAGAACTTTTGCATTTCCTACAAAAAAAAAGGGGGGGGGGGTGCATTTCTGAAATGGAATTTCCTTTTCTTCTCCTGTTCCAAGCATGAGAAACAGTATAAATGAGATTAGAAAATAAATTAAATTTCCAGACAAGGCAAGAGAGTAGAGTAATAAAAATCGTCACAGAGAAATGATCCCCAACATCGTAAAACATGTCTGCTCACTAAAGTACGTAAACAAAACATTCTTTACAAAACACAGCCTTGCTGCTAAGTTCACTAAGGATAAGCAACAGGAAAAAGAAAAAGAAAAGAAAGGGAAAAATGTGTTCTTTTTTTTTCCTTTCATAACATAACGTTAGCTATTACAAGCAGAAAGGGTTCTTGTTAGCTACACCAACAGCAATGAATTCCAACGTCAGTATCAGAGTCCCAGATTGCTTTGGCTCGTCACGAAGCAAGTGGAGCTCAAAATGTGCTACCAGAAACTCGAGATGCCTTTTAGAGTATAGTAAACCCTTTTTCTTTTGACTTGACTTGACTTTTTTTCTTGGTGGTGGTGCTGCTGCTGCCCCCATTTTCAGTTCACTCTGCCATCTGCAAATGCACTTTCATCAGGATAGCAGTCATACGTGTAATCCTGAAAGAAGGGTAAAGAAATCTGTAGAGGAATAAAAAAAATATGTTGGTATGAAAGATGAAAAAATTTGAGTTGTTGTAAAGTAATGTATATATAAATTAACAGAAAAAAATTGCTAAATTAATTTAGGTATTTTTTCTACGTATGGATATTGTTGTTAAAATTATGTAACGCTTTACGTTATTTTATAATTTATGTTATTATGCTAATCTTTAAGTTGCTTGTACTTAAAATAATATAAAGCATTACATATTTTAAAAATATTTTTATTGAAGTATACAAGAAATCTACCATTATGTACCACAGTCAATTACCTAGAACCTAGATAAACATCAAATAGATGCTAATACAACATCTATTTATCATTTGGAATTGGATTTCTTTGAAAGAAAGGATTACATTTCATTTCATTGGCTTAGATATTTTATTAAAAAATTCATTGGAATAAAATTAATCAAAAAATTATATAACAAAAATATGTAAAATTTATTTAAATGGCTGAATAATTTAAATATGCTTAGATTCACGAAATCGAATACATTAAAATATACATAATCTGAGAAAGAAATACTTTTGTTTGTTTTTGTATAAATGAGAAAAATGATATTTGATAATATATATATATATGATATAATATATATATATATGATATTTGAGAATATATATCAATGATATTTGATAAAAATGTATTTTTTTCGATTTATACATGAAATACATAACAGTGATTTTTGAAAGGAATTTGTTACTTATTTGTAGATTTGTAAGATATTATATTTTATTACATAAAAAATAAATACAATTGCAATGTATTTTTAATATTTAAGGAAAAAATGCATTTTTCTTTAAAAAAAAACAGCATTTATTTAAATTTCATTGCAAATTCCAAATAACTAAATTTGATGGTATATATCAGTGATAAGAGTATATTGAAATTTTCTTATCTTAAATTTATTTTACCTACCTTATATTGTTCATGAAATCCAAATTACGTTTCTAGAACTGTTGCATTTCAGAAAAAAAAAAAATTTCTAAAATGGAATTTACTTTCTTTTTCTCCTCCAAATATGAGAAACAGTATAAATGAGATTAGACAATAAATTAAATTTCCAGACAAGGCAAGAGAGGAGAGCAATAAAATTCTTCACAGTGACATGAATCCCAACATCGTAAAACAAGTCCGCTCACTAAACTACGTAAGCAAAACATTCTTAACAAACACAGCCTTGCTGCAAAGTTCATTAAGGATAAGCAACCGGAAAAAGAAGATAAAGGGAAAAATTTGTTCTTTTTTTCCCCTTTCATAACATAACGTTAGCTATTACAAGCAGAAAGGGATCTTGTTAGCTACACCAGCAGCAACGAATTCCAACGTCAGTATCAGAGTCCCAGATTGCTTTGGCTCGTCACGAAGCAAGTGGAGCTCAAAATGTGCTACCAGAAACTCGAGATGCCTTTTAGAGTATAGTAAACCCTTTTTCTTTTGACTTGACTTGACTTTTTTTCTTGGTGGTAGCGGTGGTGCTGCCACCATTTTAAGTCCACTCTGCCATCTGCAAATGCAGTGTGATCAGTATTGCAGTCATACGTGTAATCCTGAAAGAAGGGTAAAGAAATCTGTACAGGAATAAAAAAAATCTGTTATGAAAGATGAAAATTTGAGTTTCATTAGGTTGATATAAAGTTATATATAAATTACAAAATTAATTTATATATTTTTTTCTATATCTGGATATTGCTGTGAAACAAAAATTATATTTATAAAATAATATAAAGAATTAAGTATTTTTAAAATCTTTTCATTAAAGTTTATACGAAATCTTCAGGTACCACAATCTAGAATCTAGATAAACATTAAATAGATGCTAATAACGCATTTATTTATTGTAAAAATAAAGTAAATCAGTTTTAACATTTTGTAATGCTTTATGTTATTTTATAAATTATTTATAAATTAACATAAAACATTATATGCTAAAATCTAGATAAACATTGTATAGATGCAAATGCTGCATAAATTTATCGTTTTGAATTGGATAATGTATTTCTTTTCATTTGCTTATATATATTATTAAAAAATTCATTTGAATAAAATGCATCAAACAATTATAAAATAAAAATTTGTAGAATTTACTTAAATAAGCTTATATTCACTAAATAAAATTCATTAAAGTATACATAATCTAAGAGAGACATAATATATCCTTTGAATTATACTATAAATTCATAATTGTGATTGTTGAAAGAAATTTGTTACTAATTGTATAGATATTGTAAGATAATAAAATTTTTCAATACATAATATAAATAGCAATGTATTTAAAATAGTTAAGGTAAAAACGCATTTTTCTTAAAAAAATAACATTTATTTAAGTTTGATTGCAAATTCGAAATACCTTAATTTGATATCGTATTTCTATGCCAAGAATAAATTGAAATTTTCTTATTTTCTTTAAATTTACTTAACCTAACTTATATTGTTGATGAAATCCAAATTACATTTCTAGAAGTTTTGCATTTCAGAGAAAAAGTGAAAAAAAAAGGGAAATTTCTAAAATGGATTTTCGCTTCTTCTTCTCCTATTCCAAGCATGAGAAACAGTATAAATGAAATTAGAAAATAAATTAATTTTCCAGACAAGGAAAGAGAGCAGAGTAATAAAAATCTTCACAGAGAAATGATCCGCAACATCGTAAAACAAGTCCACTCACTAAACTACGTAAACAAAACATTCTTAACAAAACACAGCCTTGCTGCTGAGTTCAATAAGAATAAGCAACAGGAAAAAGAAGAAGAAAAAAAAAGGAAAAAATATCTTCATTTTTTTTCCCTTTCATAACATAACGTTAGCTATTACAAGCAGAAAGGGATCTTGTTAGCTACACCAGCAGCAACGAATTCCAACGTCAGTATCAGAGTCCCAGATTGCTTTGGCTCGTCACGAAGCAAGTGGAGAATCAAATGTGCTAAAAAATGTGCTATCAGAAACTCGAGATGCTTTTTAGAGTATAGTAAACCCTTTTACTTTTGACTTGACGTGACTTTTTTTTTCTTAGTGGTGGTGGTGCTTCTGCCACCATTTTCAGTTCTTTCTGCCATCTGCAAATGCACTGTGATCAGGATTGCAGTCAGACGTGAAAATCCTGAAAGAAGGTTAAAGAATTCTGTAGAGGAATAAAAAAATCTGGTTTGTTAAAGATGAAAAACTATTGGGTTTCATTGGGTCGATGTAAAGTAATGTATATATAAATTAACTTAAAAAAATTATAAAAATTATTTATATATTTTTCTACGTCTGGATAGAGTGGTTAAGCAAAAATTACATTTATAAAATATCATAAAGCATTACATATTTTTTAATATTTTTCATTGACGTTTTTCATTCTTTGATGTACGAAAATAACCACTTTTGATAATGTTAATCAAATTATATAAAACTTACTATATGAATATAGTTAAGATAATATATAAAAGTTTTTATTTTGTTGTTTATTATCATATGGTCTTAAAAAGAGAGCAAAAAATAATAATTTATTAAGACCATATGATAATAAACAACAAAATGAAAGCTTTTATATATTATTTTAACTAACCCAAACACAGTGCAGGTCATGTACTTAAATAAACATAATATTATATATTAAAATAAATTAAATTTAATACGATATTGTCTTTTAAGAGATAATATTTTTAAATAAATTTCATCACAGTATTATTAAAAATATTAGTTTATTTGTAAAATGACTGTAATGCATTTATTAATATACTTAACTTTTTCTGCATAGATAAAATTAATATTAAGCTTAATAATTAAAAATTAAACTTTGAATAGCGTAAAAAAACTTTCAGAAAATTAAAAACACTAGAAAAGAAATATTCTTGTGTTTTTCTGTGCATATTTGCATTTGAAATTTATAGTGGAAGAGATAATAAACAAATAAAAATATTTAAACATATAAGATTACAGTTTAGAAAAAATAATATAAATAGTTTTGTAAAAAGCATAAAAAATCAACAAAAATTTATCTAACTTTTTTTTTATATTTATAGTAAGTTTTTGAATGCTTTTTCTTCATTCTATTAAAGTGAAAGCAATTTCTATCTTGTTTAAATAATGTCCAAAATTATATGTGCTTATGTAAATAACGTTGAAAAAACTTTACTTGATTCCCATAAAATGAAACTGAAAGAACTAAATTAATTTAAAAAAATTTGTATTAAATGAAATTTAAAAAAAAAATCATTTGATTCAGTTGATTAGAAATGAATACACTTTTCAGTATAAGAGTAAAAATTAATTCCTACTAACAGATAAGTAAATGTTGAGTATTTTAAAATTTTTAATGTCTATTTATTTTATTTTTCAAATTCATTCCGCTCTTTAAATATTAATATGAATTATGTTTCAAATTTTATACAATTTTAAACAGATTTTTGCTGCAAAATAAATTACAGCATTAATAAACGTATCTCACAGCACAGAAAAAACTTAATTAGATAAACAAACTGTAAAAGGTTTTGGAATAAATACTAAATTAAGAATTAGTTTAAAATAAATAGAGAATTTTTTTCACTAAAGAAAAAAATATTTATATCTATGTGTATATTGCCTTTAGAAGTGTGAATAAATGTGCATTGAATTCCATAAATTAAACACAAATATATTAAAATAATAAAAGATTCAATAAATAAATTAAATATTGAAATAATAAGTTATAAAAATTTATGATAAAATTAGATTTTCCAATAAATTATAAATTTATATATTATTTTTTTGTCTGTATGATTATAATACGCTTTGTTTGCTATTTAAAAACAATTAGGAGATTTTAACTAAGTAATAAAATTAAAAGGACATCTCATATTTTCAAATATTTTTAAGTAAGTTGATGCAAGAAATAAAGTTTTACCACCTTTAGAAATTTACTCAACCAAAATTAATCTCACTAAAGAGTGCAGAAGGATTAAATACCATTACCCAAATATGCTTGGAATTTGGCTAATTACAGGGATCATTATAGAAACTGAAATTTTTCAGATATTTTAGGATACTGCTATTTATTTTACATAATATTATACTAAAAATACATATATTATACGGTTGATTATTTAAAAGTACTACAAATACGTTATTAAAATCTGTTAAGTATTTGTATTATTAAGTCACTATAAATACAAATGAGGTCCATTAGTAGTCTTCGTGTTTGTGCCATGGCATACTATGAACAATCTACAGGGAGATAAAGGACTGGTCGATTAAATTGATTATTTAAATTACTACAAATATATTTTTAATTTTTTAAAGTATTTGCATTATTAATCCACTATAAATACAAATGATGTAAAATGGTGGTCTTCATAATTCCCTATGACATATCATTAACAATCTAGAGGAAGATAATTGATTGGACGATTAGGTTGATTATTTAAATTTATTGCAGAGATGTATAGCAGAAAATTTACATATTAATGAATTGAAGTTTTAATTGAAATTTGCATTCAATTATTATAATATTTAATGCATTAAATAAATAATTTGGCCAAATAAATTTGAAAATAAAATAACCAAATTTAAAATAATAAAAATCACATTTATTTTATGATATAACTATATTAAATCTATGACTTTTTAATTCAAATAATTGAGGTAATTTAAAAAAAATGAAATTAACGTTAATAACATTAAAATTTAAATGTCATTTCATTATTTTTTATTGTAAATGACATATCATTTTTAAAAGTAGATATATTTTTGAATTTGAATATTAAAACAGTAAAAGGATTTATTTCATATATAATATTTAATTACTTAAGATATTGAGTTAAATTAAACTGTGTAAATAATAAAATATTAACATTAATGGATTGCTTTCAAATATAAAGTTGGAATAAGAAAAGAAATAGAAGCACTTTAATAAACATTTAGTTTTCGTCTAGTTTAAATTTATTTAAATGTTAAATAATTATTTTTGCCGATTTTACAACAATTATTGTATTTACTAAAATATTTTGCTTAAACAAGTAATTTAAAGTGCATGTTATAATAATTTGTAATTCAATGTTACTATTTTTCTAAGTATAAGCTATTTAATTAATAAAAAAAATAGTATTTTTTTGTTTATTATTTTACTAAACATTATCAATAATCGATATAATTTAGGCAGTAATTATTATATGTATTCAAAGAATTAAAATAAAACAAATTATTGATGAAACACAGCAGTTAAAGGGAAATAATTATACTAAATTCAAAATAAGACTAAAAATCAAAAGTATTTTATTCTCGTAAATCTATAAATAAAATATTGGACATTTAAAGTATTTCACTCAAATAATTCAGAACCTATTAAATATTTCATTAATTTCCGGGATATTCAAACACAAAGTGCTAGTATTTTATTTATATTTATTTTTAATTCAGGGACTATGAATTTCAAATAAAGTTTATAATATAATTTCTATAATAATATAATTTATAAATTTCTTTATAATATAATTTTTGTATAATAATTTCTATATAGTCCATTTTCACGTAATTTATAAAAATTTTAAAAAATATATATATTTTATTTATCGCACTTTTTTGTCAGAATAATTTTATTTACTTGTTAAAATTGATGTTGGAATTTAGTTTAATTTTTGTTATACTAATAATTGTCTAGATATTTAAACACGCCTCATATCTCAAGTAAAACTTGAACTTTATTGTTAGGAAATAAATAATCATTATCTATAAATATACAAATTTCATTAATTAAAATTTATGCATGTATTAATATAAAAGTGACAGTTTTGGTTTGATATTTAAATTTATAATTATAAGCTCATTTACATTCAACGAATGTTATTGTATTTTAACCAATTTTAACTCATGGAATTTAATAATGTATTATAATGTAGAAATTATAATAAATTTATATACATTTATTATTATTTTCTCTGAACACATTTGATACAGTCATTTATTTAGTGGTAAAATAAACTTGATGTAATAAGTTACAAATGAGAGGATGTATTAATTATAATGTCTTACAACCATTATATATTTTTTAATTGACTATATGCAGTTAGAGACATAAGATATTATTTGTTTGTTTCGATTTATACATGAAATAAATCTTCCACATACATAATAATTATACATCAAAAATATGTATTCTGATTTTTGAAAGGAATTTGTTACTTTTTATGTAGGCATTGCTAAACTAGTAAAATATTTCAATACATAAAATAAATACAATGACAAATTATTTTTAGGGGGAAAATGCAAATTTTTGACAAAACATTTATCTAAATTTTATTACAAATTCCAATAACCTAAATTTGGTGTTATATTTCAATGGTAAGAATAAATTGAAATTTTCTTATTTTCTTCAAATTTATTTAACCTACCATGAAATCCAAATTACGTTTCTAGAACTTTTGCATTTCAAAGAAAGAAAGAAAAAGGGAATTTCTAAAATGGAATTTCCCTTTTTTGTTCTCCTATTTTGAGCAAGAGAAGCAGTATAAATGAGATTAGAAAATAAATTAAATTTCCAGACAAAGCAAGAGAGTAGAGTAATAAAAATCTTCACAGAGAAATGATCCCCAACATCGTAAAACAAGTCCGCTTTTAAACTACGTAAACAAAACATTCTTCACAAAACACAGCCTTGCTGCTAAGTTCACTAAGAATAAGCAACAGGAAAAAGAAGGGAATTTTTTTTCCCTTTCATAACATAACGTTAGCTATTACATGCAGAAAGGGATCTTGTTAGCTACACCAACAGCAACGAATTCCAATGTCAGTATCAGAGTCAGAGATTGCTTTGGCTCGTCACGAAGCAAGTGGAGCTCAAAATCTGGTACCAGAAACTCGAGATGGCTTTTAGAGTATAGTAAACCCTTTTTCTTTTAAGTTGACTTGACTTTGTTTTTTCTTGGTGGTGGTGCTGACACCATTTTCATTCTACTCGGCCATCTGTAAATGCACTTTGATCAGGACTGCAGTCACACGTGTAATCCTGAAGGAAGGGTAAAGAAATTTGTAGAGGAATAAAAAAAAATCTGTTATGAAAGATGAAAAAGTTTTGGGTTTCATTGGGTTTATGTAAAATAATGTATATATAAATTAACAGAAAAATATTTTTATAATTAATTTAAATATTTTTCTATGAAATGGATATTGTTGTTAAACAAAAATTATATTTATAAAATAATATAAAGCATTACTTATTTTTAAAAAATTTTCATTGAAGTTTACACGAAAGTTTCATGTACCACAATCTGGCATCTAGATAAACTTTAAATGGATGTCATTGCAGCATTTATTTATTGTAAAAAAATGTAGTAAAATAGTTTATAAAATTCGTAATGCTTTATGTTATTTTATACATTAAATTTATTTAATAATATAAAGAATTACATATTTTAAAATTTTGTTCGTTAAAGTTTACACGAAATATACATTTTATGCTATATATATTTATTAGAATTTCATTATTGATTAGAAAATTTATTTCATTATTTATTTAAATTTATTAGAAATTTCATTCCTTTTTTTACATATTTTATTAGAAATTTCATTGGTAAAATCAATTAAAATAATTTGAAAATAAAAATATGTAAAACTTTTTAAATGGCTGAATGAATTAAAAAAGCTTATATTCACTAAATTAATTTCATTAAAGTAAATACAATCTAACTTTCAAAATGATTACATCTGCAGATAAGGCAGATTGTTTTATATTTTTTGTTATATGAAAATAACCTCATTTAATAATGTTTATTAAATTATATAAAAATGATAATAAAACTTATTACATGCAGAATAAATTAAAATTTTTTTTTGCTTTTTTTTTAAACTTTATGATTATAAAAGATAAAATAAATAATATAATTAATTTATAATAATAATAATAATATAATTGATACTAATAATAATAATTGATAATAATATAATTATTATCTTAGAAAACACAAACAAGCTTTACAGGTCAACTTCTTGAATAAACATTAAACAGATGCGAATACAGCATCGATTTATTGTATTGAATTAGATAATGTATTTTATTTTTTTCCTAATGTCCTTTCTTTAAAATAATTGAATTTCATTTCATTTGCTTATATATTTTATTAAAAAATTGAATGGAATAAAATAAATCAAATAATTATAAAACAAAAATATGTAAAATTTATTTAAATGAATGAATAACTTAAATAAGCATATGTAAACTAAATCTGCTTCATTAAAGTACACATAATCTAAATTTCAAAATGAGTACATTTGACGGTAAGACACATTTGCTTTACTTTATTTGATATACTAAAATAACCATATTTAATAATGTTAATCGAATTATGTAAAAATAGCAATAAAACTTACTACAGGCAGAATAATTTTTTTTATTTTGGTTTTTTTTTAAGGTCTTATGATAATAAACAACAAAATAAAGACTTTTATATATTATCTGAAATAACCCAAATATACAATGCAGGTCATGTACTGAAATAAACATAGTATTATGTGTTAACATACAGTCTGAGTAAAAATTTTAAGGCCAGTAGACATTTTTGAGAAAATGGGAACATTTAAAGTGAGGAATTAAAATACCATTTGATTGATAATTATTGAACTTAAATAAAAGTAAAAAAAGTAGAAAAATTAATTTGCAAATATTTTATTACTAGAAAATATTACAGAACACACAGATGAATATTTGAGCCTGAGTAAAAACATGAAGGCCAACATAGAAAATAACATATAAGAAAAGAATTACAAATTCTTAGAATTTTGTGTAGGAACCATTACTTCGAATTACTTCAAATATTCTTGTTTTCATGGATGAAACGAGTTTTTGACAAAGGGTGGGGTGGGTTTTATACCACTCATCTTCGATAGTAGATTTCAGCTCTGTTGTTGATGTAAAATGTCTCCCATTTGCATAAACTCTTCTTGCTAAGTCAGCCCAAAGGTTCTCGACTGGGTTGAGGTCAGGTGATCTAGCTGGTCATTTCACATCTTCAACATTGTTGACTTGGAACCAATTTTTTGTGCTGTTACTCGAATGGATCGGTGCATTTTCTTGGTGATATTTCCAATTTTCTCCAGCAAGACATTCAGCATTTGGCAAAAGATGACTTGTTAGGACATTTTGGTATCCTTGTGAATTCATTCTACCTGAAACGAATGCAATTGAGCTCACACCATTGTAAGAAAAACAGCCCCAAATCATGACAGACCCTCCACCTAATTGGCGCTTGGAGAATATTTCTTTTTCATTTCTTATATCATGCCAGTAGAAATTCCAGCCATCTGGTCCATCCAAATTCCATTTTTTTTTCGTCAGAAAAAATAATTTCTATCCATTGGTTGTCCCAGGTCATGACTTTCTGGCCAAAGTTCAAACGCTCTACTTTATGTCTCTGCAGTAACTGAGGCTTAGTCAATTTTTCTGTATAAGTGTACCTTCCAGACCTTCTAATTGTGTTAGAAATCGTTTTTTGACAAACTTTGAAACCTGTCGTCGGAATCAGTTTCCTGGTTGAGTACTTTCCAGTAGATGCAAGTTGGCAAACTCTTCTTTCATCCCGCGAGGACAAAGTTTTAGGTCTTCCCCTAGTATTTTTATTACCATAACTGTCTTTCAATTTTAAAAAATTGTTGACTACAGTCTTTGATCTTCCTATCTTTATCGCAATAGCACGACTACTCATTCCTGTTGAAGACAAAGCTTCGATCTGTCCTCTTTCACGATAAGTTAACTTCTTACCCTTCGCCATCTTCACATAGATCACCAATACTTCGAAGAAACGTATAACAAATATGAAAATTGCAGCGTTGTCGCAAGCTAGTAGTTGCAATGGTAATTACACGATTATATTATATTTATTTTTAAAAAATGACTGGTGGCCTTAAAGTTTTTACTCAGGCAGAAATACTAACTTTGTAAATAACCACATGTTTCTCATAATTATGTATTTACAAATTATGTTTATAGCATTTATTTCTTATCAATGAACTTTAATAATTAATATTATTTGAATCCCTTTTATTTCCTTTTACATTTTCTCAAAAATTTTTACTGGCCTTAAAGTTTTTGCTCAGGCTGTAGATTAAATTTAATATAATGTTGTCTTTTAAGAGAAAATATTTTTAAATAAATTTTTTCAAAAAATTATTAAAGACATTAGTTTACTTTTAAAATGACTGTAATACAATTATTAATATACTTCATTTTTTCTGCATAGATAAAATTAATATTAAGCTTAATATTTAAACATTAAAATTTGAATATCGTAAAAAACCTTTCAGAATTACAAAACCACTAGAAAAGAAAAATTCTTGAGTTTTTTCTATACATATTTGCATTGACATTTATCGTGAAAGAGATAATAAACAAAAAAAAATATTAAAACACGTATAAGATTACAGATTAGAAAAAAGTAATAAAAATAATTTTGTAAAAAGAATGAAAAAATCGACGAAAATTTATAATTTTTTTTATACTTACTAAGTTTTTGAGTGTTTTTTCTTTACTATTTTAAAGTGAAAGCAATTTCTATCTTGTTTAAATAACGTCCAAAATTATACATGCTTATATATGTAAATAGCGTTGGAAAAAATGTTTTTTTAAAAATAAAATGAGACTCAAAAAACTTAATTAATCAAAAAAAACTTTTGTATTAAATGAAATTAAAAAAAAAACGTATTTGATTCAGTTGATTAAAAATGAATATACTTTTCAGTATACGAGTAAAAAATTAATTCCGACTAACTGATAAGTAAACGTTAAGTATTTAAAAATTTTTACTGTCCATTTATTTTATTTTTCAATTTCATTCCGCTTCTTTAAATATTAATATAAATTATATTTGCAATTTTATACAATTTTAAACAGATCTCTACTGAAAAAGAAATTACAGCATTAATGAATGTATCTCACTGCACCTAAAAAAAATTTAAAACTTAATTAAATAAATATATAAATAAACAAACTGTAAAGGGTTTTGGAATAAATATTAAATTAGGAATTCGTTTAATATAAATGGAGAATTTTTTTCACTAAAGAAATAATATATATATCTATGTATGCATTGCCTTTAGAAGTGTGAATAAATGTGTATTTGAATTTCATAAATTAAATAAAAATATATTAAAATAATAAAAGTTTCAATAAATAAGTTAAATATTGAAGTAATAAGTCATAAAAATTTATGATAAAATTAGATTTTTGAATAAATTATAAATTTATCTTTTATTTTTATGTCTAGATAGCTACTATACTCTTTGTTTGCTATTTAAACACAATAAGGACATTTTAATTGAGTAATAAAATTAAAAGGACATCTCATATTTTCAAGAATTTTTAAGAAAGTTTGATGTGAGAAATAAATAAAGTTATAATTCCTTCAGCAGTTTACTCAACCAAAATTAATGTCACTAAAGAGGGCTGAAGGATTAAATACCATTACCCAAATATGCTAGGAATTTGGCTAATTACAGGGATCATTATATAAACTGAAATTTTTCAGATATTTTAGGATACTACTATTTATTTCAGGTAATTTATACTAAGAATACATATATGGATTCCAGTTGATTATTTAAAATTACTACAAATATGTATTTAAAATTTTTAAGTGTTTGTATTATGAAGTCACTCTAAATACAAATGAGGTCCATTGGTGGTCTTCGTGTATCTGCTATGGCATATCATGAAAAATCTACAAGGAGATAAAGGATTGGTCGATTATTTAAAATTACTACAAATATATTTTAAAATTTTTTAGAGTTTGTATTATTAAGTCATTATAAATACAACTGAGGTCCTTTGGTGGTCTTTGTGTTTCCTCTATGACATATGAACAATCTACACGGAGATAAAGGGTTGATCGATTAGGTTGATTATTTAAAATTACTACAAATATATTTTTAAACTATTTAAGTGTTTGTATTAGTAAGTCATTATAAATACAACTGAGGTCCTTTGGTGGTCTTTGTGTTTCCTCTATGACATATGAATAATCTACAGGGAGATAAAGGGTTGATCGATTAGGTTGATTATTTAAAATTACTACAAATATATTTTTAAACTATTTAAGTGTTTGTATTATTAAGTCATTATAAATACAACTGAGGCCCTTTGGTGATCTTTGTGTTTCCTCTATGACATATGAACAATCTACAGGGAGATAAAGAGTTGATCGATTAGGTTGATTATTTAAAATTATTACAAATATATTTTTTTAAATTTTTTTAGAGTTTGTATTATTAAGTCATTATAAATACAACTGAGGTCCTTTGGTGGTCTTTGTGTTTCCTCTATGACATATGAACAATCTACAGGGAGATAAAGGGTTGATCGATTAGGTTGATTATTTAAAATTACTACAAATATATTTTTAAACTATTTAAATGTTTGTATTAGTAAGTCATTATAAATACAACTGAGGTCCTTTGGTGGTCTTTGTGTTTCCTCTATGACATATGAATAATCTACAGGGAGATAAAGGGTTGATCGATTAGGTTGATTATTTAAAATTACTACAAATATATTTTTAAATTTTTTTAGAGTTTGTATTATTAAGTCATTATAAATACAACTGAGGTCCTTTGGTGGTCTTTGTGTTTCCTCTATGACATATGAACAGTCTACAGGGAGATAAAGGGTTGATCGATTAGGTTGATTATTTAAAATTACTACAAATATATTTTTAAACTATTTAAGTGTTTGTCTTATTAACTCACTATAATACAAATAAAGTCCATTGGTGGTCTTCATGTATCTGCTATGGCATATCATGAACAATCTACAAGGAAATAAATGATTGGTCGATAAGATTGATTATTTAAAATTACGACAAATATATTTTTTAAGGTTTGTATCATTATGTCACTATAAATACAAATCCACTTTAAGCCGTAGGTCCCGGTCTCCTATGACTGTAAGAGCATCACGGAGCCAAAGTCAGACTGCTACCTACGGGTGCTCCATCACAACAGAAGCTGCTTCCTTCCCCTTCAATCATGAGTACGTATGGGCTCGTAGGCTTGGCCAGCCAAGTGGGATAAGAAAAAACAACATAAATATAAATGAGGTCCATTGGTGGTCTTAGTGTTTCCCCTAAATCATACCATGAACAATCTACAGGGAGCTAAAGGATTAGTCGATTAGGTTGATTAATTAACACTGCTACAAATATATTTTTTAATTTTTTAAGTGTTGTTATTAACTCACTATAAATACAAATAAAATTCATAGATGTTTATAGTGTCTTTGTGCTTCCCATATGGCCTATCATGAACAACCTATAGGGTGACAAAGGAAAATTGTCATCCCCAGAGGACTTTGAAGGCATCCTAAACTGCATTGATGTATCGATGGAAGAATCGTAAGTAAACTTCAACCAGATAGACTTAGTACCATTACGAGGCATTTACATATGCTATCAAAATCGCCACCATGTCTTTGCTTCTGAAAGCAGTGACTGCAATGGACAAATCCAGTTTATTTAAACCTATGCACTCCTCCGCATCAGTTCTACATGTTACCATTGGACTACAAGAAATAATATAAATACATTAGATTCAATTTTCATTTCTAGAATCATGTTTCTATAATTTTATTTATTTTTCATTTACTTTTACATAAATAGACTTTTCTGATTAATTTAATTTATTAAATTCTAAAAAAAAATTACATTTTTAAAGTTATTTACTATAATCTCCTGAATTATTTGCTATTGTTTTGCTTTAATTATCAAATAATTATTCTTCGTAGCAATGTGAACTTTTGTTGACAACGATGTGACAACAAATTAGATAATCAAAAAATTGCAAAGGATTTGTTTCACAAGTACAAGATATTAAAAAGTTTACATCTCACTAAAAAATTATAAAAATGAATAATGTATATTAATAATCTTTTTTAAAAATTTCTATTCAAATATTTATGATTAATAAAATTCAGATTTCGAAAAAGAAATTATAAAATATATATAAAAGGTAAAAACTGTAAAGATACTATAATTTAACTCGTAATTTTTAAGAATTAATTTGATATTTAAAATATTTAATAGGCAAAAACTGTAAAGGTACTATAACATAACTCATCCTTTTTAAGAACTAATTTGATATTTAAAATATTTAAGAGGTAAAAACTGTAAAAGTATTATAACTTAACTCATCCTTTTTAAAATGTGACATTTAAAATATTTAAAAGGCAAAAACTGTAAAGGTACTATAACATAACTCATCCTTTTTAAGAATTAATTTGATATTTAAAATATTTAAAAGGTAAAAAACTGTAAAAGTATTATAACTTAACTCATCCTTTTTAAAATGTGACATTTAAAATATTTAAAAGGCAAAAACTGTAAATGTACTATAATATAACTCCTCCTGTTTAATAATTAATTTGATATTTAAAATATTTAAAAGGTAAAAACTGTAAAAGTATTATAACTTAACTCATCCTTTTTAAAATGTGACATTTAAAATATTTAAAAGGCAAAAACTATAAAGGTACTATAACATAACTCATCCTTTTTAAGAATTAATTTGATATTTAAAATATTTAAAAGGCAAAAACTGTAAAGGTACTATAACATAACTCATCCTTTTTAAGAATTAATTTGATATTTAAAATATTTAAAAAGTAAAAAACTGTAAAAGTATTATAACTTAACTCATACTTTTTAAAATGTGACATTTAAAATATTTAAAAGGCAAAAACTGTAAAGGTACTATAACATAACTCCTCCTTTTTAAGAATTAATTTGATATTTAAAATATTTAAAAGGCAAAAACTGTAAAGGTACTATAATATAACTCATCCTTTTTAATAATTAATTTGATATTTAAAATATTTAAAAGGTAAAAAACTGTAAAAGTATTATAACTTAATTCATCCTTTTTAAAATGTGACATTTAAAATATTTAAAAGGCAAAAACTGTAAAGGTACTATAACATAACTCATCCTTTTTAAGAATTAATTTGATATTTAAAATATTTAAAAGGTAAAAACTGTAAAAGTATTATAACTTAACTCATCCTTTTTAAAATGTGACATTTAAAATATTTAAAAGGCAAAAACTGTAAAGGTACTATAACATAACTCATCCTTTTTAAGAATTAATTTGATATTTAAAATATTTAAAAGGTAAAAACTGTAAAAATATTATAACTTAACTCATCCTTTTTAAAATGTGACATTGAAAATATTTAAAAGGTAAAAACTGTAAAGGTAAACTGCAAACTGTAAATGTAAAAACTGTATAACCACAACAAACCTTTTTAAGAATTAATTTACATTTTTCTTTAAGTGAACTACAATTTGTTGCTTATAAATTAGACAATATGTTACCACTGTTATAGTTTATACGAAATTAAATAAATTTTTGCATATAATCACGATTTTTTTTAACTGTTAAGTTATGTACTTTGAATAATTTAGATTTAATATTAAAATCACACATGAAAAAAAAAAACATAATTTAAAATAAAATAATCTTTCAAATGAATTAAATTTCAATTTATAAAAAACTAAATCTAAGATAAAATCACTCAAGAGATACAGAATGAATATTTAGAAACAATAATTAATCTAACATCAAACATAAAAATAAAGACTTTTTTTTCCCTTACACAACAAGAAATCTTAACTTTCAAGAATTTCTTCGAACACTAAATGATTGCATGCCCTGTTGTTTTAAAGGATCAAATAAGACTTTACAACAAGGATTAAAGTACTACTGAATTATAATCCTAGGATTAAACGGTATCTTTCAAAAACAGCCGTTTGTGTTGAAGTGCATTTGGCAATACAAGCAAAAGACTTTGTTTGTAATCGTGAACAAAGGGATTAAATTTTTCTGTGGATGTATTGTAGGAAGGTTGAGAAATAATATTGCCCTTGTTTATTTTTAGTGGGGGATACGTAATTCAGTTTTTTTATCCTAACAAAGTCTTTGGGATTTATCTCAAGCCAGCGTCACATTTCGAAAATATATTTTTCGTTTCGGAATAAGAAACTAAATATTTGTATTGGGCAAACATTTTAAATGTATGGATATTAAAATCTCGAGGGATTTCTTAATAAAGTGCTGTCAAATATATTTAAATGCGTTTTGAAGGAGAGACGATGCATTTATATATCTTTTTAGGTTGATGGAATGTATTGTTAAATATTCCACGAATAAAAATAGCGTAATCTATCTTACATGTGGATATTTCTGTTAAAAATGTACTGCATAAAAATTGTAACACAATGGAATGTTGAATAAATATTATGTTAAAGTATAATAATTTTTCTGAATTACAACATTTATTTCGAAAACTATTCAATTTTTTAATGTTAATACTAGCTTTATGATCGTGATTATGTTTTTTTTTAAAATGCATTAAAATAAATGTATTACATTTCAGCATTCAAACTAATAAATGTTCCTTTTAAAAATAAATATTTTATGGAATAGTGTCTCGTTGTCTAATATAGTTTGCCAGAATATAGTAGTTAAATAAATATTTAGTAGTGAAATAAATACTCAGTCTTTGTTGACGGCCAACAGTTTAATTACTAATATGAAAAATAGTAGACGATGCAGCAGTGGAATATTGTCACACATCGGCAATTAATAAATGTTCTGCCACATTGACAATTAATGAATGTTCTTCCACATTGGCAATTAATAAATGCTCTGCCACATTGACAATTAATAAATGTTATTCCACATTGGCAACTAATAAATGTTCTGCCACATTGACAATTAATAAATGTTATTCCACATTGGCAATTAATAAATGTTCTGCCACATTGACAATTAATAAATGTTCTGCCACATGGCAGTTAATAAATGTTATGTTACTATCAAATTGTTTTTAACGTTGTTAAAAAAGAGGAGGTATTCATTCTTATAAAGAAGACATCAGATGCTGATTCTCAATGCATAGCAGGTTCAGTTTCACGCAAGGTGCATTAATAGGCCCCGCTACTCTATACTCACATTCTATCTCCCTCTTAATTTGATAGAAGAATTCAAAGAGGGAAACTTCTTTAACTCTTTTTCACCGAGTCATATGGAAAAATTTCCCTTTTTATAAATTTATTAAGCCATTTGACAATATTTTAAAGCATTTGATTCCGGTTTCTTCGATCCAATCTTCTTTAGTTAGGAAAGTCGACGCCTATATACCAGGCGGCCACCCCGGCCATAAAGAGAGCAAAAAGATTTGTAGATGTATCAGCCTCTATTCAAATACGATTGTATATTTTTTCACATACATTGGAATGAAAATAATTTTTAAGGTATAATTTTTTATATGAATGTATTATTTCAAATGTTTTCTCTTTTTAATTTTTCTTCTTTTCTTGATGTAGTTCATATGTTGTACAATATCTGCTATATTTTTATAAAATATTTTTGTATTTAATTCCTAAAAAATAATAATAATAAACTGAAATCGTTTTACGAATTTCAATTTATCAAGTGTGGATGTAATTTGCTGTAAGAATACACAAACATGCAAATGTTCAATAATCCAATAAATTTATGAAACAATTGGTTAGAATATTACAAGAATGGGAGTTCGGCACTTTAGGGATCCGCTGTTGATTTGGCTATTTTGTGTCCCATCCTAAACAAACAAAATGGCAACTGCTGGTGCACAATATTGCTTTGTCGATGAAAAGATACTTGACGAAATTGAAACCTTAAAGTGCAGAATCTCCAAAAGAATGATTAAATTCAATATCGACAGGAATATAACAAAATTTAATAACTCTAGAACTTTATTAAGAAGTAATTGTTCAAATACTACAAGAAGCTCTATCAAATGCATACAGAGAAGAAGTCTATTAAGTGATGGTCAAATTAACTTTTATAAACATAACTAATCCTTAAACACTATTTTGAGGATATTAAAACAATAATCTGCTTATATTTTGATAGCCAGATAATCCAAAATAAATTACAGAACACGTGATTTGTCATTTGTTATATTTAACAACACATATTTTATGCCAGTTTTAAAACAGATATAAAAATATCACCTGAAAATCAGTGTATATTTTAAATATTTTTTTGAAATGAAAGTTTATCCTGTTGCTCGACGAGATTAATCTGTTTGAAACAATAACTTATTTAATTTTTATGTTATGGCTTCACCTTTTAGAGCCTAATTTTTTTAGAAATACCACGGACTTCGAACCAAGGTAACACCATGTTCATACATGATAAAAAACATAAAAACGTAGTCACTAACTGTTTTGACCAATTTTTTAAATATAACTACAATAGTTTTACTTTTTTTTATAATCAAAATATGTTAAGAAAATATTCTCAGTAATATATTGGACAAAAAAGATGTAATTTTGTTTATAATAATTTGTGTACTTACCTCTAAAAGTCTTCCGTGATTGTACTAACTCTTGGAAACAACTACAATTTACAGCAGTAGCGTTGTTCAGTATAAGATTTCCAAACATTAGATTCCTATAGCATTGGGAAACAAAATTTCACAAATAAAATACTTATTTCATCCCAAAACTTGAAAAAAAATGCAGAAAAAGAAAAAAAAAGGTTTTAAATGAAATAATTCTTAAAATTCAATTCATATTTTAAATGAATCTTGTTTTTTTAAAGCTCTCCTTACATAAATAAATACAAATACCATAAAAAGAAACATAGAAATAACTATTAAACATAATGCTTATCTTTAAATCTGCCAATGAAAAGAAAAATGCTAGTGCAAAAGAAATACCTGGAACATTTACCAACATTAATGCAAAAAAGGCTTCTCTGAAACTATTAAGAAAATTGCTCTGTATGCTCTTTCTACCAAAGGATACACGAGATAAAAAGGCTGCTTAACGTGAAATTGCAAAGCTTCTTTTACATACGTTAGTTTATTATTTCATTTTAAGAGCTAAAAGCATAATTCTAGTTGTATTAAGTTAATAAAGACAAATTTCATTCGATGTTAATGTTTTAGTGATATTTCATTTGATGAAAAATAATAATTTAATGTTTTATTTCTGTTTGCTGTATTGTCTTTTTAATATGAGAAATATTTAAAAAGCGAGTTAAAAGTTTTACTTTTTTATTATTAGTCGCATTTCATTTATTCCCCTTAGAATTAGGAAGATATTTATATTATATAATAAAAAAGGAGACAGCGTATTTTAAACATTTTTTGTTTTAATTAATGAACTATTAAAAGACTGTTGCATTTAAAACCAATATTTAAAAAAATGCAAATTGAAAATTGCCTTAGAAATCAAATGTTTATTTAATATGAACCATTGCTTGATTTGGTTTGGTTTGTAGCTCTACGGTAATTTTTTGCACACTTTGGGCTAATCAGACCTATAGTTTAACGTGGATTCCGAACCACTAAGAAACATCTATGCCAGAATTTATTTATTTTCTTTTTCTTTTATTGAATGTGGGGTTTTTTTAAGAAGAAGAAGAAATATTGTCAACATTTAATTGGGCAAATGAAAAAATGATATTTTCTTCAAAACAATTTGTGGTTAATTAATTTTCAAAGTATAAGTAATCTAAAGATGCCCCAAGTGTGACATCAATATCAAATTGTATTTTTAGTAGCACTATTTTCACAACAAATAGACTTATTGTCGGTTGCAAGACAGTGTTAGATCAACTATCAGATTGCTCCATAAAGTGTTTACGTGATTTTTGTAATAATACAGGGAAATAAATAGATGCATTAATCCTAAAAAGCATTAATCCCTCTTATAGGTCCGGGTTAGAATACCCCTACTGTAGCCCATGTAATTTGTAAAAGGTGATGGTACCCAGTGTCCGGGCATATAATCGTGGAGCAAAGTCAGACTTCTCCTTATGGGTGTCCCATGTTTTTACGCCACAAGGTCAAAAACAAAAAGAAGTTGCATTTTTTGGCCTTTACACGGGGGTTTAAGTATTTGGTCTAGATGTCGCCGTCGACCAAGTGGGATGACGACCAGTAGTGAACAGCTTGGACCCAAAATAGGTCATTTTCCTACATGATTCTCTTCCTCTCGCGGTTTTTAATTTTGCTTACTTTGTACTCAATAAAATTTCGAGTTGTGGTTATGTTAACTGTCTTTATAGCATTTGGGGCTAGTTTGTTATGTAGAAACACAAAAGGCCTGTATTCTTGTAAACATTGAACATCATAAAGCAATTTCCAAAACTGAATCATCAGTCAGTACCCAGAAAAAAGATTTTCTCATTTGTTAGAAGTAAAGTTGAAAAAAAGTGTCTTTGTCTGCTCTTTCACAAACACGCAGATGAAAGTCTACAACTTTGAAACTGTGATAAACTGAAGAAAAATGAATGCTTGGTCTATATTTAAAGAAGCTGTCTTTAAGTTCTTGAACTAGAAGATCTTGAAGACACTAATTACGAAAATATAATTTAAATTTTGTTGAGAATGTTGGCACTCGGGTGTAATAAGAATCTGTAGGTTCGTTTTCTACAATCAAAGTTTACTTTTTTCCCTTCTTTGAATAATCTTGGATCTTTGAGTGAGGGAAAAAAGGGGGAGTTTTCACTTATCTATTATAATGAAAAAACGATGCTAAGGTTGTTCGGATATAAATATGATGGGAGAAAAATGCTGGTCTCTGTACAGAAAAATTCAGCATATCACTCGAATTTTCATCCATGAAAGGTTAAGAAAATACAAAATATGTATATGTAAAAAAAAAATTTTTTTCGAATTCTATAGTAATTGAACGTAAAAAGTAGCATCGAATATTTGTTTATTTAGAAATTTTTGGTATTCACAGCTAAAACGTTTTACATAAAAGTGTTGATTTTTAAAAGTCTTGCTTATTTTAATGTACAATTTTGAAACGAAACTTTACTTTTTAGCACAGTTTTAAAATGTTATCAAATTTTGGTAATAAATATAGTAAATATCAAACATTAGAGAACCTGCATCCAGACTAGCAAGTTATTAGTAGAAGTTCTAATGTTTACTATATGAGAAAGCATAGAATACTTTTTTTCCTAATATATGAATGTTTAATTTTTATACAGCTGAAGCTGGATTACTTTTTGTTTTTATGATTAATCAAAATATGGAAATCTTTCAAATTATTAACTATATATTTATGTAAATTGAATATATGATTAAAAGATCCACATGAAAAGCAACAGCCTGTTAGTGAATCCCTGATGAAGAAGCTTGCTTCTGTGAAATCTTCTGACACTACTGCCCTTCCTCTTCTGCTACTATTGCCCTCCCTACTACTATTTGTTGTTCAAGGTAGGCCTTGAACAACAAAATATTACAAATAATATTCTTACCTCACAGTATAACAGCTTAAAATTTCAAACTTTCGACTTTTAGAATATTAAATTTTCTTCTGTCAGATCGTCGTAGAGTTGGACTACACGTTTAGCGTATTCCTTCTTCAATGTGTACAAGGATAAGCGAAACCAAAAGATAATGATTCTGAAGACACTTATTTAAAACATAAAGTAATAGTATAATAATCTATTTATAAATTAATTCAATGTTTGTAACAACTAATTGTAAGCTTTTACATTAACTTTGTGAACAAAATCTCTGGAAACCCAGTGAGAGATCGTGAAGAGGGCGGTATCGTTAATTAAATCTTCTTTTACGCCATCTTAGAACTCTTAATCCTCTAAATCTCCTCCAACACACGCCAGTTCTCCATAAAAGTAATTACTATCCTGTTATGTTTCGTACAAAGTTAAGGTTATCTCACAACTTGGAGAGCGTAAATCTGCATGGGGGCATGGGGTAATCGGATATGAGATCAAAAAGGAGTTTTTACCAAATGAGTTTGTTTCTCTGATTATGTAGTAAGTGAATTACACGAAGTGAGATTTTTAATTAAATGTATGACTGTGGTTGAAATGTGCATGAGATGTTAATATTAAGTGCTGCTTAATGTAAATCTCGTTTTAATTTTAGATGTAAAAAATAGGCATTAATTAAAAGTAAAAGGTTTTTAGAAATTGGAATAAGGAGTTTTACGTTATTCTTCCATTTTTGTTATCGCCTTATCAAAAAAAGTAAGGTTGATATTTTATTAAATATCTTGATGAACTAAAATGCCTTATATGTAAATAGCCATTTTTAATTAATGAATTGGTTGTTTTTATAATAAATCACTGTTTTATTTACTTAAATTTAGTAATTTAAATCTCATATTGATATCACAACTTGGAGAGCGTAAATATTCATGGGGTAATCGGATATGAGATCAAAAAGAAGTTTTTACCAAATGGGGTTGTTTCTCTGATTATGTAAGTGAATTACGCGAAGTGAGAATTTTAATTAAATGAATGACTATGGTTGAAATATGCATAGTATTTCTTTATTAAGCTGCACTTAATATTAACTTCGCACGCACAATAAAAGAATATACAGAAGTAAGATAAATGTAATCGTAAATGAAGAATGAAGTATTCCAAATTCTACAAGGAACGTTATCACATACAATACTCAAAATAATATAACAAAGTTTGAAAATTCTATGCATAAATGAAGAAAAAAGTATTCTAAATACAATAAGAAGCACTATACGGCTCAATAAGCACCGGAAAATGCCAAAAGTGATAAATATGAAACTTCAAAAAGAAGGAATTGATCAACGCACTACGAGTACTTATAGCCATTGAAAATACAAATGTTTAAAATCCCAACCCAAAACATGAAAAGTGATTCAAAACCAAACTACAAAACACTTCAATCAAAATCCAAATTATCCAAAAAATTTCTTATTAACTTTATTCATGAATCATTTCATGAGTTAAAGGGTCCAAATTACCATTTTCCACCAAAATTTAATGGAGTTTTATTTTCGTGACCGTCATTTTCGGATAACGTCACGGACCCCTAACCAGGACAACATCCTGTTCAAACAAGATAATAAAAATATTACAATTAATATTGTAAATTTTTAAAGCATAAAACTCATACTTTTAAATTTTAGAATATTAAATTTGATTCTGTCAGATCGTCGTGGTGTTGAGCTTATTCCAGATTCAGTGTGTACAAGGATAAGGGAAACCAACAGATTAATGATTCTAAAGACATGTTAATTATTCAAAACCTAAAGTAATAGTATAATAATCTATTTATAAATTAATTCAATGTCTGTAACAACTAATTGAAAGCTCTTATATTAACTTTGTGAATAAAATCTCTGGAAATCCTGTGAGAGACAGTGAAGAGGGCGGTATCGTTAATTGAATCTTCTTTTACGCCATCTTAGAACTCTTAATCCTCTAAATCTCCACGAACACACGCCAGTTCTCCATAAAAGTAATTACTATCCTGTTATGCTTCGTACAAAGTTAAGGTTATCTCACAACTTGGAGAGCGTAAATCTGTATGGGGTAATCGGATATGAGATCAAAAAGGAGTTTTTACCAAATGGGTTTGTTTCTTTGATTATGTAAGTGAATTACACGAAGTGAGATTTTTAATTAAATGTATGAGTGTGGTTGAAATGTGCATGAGAAGTTAATATTATGTGCTGCTTAATGCAGAAATCTCGTTTTAATTTTAGATGTTAAAAATAGGCATTAATTAAAAGTTAAAGCAAGTTTTTAAAAACAGGAATATAGAGTTTTATTTTATTCTTCCATTTTTGTTATACTCTTTTCAAAAGAGTAAAGATAATGTTTTACCAGATATCTTGATGAACTAAATTGTTTTTATATAAATAGACATATAATATTAATAAATTGGTTGTTTTTATAATAAATCATTATTTTATTTAGTTAACTTTGGTGATTTAAATACGTATTTGAAATTATGCTTGTAAGTAAGTAAATACTTTACAAAGTGAAAGACAGAATAGCCAAACTAGTGAAAATTGGACAAACTTTGGAAAAACAAGTAATATAAAAAAATTCAACTGCTACTTTTTTTTCACTATATTGCAGAAAGTCCTTTATAAATAATTTTCATTCATTTTTTTAAGTTTGAAAAAATCCTGTCTCTCTTTCACACACAAACTTTCCATCTCTCTCACTAATTTCATTTTCCATTTTGTTCCCTCCTTGACTCAGACTAGAACCCAGAAAGAAAAACGAATCTGAAAAATTAATTTTTTTCCAACGATCTACACGCTTCGCCACTGACGGTATTTATTCCTAAATTTATATCCTGCTAAATATATTATATAAGAGAAATTTTTTTCTTCCATATAAAACTAAAATTTGTTAATTAAGTTTAATTAATGAATTAATATCTGAAAAAAGCTGTATTAACAGCAAGTGCCATCCACTACAAGTTTAAAAAAATGTATTTGAACTTGAGTGGATGAATAAAAAGTATTTTATTAAAGATTCAAAATTTGAACAATATATATATATATAGGGAGGGTAGTAGGAATTGAAAAATTGGCAAGTTTTTTTTTTTCTAAAAACGTCTAACGATTAATAAAACATAAATTTTAAAAGGAAAGCGAATCTCTAGAATCGGATTCGAAGCAAAGAACTAAACAGCTATGAAAGATTTAGAAAATTTTCTCGAATAAAATTCAGCCAATAAAATTCTTCAACAATGGTAGTAGAAACAGTTGAGTTTTTGTGTTTCCTACAGTGATTTTAGAGATATTATTCTTTTCCTTTGTAAGTTAAATAAATTTATATGCTTAAAACTTCAGTCACAAAAAAAATCAACTTAAGTAAAATTCAATGTTTATAGATTGCAAAAGCAATAAAATTTATAGGGTATTAATAGATTTGGGTAAAATAATTCATTTATAATTTATGAAAAAAGTAAATTGCCGATTTTTGATATTATCTTTATTTTCTTTTTAAAGGCTTTTGCTAAAATTATTCATATCTATGGGTTTTTTTCTTATTTATTTATATGCAATGTATATTTTATTATTTTTAATTTAGGACATTGTCAATAAATTTTTTGTTTGTCCATACTTTGAAATCGTCTAAATGTATTATTTGTAAATTTGTTTAACGATTACAATAAAGATGCTAATATCAGTTCAAGATTAAATATTATTAAAATAAATTATTTAAAAAAAATAATGGTAATTATAAAATTGAGGAATTACGTCAGTTATTTATTTATTTTTTTTGTCAAGGACGTTCACTGCCTTGATGTATAAAAAAGTCGATTTTGGGATTATTGTTAAAAAATTACATTTAATTCATTACCTTCTTACGATGCTAAGTGTAAACAAACTGTCATATGATCAGCTGGATCCGTTTTATGATAAATCATTTTGTAAACATTGATGGAGGTTTCAAAGTAATGCACGCATAGCCTTGGTGTATATTTATTTTCCTTATTTCTTATATATTTTAGAATGACTGTAGTTGCAACTGAAGAGTTTGTTTACTGAGATTCATATACGTTTTTAACATATGCCAATGTTTTTTAATTAATATTTCATTTATACAAGCATACTATTTACAGTAGTATAGTATTTATTCAGCAATTTTAGCGACTAATTCTGTTTAGTTTGATTACACATTTTTAAATATACCTCATTCTAAAACCAACATATTCATGTCAAGGAAACAGCACGGCGAAATAATCCTGTTTCAAACAAAACCATCTGTCAAAATCCCTGTTCAGATGGAAGTGAATGTGCATAAGAAAAAAAAGTATCAGATTTAATCGAAAGTTATGGGCATTTTTTTGAAATATTTTCTGCAAATATTAAATAACTTTAGTATTATAATTAACTTTAAAATAATCTCTGAAATATTTGTTAAAGTAGACTTTCATTGTGTGAAATGAATCTGCGATTCCATTGTGACTGTGAGAAAAGTAACACTGACTTTAAACTAATTTAGTGCTGAAATGTGTTAATTACAATGTCAACATAATTGTATGTATTAATTACAACTAAAAGCAAAAAAAAATGCATAAGAGCACATAAGGGGAAAGAGGAAGGTAATAATAACGTTCAATAAAAATAGTAATAATAATAATATAAGGAAATATGGTAAGATGCACAAAAAATAAGAAAATTTATGTATAGAACTGGAATATTTTAAATGAAAATAACAATTCTAATTTAACTGGAATAATATATTTTCAAAGTGTAATGTCATTTTCTACTAAATTGTTGTCTGTATATATAAGTGCAGATCAATGCCGAAATGGGTATGGTCGCGATTCAGTAAGCTTTGTTGTTGTCATGGTTGAAACTAAATTGTCTCTGAAAAAGATTAAAAGAAACATTTAGTTGTCATATTTAATTAAAATTGAAATGACGACGCTGCACAATTACAACACATAACGTACAAAGCAAAACACACGGCAAATATTTACAAAATCATATTAAAGAAACCTCGTTCAAGATTCCTGGTATTCTCACTACTGCCTGGACCTCTATTTTTTCTAAAATGTAAGTTTTCAAACTGTGATATATCTCTTCTCCTAAACTGTTATATATATATATATATATATTGTTGTTGTTTCTTATCCCACTTGGCTAGCCAAGCCCACGAGCCCATACGTACTCATGATTGAAGGAGAAGGAAGCAGCTTCTGTTGTGATGGAGCACCCGTAGGTAGAAGTCTGACTTTGGCTACGTGACGCTCTTACAGTCATAGGAGACCGGGACCTACGGCTTAAAAAGGATTCCGAACCACTACAAGCATCCATGGCACCGCCGGGATTCGAACCCGAAACCTGTGTCACCGAGCGGCAGAGCGCTAGAAACTCGGCCATTCAGGTCCCAAATTTGTGAATGCCAACGGCACGCGGTGTTCCCAGGTGGTCACCCACCCAGGTACTGACCGCGCTCAATGATGCTTGGCTTCGGTGATCTAACGAGAACCGGTATATTCAGCATGGTATGGCCGTTGGCCATACCATAGATACCATAGATACCGTTACCATAGATACCATAGATACCGTTACCATATATATATATATATATATGGTAATATATATATATATATATTTTACAGATTAGTGCCAATATGGGTATAACTTTGATACATTTAAGTTTGTTGATGTCATGATTAAAACTGAATTGTTTCTTCAACTGATATGGCGAATCGTTTAACTATCATATTTACTTAAAATTGAAAAAACAGCACTTCCGAACTTCAACTCATAAAACACAAAACAAATCCCACAGTACACCTTTGCAAAAGCATATTAAAGTAATTTCATTTGAGGGTCTTTGTACTCTCCCCACCATCTTAGACCTCTTCGCTGAATTGAAAGTAAAAAATACAGCAAATTATTTGGTGTAACCATTTCAATGTTATTGTAATCATTTAAATTAAAAGAAATGCCATAAAATTATACGTAATATTTTAAAACGAAAAGTAATAAAAGTCCTGATTTTTTTTCTCTTGTTTTAATTTACATTGCGAACCTTATGTAAAAGAGTTTTACGGCATTATACATATACGTATCAACAAATATGTATCAAATCAATGACTAAGCTTTAACTATCATTAATATTTCCTTGAAATTCTCAATAAAGCCTCTCTCGCAATGTCGTCTTAATTATTAGACATTACGCCTTAATTAATGAGCCATGAACATATTTATTCAATTTACACATCTACCGATTAGATTTTCATTTAAAAGACAAAGCTACGTCTTTCAACAAGACAGTAAACGAAAGCACATCTAAGACTGAAGTAACGCAATTTCACCAACCCACTACTTTACAACAACACAACACACTACTTCTTCACAATGCATGTGATTGCCAATTAAGAGGGATGCTATTGCCAAGTTTGTTACTTTATGCGACATAAATGAAAGTTCTTTGCAGAAAGGCAGGCCTTCTAATTCGACCAACATCTTAAGAGAGGTAAAAGGGGAAAAAAGGCACCTGAAGTTAGAAGAAGTTATAATTCTTGGAACAAAATTAGTGTCAGTTAAACGCCGTATCAATTGTCCAGCCTTAAGGATATGGAGACTTAATAACGGCGAAGATTTTCGTGGCATTTCATTGTAGCTTTTGGCAACAGATGGTTTGAAATTGCGTTACAGTAAGAATCCTTTTGAAGGGGAATTTCTTTGTACTGGAATGGCAACATGACGGGGAGAATATGGATGTTGATGTTGCTTTTCAGAAAGTCTTTTGGAAAGAAAGGGGTAAAATTTAATTATATTGATTGAAGTTCCTATGAAGATATACTGCCATTTTGTATAAGAAGGTTGATTTAAAGGAAACTAGTGCAGCTAATGTTGAAAGTTGTTTCTTAATAATAATGAACAATAACTTTTGATTTATGAATGAAATTAATTTTTTTAAGAAACTTTATAGTAAAGAAAATTTATAAATAATTTTGAGTGATTAAAATGAATTAATAAATTAATTAATTTAATAAATTTAAACTAAATCATATAGTAATGTTAAAAATGCTAAATTAAATATGTGATTATATTCATCAGTAGCACAACAGCCCGATAGGTTTAAATTGTGAAGCTCATACGAAACCACCTTTCTAAATATTTTCTCCAAAAAATTAGCATCAAATATTTTAGAGGAAAGTCGATGTATAAATGTTTCATTTAAAAAAAAAAATATATCAAACTTTTGTTATATATGTATGCATACCCAAATGTATGTATGTATATATATATACACATAAATATAAACATATATGTTTGTAAAAATCTGTACTTCATCAATGTCTAAGTTTTATCTGTCATTAACTATTGCTTGAAATTTTCAATAAAGCCACTTTGGTAATGTTGCCTTAATGATTAGACGTTACGCCTTAATTAATGAACCAAGAACATATTTATTTAATTTACACATCTACCGGTAGGAGTTTCATTTAAAAGACAAAGCTACGTCTTTCTACAAGACATTAAACGAAAGAGCATCTAAGACTGAAGTAATGCAATTTCCCCAGCGCACTACTTTACAACAACACAACACACTACTTCTTCACAATGCATGTGATTGCCAATTAAATGGGATGCTATTGCCAAGTTTGTTACTTTATGCGACATAAATGAAAGTTATTTGCAGAAAGGCAGGCCTTCTAATTCGACCAACATTTTAAGAGATAAAAGGAAAAAAAGGCACCTGAAGTTAGAAGAAGTTATAACTCTTGTGCGAAATTAGTGTCAGTTAAACGCTGTATCAATTGTCCGGCCTTAAGGGTGTGGAGACTTAATAAGGGCGAAGATTTTCGTAGCATTTCATTGTAGCTGGTGGCAGCAGATGGTTTGAAATTGCGTTACAGTAGAATCCTTTTGAAGGGGAATTTCTTTGTACTGGAATGGCAACATGACGGGGAGAATATGGATGTTGATGTTGCTTTTCAGGAAATCTTTGGGAAAGAAAGAGGTAAAATTTAATTATATTGATTGAAGTTCCTATGAAGATATATTGCCGTTTTGTATAAGATGGTTGATTTATAGGAAACAGGTGGAGGTAATGTTAAAAGTTGTTTCTAAAAATAATGAACATCAACTTAAAAAAAATTAAATTAAATCTTTTAAGAACTTTATAGTAAATAAAATTTAAAAATTATTCTGCATGTCACGACTAAAATGAATTATATTTATTAATATAATAAATTTAAACTGAACTATATAGTAACCTAAACCATAAACTAAACTATACCTTTATAATAAATAAAGTTTATAAATCATTTTGAATACCAAGATTAAAATGAGTTCAAAAAGGTAAAATAAATATATGTAATTAACTATACGTGTATTTGAACATTATATCGTTTTTTAATTTCAGATAGTGATTAGCTAATATTAAAAGCTAATGTTAAAAGTGGTTCTAAAGAATGATGAACAGCAACTTAAAAAAAATATGATTTATAAATAAAATTAAATTGTTTATGAAACTTTATAATAAATAAAAAACTTATAAATCATTTTTAATACCACGATTAAAAGGAGTTATATTAAGTATTATAATAAATTTAAGCAAAACTGTATAATAATGTTCAAAATGTTAAAATATATATGTAACTAACTATACATGTACTTGAAGAGTATATCAGTTTTTAATTTTAGATAGTGGTTATCTAACGTTAAAGGTATTTCTAAAGAATAATGAACAGAAACTTAAAAAAAAGTGTTGTGATTTATAAATAAAATTTAATTGTTTAAGAAACTTTATAGTGAATAGAATTTTAAAATTATTTTGAATATCAAGACTAAAATGAGTTAAATTATTTAATATAATAAATTTAAACAAAAAAATACAGTAAGGTTGAAAATATTAAAATAAATATGTAATTAACTATTTATATATATTGTAACAGTATATCAGCTTTTAAGTTCAGATAGTGGTAAAATTTGCAAAGGCAGTCACGTTATTCATAATTTTCTATAAAAAGAGATAGGAGATTGTAAAAATTTTAATAACACGAAATTATTTTATCAGCATGAAAAGGAAATATAAATAAAAAAATTACTTACTCTAAATTACAAACATTTATTAATGTACATCACATAATTTGGAATATGTGCAATAACATTCTCTCAGTAATTGGTTCATAAAATAATGGTTAGTTTATTTACATTAAATATTCTAATCATTTGCATAGTTTTCACTTAATGCATTTAGAAATTAATTTCTGTAAGGGTAATTTTAGTATTTATTGATTAAAGAGCATAAAATTTTACATTTAAAATATCTCAAAATAGTCTTGTAGTTTGTTTTTATTGTGTAGAATATACCATAAAGTGTTTTGGAAATTAAGTGCTAGAATACTGTATATGCTGAAATATAATGCATAATGAAGAATGCTGCTTATGTTGGAATATACTATATAATGGAGAATACCGTATCATTTATTATTTTAATATTTATATATTATAACAAAATGAATATATATTCTATATTTTATTATTATATTATTTTATTTTATTTATAAAAGCGATATTAAATATTATTTTAATATTTTTATTGTGTATTATTTTTTTACTCAAATTATCTCTAATTTGGATTACTTTTCCGTTTTAAATATGCATTTAAATTGTGCAGACTTAGTTTCCAAAAAGTAATATTAGTATTCTTGTAGATACAGTATTCTCCATTATCCCTTATATTACAACATATAAAGTATTCTCCATTATACAGTATATTCCAACCTATATAGTATTCTCCTGTTTAGAGTATATTTCACGAAATACAGTATTTCAGTACTTCCAAAACACTTTATAATATATTCTACACAAAAAAAATTACAAGACTATTTTCAGATATTTTAAATGTACAATTTTATGTACTTTAATGAATAAATATTAAAGTTAAAATGATATAAATTCATACAATGTTGTTTTCGTAATTCGCATAACATACCACCACTAGGCTAGGGGTAAAAATTTTACCACAGATCAGCAAGAAAAATTCACATGATCATAACTTGAATGCAGAGTACCACTGTTGCATGTTACAAACAGAATTTAAAATGAGTACAATAAAAATAATGGAAATTAAAATAAAATATTTAAGGCATCTTGATTCTAAATGCACGTAAACATTCGACCTGAAGGAGATGAGATAAATATTTATAAACTAATTACACCCTCCAATCCCCCTTTCGAGTGAGAAGTGTCAAATAAGAACTCCTTGTAGAGTGCAGTAAATGATTAAGGGTAATGTTTGTGAGCAAATATTTCTTTAAGGACTCTCAGTTTTCTAATTTCACTATTGACAGAATAACCTTACCATGAGTAAATAGTTTGATTGCATACTTAATTTGTCCTTTAAGAGGTTTTTTTTTAGGGTGTTTCATTAAATTCAGATGAGAATAACAAATTCGTATGATGGGAATGTATTGGTGGTTGTTTATTGATTTTGATGAAGAATAAATAAAAAGAGAATTTGATTTGCTTTATAATATATTTTAATGCAAATTATTCGATTATTAATGTGCTTTGTTATATATGTTGAATAATAAATGAATTGTTCCACTATTTAAACTATGGCTATTTTTTTATATGTGAAACATGCAATTACTAATCAGTTAATTTAAAATATTGTTTTCTCAATATTTCATTTTATTATTATCTATTTTATATTATAATAAAATGCATATATATTTAATATTTAATATATTCGTTTATTATTTTAATATTTATATATTATAACAAAATGAATATATATTTTATATTTTATTATTATATTATTTTTTTATTGATAAAATCGCTATTAAATATTATTTTAATATTTTATTGAGTAGTTATTTATTTAATATTTTACTTAAATTATCTCTCATTTTGATTAACTTTCCGTTTTAAATTTACATTTAAATTGTGCAGACTTAGTTTCCAAAAAACATTATTCAATATTCTTGTAAATATATATTTATTACATAAATATTAAATATATATTCATTTTATTACAATATAAAATATATAATAATAAAGTAAAATATTGAGAAAAAATATTTTTAATTAATTGATTAATTAAAATGTAGGCATATTTCACCTATAAAAAATAAGCATAGTCTAAATAATGGAACAATTCGTTTATTATCCAACATATATTGCACACAACACATTATTAATCTAATACTCTGCATTAAAATATATTAAAAAAGCTAATCAAATTCTCATTATATTTATTCTACATCAGAATCGATAAACAACCATCAAGTCATCTGCTTGACACGAATTTGTTATTTTCATCTGAATTTAATGGAACACAATAGAAAAAAAACCCTTAAAGGACAAATTAAGTATGCAATCAAACTATTTACACAGGGTAAGGTCCTTCTGTCAATAGTGAAATTAGAAAACTGAGAGTCCTTAAAGAAATATTTGCTCTCAAACATCACCCTTAATCATTCACTACACTCTAGAAGGAGTTCTTGTTTGACACTTCTCACTCTAAAGGGGGTTGGGGGGGCGGTGTAATTAGTTTATAAATATTTATCTCATCTCCTTCAGATGGAATGTTTATGTGCATTTAGAATCAAGATGCCTTAAATATTTTATTGGGATTTCCATTATTTTTATTATGCTCATTTTAAATTATGTTTGTAAAATGCAACAGATGTACTCTGTATTCAAGTTAAGAGTGTGTGAATTTATTTTTCTTGTTAATCTGTGGTAAAACGTTTAGTCATAGTCTAGTGATAGCATGATATGCGAATTATAAAAACAACATTGTATGAAGTGTGTATTTTATTATATATAAATGTAATAAAGTGTCTTTGAAAAAATTTGTAAATAATGTGTGACTGTAACAACTATATCTGACAGCTATGTGACTGCAATTAAAAACTGCGTGACTGTAACTGACAGCTGTGTGATTGTAAAAA
The DNA here is from genome assembly GCA_021605075.1 of Caerostris darwini. NCBI lineage: Eukaryota > Metazoa > Arthropoda > Arachnida > Araneae > Araneidae > Caerostris > Caerostris darwini. The sequence continues at coordinate 421,984 of BPLQ01006727.1, forward strand.
AACTGTGTGACTATATTTATATGTAAAACTTATAAAATAATAGTCGTAATAATAATAGCAAAAAGTTAAGTTAATTATATCTATTTTAACAAAATGATCACCTTTCAATTTGAAAATAACCAATAAATAGTAATAATAGTAATTAAAAAAGGACAATTTTGCAAAAATTTATGAAGTGTTTATTTTATTATATATAAATGTAATAAACTGTCTTTGAAAAAGTTTGTAAATGCTGTGTGAATGTAACAACTGTAACTGACAGCTGTGGGAATGCTGAATTTTTAAAACTGAAAATTAATCGGAATTAAAGATAATTTAAGTAAAAAAAAAGTATAATAATTACTCAATAAAAATATTAAAATAATATTTAATAGCTTCAAGCTGCGCGCGCCCACTTGGTAGAGCTAAGTGAGTAATGTTGGTGCAGCCCTTGCTTATGGCATAAAAAGATCACAGTCTAAATATTTGCCGGCTGTATTAGAAAAATATTTAATAGCACTTGAGTAAGTAAAAAGTATAGTACATTAAGTGAGTATATATAGTATAGCAAGTATAGTATAGTATAAATATTATAGTAAGTAAAATACATAATAATAAAATGAAATATTGAGAGAACAATAATTTAAATTAACTGATCAGTAATTATATGCATAAAAAATAATCATAGTTAAAACGGAGAAAAAATCCATTTATTATCCAACTTATATTACACGGCGCATTAATAATCGAATTATTTTCATTAAAAATATATTAGTAATCGTCATTATATATTAGTATTGAAGTTATGAGTATGTGAATTTATTTTTCTTGTTAATCTGTGTTAAAATATTTACTCATAGCCTAGTGGCAGCATGTTATGTGAATTACAAAAACAACATTGCATGAAGTGTATATGTTATGATGTATAAATGTAATAAACTATCTTTGAAAAATTGTAAATACTGTGTCACTGTAACAACTGTAACTGACAGCTGTGTAACTGTAATTAAAAACTGCGTGAATGTAACAACTGTAACTGACAGCTATGTGACTATGGAAGGAATTATTATTCATCATGAATTCTATTCATAGTAATTAATAAAAGTACTTCAATGTAAAGGGACATAAAAAATACAAAATAAATTGATTTTATTTTATAAGAAAAAATACAGAAAATAATTAAAATCGAGATTGAATAGCGAGTGAAGAATCAAATTATTGAAAAAAAATTAATAATTGATGAATGGGTTATATATATATATATTTATTTAATTTAAACTATATTCGTGATAATTATGACCATATGAAAAATTTATATCATCTTGACAGAAGAAATTATTGCATAGTGTGTTTTGGCAGAAACAAAATGGTAGAAGAAATGATTATTTTTATGTAAATAATATCTTTATATCATACTTCAATCTTTATTTCAAACGTTGTATCAATATACAGTACTTCAATTGATAAAAAAATCTGTAGCAATTCAAAGAGATTTTTAAAGAAACCTTTAGTTTTTAAGAATCTTTAATGATTTCATTGAACTATTTTTTAAAGTCAAAAAAAAAAAAAAATAAGAAAGAAATTTATTTTATTTAATAGTATAATAGAGAAAATCTTTCAAATCTAAAGTACATTGCATTCAAATGATTGAAAAAACTGGATATAGGATTAATTGATCATATTTTTTGAATATCTATATTCATAGCAGCGATGCCCAAATGAATGAAAATTTTCTTGTCATCTTGACAGAGGAAATTATTGCAAAGCGTGTTTTGATAGAATCAAAATAGCAGAAAAGAAGAAAATATAACACATTCTGTTCTTCAATTAGTAAAAACAAATCATTAATGATTGTAAGAAATTTTTAAAGGAATCTTTAACAATTTCATTAAACTAATTTTTTTAAGGAATAAAAAATAATCTAATAAATTAATTTTATTTTATAGATGTAATAGAGAAAATCTTTCAAATCTAAAGTACATAGCATTCAAATGATTGGAAAAACTAGATACGTAATTAATTGATCATATTTTTTTACATATATCCATGATAGCAATGTCCAAAGTATAAAGTTTTCGTGTCACCATGACAGAGGAAATTATTGCAGAGTGTGTTTTGATAGAACCAAAATGACAGAAGACAAGAAAATATAACAAATATACTATTACTTCAATTAAAGAAAAAAAAACTTTAGAGATTCTAAGAAATTTTTTAAGGAATCTGTACTTTTTAAGAATTTTTAACGATTTCATTAAAATACTTTTTAAAGTAACGAAAATATTAGAAATTAATTTTATTTTATAATGGAATAAAGAAAATCATTCAAATCTTAAAGTACATTGCATTCAAATAGCATGATTAAAAAAACTGAATACAGGATTAATTGATCATATTTTTTTGAATATCGATATTCATTGCAGAAATGCAAAAATGAATGAAAATTTTCTTCTCATCTTGACAAAGGAAATTATTGCACAGTGTGTTTTGATAGAACCAAAATGGTGGAATTGGGGAATGTCTTCAAATGGTGAGAGAAAAGTGAATCGTTACCAATGACATTAAAATACTTTTTAAAGTAATAAAAATTTAAGAAATTGATTTTATTTTAGAATAAAATAGAAAAATATTTCAAATCTAGAGTACATTGCATGAATATATTCAAATGATTGAAAAATTTGAAGTATATGATAAATGGATCATATATTTTTTGAATTTCGCCTGATATTAATGACATGGATGTCCAGTTGAATCGAAAGTTTCGTGTCGTCTTGACAGAGTCAATGATTGTAAAGCGTGTTCTGATGGAACCAAATATGGCAGAAGAGATGAAACGTCAAACTCATGCAGCAGTTCTCTTGATAAAAGAAAAATGAATCTTTGAGAGATTTCGCTAAACTATTTTTCAGAATTGTGATGCTCTGTCATAGAACTTGGAGAAATATATATATATATATAAATTTTTTTTGAAAATTATATGCATTTAATATATAAACTCGCAGTAAATTAAATTAAGAATGGATTGCAAACATTTATTTTTTTCCAAAATTGTTAAATTTTCGCAAGTTTTATATTTTTTCATTTATACCATTGCATGAGTTCTAGGAAAAAAAAGTTAAAACAATAGAATGTATGCCTCGATTAGAAGCTTAGTGGTGAAATGAGAGCTAGCATGCAGGGAGGTCAGCTTCGAATCCCCCAGAGGATTTCGTTGCAGTCACGGCATTCAGAAATAAGTATATTTGATTCGATTGTGGCAATATATATATAAAGTCTCGCTCCAATATTCAGGCTCACTAATGGGAGTTTTCCAGGTTTTATCCCATACGACTAGTAAATTTTACCAGTTATAACATCTATCCTATTACATCTAAAAGCCCCTAATCAGAGATATTGTCCCATCGATAGCTTGTACACTTAACTGGAATACGAGACCTAATGACAGTCAAAAATAATAAATTAATATACGTATGTAGTGTGCTGGTTAGGCAATCAGATTGTAACTGGGTGTAGTTGAGATACTTGGAGAACTCGCAGCTTTATTTACACATGCACAAACACAACACTAGAATTAGAGACATGCAATATTTAATGCATTTAAAGACATATAATTATATATTCGTGGAAGGATTCCACTTTTAAGTTGAAAGCCCAGAACTCGGCTACGCGCAGTGGGAGTCAAATATAATTTCTCTCCGGTCAACTAATGAACTAAATACATTTCCTGTTGGGATGACAGACTATATATCAAACGTTTATCAGCAGGTTGTGCTGTACTTCCTCTAGGGTGAGAGTCTCAGGGCCTACTGACCATTTCTCCTGAACTCCAAAGGGGTCTTGCCAGTGGGTAAGAGGAAGCATGGTTACACGTATAAATTAGCTTTAAAATAAAATATATATATATTTACCAACAAATTTATTACACTTATATACTCATGAATAATCTAATAAAAATGATATGAAAATTATCCAGAAGAATTTTGTAATGGAATATTGGTAACTTAGATGCATTGCTTAATTTTCAAAATATATTTTGACATAAATAACTGGGAGCCAATTGTCGAACACAAATCTCAAAATCAAAGTCTAGAAATTTTTATCTGGTTATAGAATAAATAGACTTTAGGAATTTGTATTACTAATCATTTTTTACTTTAGTCATATGGCATATTAAAAAAACACTCACCTTATTTTTTCAAGAGTACAAGCAAATATATTTAAAAGAATTAGGCAAACCAGATGCATGGCATCTAGATGTCTTCCCTGGAAGTGTTTGTTTAACGTTATGCAATGTGTAAAGTCAATGTCCCTCGTGATGCAATGTGTAAAGTCAATGTCCCTCGTGATGCAATGTGTAAAGTCAATGTCCCTCGTGATGCAATGTGTAACTCTGAATTAGCTTTGTACATTTATGATTGAAAATTACTACAGGAAAAGAACTAGCCTTTTGAAAAACTCATTTACTTTTTTAAATATAATGTTTTTAAATGTACAAACACTGTGAAAAGTCTAGTAAATTTTAAATAATTACTTTATTCTTGTCACAGTGAAGACAGCATATTTCATATAATAAAATTTTTTTAAATTTTTTTACTTCTTGCGAAGAAAACGAATAATTAAATATGTTATTCTTCACGTTTTTAAATTTATCGTAAATTATACAGTACTCATTTTGTAGTTTGCATAAAAATATGACACTCATTACATTCAATTACAATATTTGCATGTAATTTCATCCCATTTTGGGATTTATCATAATTGCATCCTTTATAAAGAATGTTTCTTCATCACGTGTTGTTGAATGTTTTCTTCATATGACATAATATCGTGACTTTAGATCGTAAATGCTAAGTTTTACTCATCTTGTATGCTAATTCAACTGTTTCGTTTTTTTCGCAGTTTAACAATTTTAAATTTAATATTTTTTTTTTCGAAAAAATTTATATTTCTACTTTTGCTGAAACATTAAAATTTATTAAAGATAAAAAAATTAACAATATTTTTATTTACAATTTGTCTTTTAATAAATTAAATTCACATTAAATAAGAAGGAAAAATTTAATTGTTCTTAACATACTTAACTTACTTCACTTGAAAAACTTAACATACCTGCACAAAATGAAATATCATGATATATTTTGCGAAAAAGTTAATTTTTATATCAAATTTTTAAAACGCTACACATTATAAAAATTTTAAGAATATATCATTTTTGAATAAAAAGGCTTAAATTGAGTGAAATTAAATAGTAAATTTGTGAAATAAAATAAAATGTTAGAAAATATGTTTTAAAAAATATTCAATGAAATTTTATATTAAATAACTTTGCATTTTTTAAAAAATGTAAAATAAATATAAGTTTCCTAATTTTTGTATAAAAATATTCGAAAACGTTTAAATGCATTCGCCTGAATTTCATGTTCTAAATAAGCAATAATTCAGAACATGATTTTTTCAATGCTTTTTTTTATTGTTTGAATATTTTTCAGAATATTCCACCTTTTGTAAATATAATTTTTTATTTTACTTGCAATTTTGTACCTAAACCCTACAACCCCTCTCTGTACATTATGTAATTGATGGTGGAACTTTAAATTAACCTTCCTTTTCAGAACTTTTCAAACAGGAATATTCTTTAATAGTTGCATCAGTAATAATTATGGAATACAACCAATTCTATTTTTACACGATTTTGATTTAATATTAAATAGAAATAAAATTAATTGCCTATTTATAGGACTTATTTTGATTTATCACAATCGACCCAAGTTCTAAGAAGAAATTTTTCTTTACTTTTATTTTTATAACTACTTTTCTTAATGGATTAATTTTGCTGATTTCTTAGGATTGGAACCGATCTTCTATTTTTGCACAGATGCACTATATTTTTTAAAATTATTCTTCTAGAACATATTTATCTTGTAAAAACAGAATTAGATGTTCATACGTAATAGATAAACTTAATCTTACACATGAGACAGTCAGAACATAATTATGTGGAAAACAATAAATCTAAATACTCATATAAATCCAATTACCATTACTATCAATGCATTATTGTTTATTTGGTCATTTACTTGAAATTTACTTTATGACTTCGGCTGAAAAATAAATAAATAGGAGCATTTTTTCTATTGCCAAAATTCGAAAACTTCCTGAAAATAGGAGTGATAAATATACTATTTTGCACAAAAAAAACCTTGCAATATTATAAAATTTATATCACAAACCAAATCGTAAAATATCGCCCTTTTTTAAAATTTTTAAAATTTTTATTATTCTTAAAATTATAAGTTATAATTAATATTAAATTATTCGTAAATTTTATGAAATTTACTTCAAAAAATGCAAACGAAAGCAAGTATTGAACGAAATTAGTGTCAGTTAAATGCCGCATCAATTGTCCAGCCTTAAGTGTATACAGATTTAATAGCTGTAAGGATTTTTGTAGCATTTCTTTGTAGCTGGTGGCATCAGATGGTTTGAAATTGCGTTACAGTAGAATCCTTTTGACGGGGAATGATAAATATGATATTTTGCACAAAAATTCTTGTAGCATCATAAAAATTATATCATATACCAAATCGTAAAATAGTACTTTTCAAAATTTTTATTATCCTTAAAATTTCACAACAAGAAAATCAGTGAAATTCTTTTTTCTTTGTTGGAAAATTGTAAATCTTATGAAATTTACTTTAAAAAATGCAAATGAAATGCTACTCTTGAACGAAATTAGTGTCAGTTAAACGCCGTATCAATTGTCCAGCTTCCGAATGACGAAGAATTTATTGGAATTTTTTTGTAGTTGCTGGCAGCAGAAGCGTTTGAAACTGCGTTACATTAGAATCATTTTGAAAGGCACTGATAAATATGCTAATTTGCACAAAAATTCTTGCAACATTAAAAATTTATATCACACACCAAATCATAAAATAGCACTTTTTTCAAAATTTTCAAAATATTTACTATCCTTAAAATTTTACAACAACAAATAATCATTGAAATTCCTTTATTTTTCTACTGGAAAACTGTAAATTCTAAAACATTTACTTCAAAAACCACAACCAAAATACAAATATTGAAGTAAATTAGTGTTACGAAATTAGTTAAACGCGGTAGGAAATTGTCCAGACTTAAGGATATTAAGACTTAATAACGGCGAAGATTTTCAAAGCATTTCATTGTAGCTGGTGGCAGTAGATGTTTGGAGATTTCGTAGCAGTAGAATCCTTTTGAAGGGGACTGATAAATATGCTAATTTGCACAAAAATTCTTGCAGTATTATAAAATTTATATCACATACCAAATCGTAAAATAGCACTTTTCAAAATTTTTATCATCCTTAAAATTTTACAACAACAAATAATCAGTGAAATTCGTTTTTTGTTTCTACTGGAAAACTGTAAATTCTAAAAAATTTACTTCAAAAACCACAACCAAAATACAAATATTGAAGTAAATTAGTGTTACGAAATTAGTTAAACGAGGTAGGAAATTGTCCAGACTTAAGGATATTAAGACATAATAACGGAAGCATTTCATTGTGGCTGGTGGCAGTAGATGTTTTGAGATTTCGTAGCAGTAGAATCCTTTTGAAGGTGACTGATAAATATACTAATTTGCACAAAATTTCTTGCAGTATTATAAAATTTATATCACATACCAAATCGTAAAATAGCACTTTTCAAAATTTTTATCATCCTTAAAATTTTACAACAACAAATAATCATTGAAATTCCTTTATTTTTCTACTGGAAAACTGTAAATTCTAAAACATTTACTTCAAAAACCACAACCAAAATACAAATATTGAAGTAAATTAGTGTTACGAAATTAGTTAAACGCGGTAGGAAATTGTCCAGACTTAAGGATATTAAGATATAATAACGGCGAAGATTTTCGAAGCATTTCATTGTGGCTGGTGGCAGTAGATGTTTTGAGATTTCGTAGCAGTAGAATCCTTTTGAAGGTGACTGATAAATATACTAATTTGCACAAAATTTCTTGCAGTATTATAAAATTTATATCACATACCAAATCGTAAAATAGCACTTTTCAAAATTTTTATCATCCTTAAAATTTTACAACAACAAATAATCAGTGAAATTCGTTTTTTGTTTCTACTGGAAAACTGTAAATCTCATGAAATTTGCTTTAAAAACTGCAAACGAAATGCAAATCTTTAAAGAAATTATTTAATCGCCGTGTCAATTGTCCAGCTTTAAGTGTATGAAGACTTAATATCGGAGTAGAATTTTGTAGCATTCCATTGTGGCTAGTGGTAGCAGATGGTTGGAAATTGGGGTACAGTAGAATCCTTTTGAACTGATAGATACACTATTGGGATACACTATTTAACTGATAAATGCATTATTTACCCAAAAATTCTCGCAGCGTTATAAAATTTATATCACATACCAAATCGTAAAATAGCCCTGTTTCAAAATTTTTGTTATCCTTAACATTTTACAACAAATAATCAATGAAATTCCTTTTGTGTTTCTACTGAAAAATTATAATTTTTATGAAATTTATTTCAATAAACTGCAAAACTTAAATCACGAATTCTTGCAAATTTACAAACTTTACATCAGTAAGAAATAAAAGAAACTCTTTGAAGAATTTTTGTTAAAGTTTTCAAACTTTTTATTCGTTTTTAAGCAATAACTATTCTTCTGAGTCTTACTAGGGCCGTTCTTATATTTTACACCCCTCAAACAAAAGTAAAAACATTTTCTATTTCGAGAAGACAATCCTCTCGCACGAGAAGAATTGCATACCAAACAGCTTTTCCGGATCCTGCCTTTTTGCCTATCTCTCGAATCGTAAAGAAATTTATGTCAAACGTCGGCTTATAAAGGCCATAAAGTTCACGTCGACTACTTTGAAGGGTGTTTTTCCTTTCCTGATCGATTCAAAAAGCCCGTATTTTTTTTCTCTTCATCCCCATATTCAATTCGCTCAGCTACGTATCGAATTGACCTCGTGACCTTCTGTTGCCGAATTCCTTTGTTTCTTGTTCTTCTGTTTGAGAATTGTTTCTTTTATTGGTGTACAGGATCTGTGTTTTTATATCAGAAGATCTTTACAGTTGTGTTAATATGGTTAATTTACGCGGTTTACAAACCATTGATTCTCGTTGGGAAGATAGTTTTCAAACAAATTTAAATGTTTAGGTCTATTCAAAATATTGATTATTTGTGGCTCTGATGATTTCATTAATATTTCGAAAACATTTTGCACAATTTATTATTTAATAGGGGCCTAATGGCCGAATGACTATTGCTTTGATTCTGGCTACGCATCGAATTGTCCTCGAGACCTTCTGTTGCCAAATTCCTTTGTTTCTTGTTCTTCTGTTTGAATCGAGAATTGTTTCTTTTATTGTTGTACATGATCTGTGTTTTTATACCAAAAGATCTTTACACTTATATTAATATGGTGAATTTACGTAGTTTACACACCATTGATTCTCGTTAGCATTCTGAAGATAATTTTCATACAAATTTAAATGTTGAGATCTTTCCGAAATATTGATTATTTGTGTCTTTGATGATTTCATTAATATTTACAAATACTTTTGCACAATTGATTATTTAATAGGGGCCTGATGGCCGAGTGACAACGCTCTGGAGCTCGGTGCCCCAAGTTTCTGGCTTGAATCCCATGGATGTTTGTAATGATTCAGAATCCACTTTAAACAGTAGACCCCGGTCTAATATGATTGTTAGGAGCTAATAGGTCCTGGACTGTTGGGACCTGGTTGGGCCCCGGTCTAGTAGAACTTCCCCCTTGCCAAATTTCTTTGTGCGAAATATTTCTTGTTCTTCTGTATGTGCTGTGAATCAGATTGATAGATTTTGTTCCTTTTATTCTCGTACATCATCTGCGTTCTTAATATCAGAAGATCTTTACACTTGTATTAATATGGTTAATTTACGTGGTTTACAAACCATTGATTTTTGCTGTGAAGATAGCTTTCATAGAAATTTAAATAATTAAATACATTTTAATGTTTAAATCTTTTGATATATTGATTATTTGTGGCTTTGATGATTTCATTAACATTTACAAATTATTTTGCACAATTGATTATTTAATAGGGGTCTGATGGCAGAGTGACAACGCTCTGCCGCTCGGTGCTACAAGTTTCGGGCTTGAATCTCCGAGTGCCATGGTTGTTTGTAGTGATTCAGAATCCACCTTAAACTATAGGCCCCGGTTTAATATGACTGTTGTCGGTCTAGTAGAACTACCCTCTTGCCGAATTCCTGTGTGCGAAATGTTTCCTGTTCTTCTGTTTGTTCTGTGAATCGAGTGGATCGGTTTTGTTTCTTTTATTGGTGTACATGATCTGGATTTTCATATCAGAAGATCTTTACACTTGTATTAATATATGGGTAATTGGCGTGGTTTACATTGGCATTTCTTCTTCTCGTTGCGAAGATAGTTTTCATACAAATTTAAATGTTTAGGTCTTTTCGAAATATTGATTATTTGTGGCTTTGATGATTTCATTAATCATTTCATTATTATTTCCAAACAATTTTACAGAATATATTATTTAACAGGAGCTTGATGGTCGAGTGACTACAGCTCTGGCACTCGGTGACACAGATTCCTGGTTCTAGTTTCGGCGGGACCATGGATGCTTGTAGTGGTTCGAAAATTACTTTAAACAGCAGGTCCCAGTTTAATATGACTGAATTGCAACTCTATATTTAACTCTATTCCATAAAATGAAAACCCTTCCGGTCTCAAAATCTCCCTGTAGGCCTGCAGACCACTACTACTATTACTATTACACCACACCACATCACTGTGCTTTGAGCTGAGTTTCCCTATACACACTCAGTGATTTCTCCTATACACTGAGTTACCTCTGATGTGGGTGAAAAGTCTGACTGGGCTCTGTGACGCTCTACAGCTATGTGAGACAGGGATCTTCTGCTTAAATGGATTCCGAACCATTACAAACATCGATGGCGCCGCCGGGACTCGCACTCTAAACTTGAAGCCCACAGACAGCCTTTGTAACTTGTTTTATGATTTTTGTCTTGGCCTACAGACGTAAATCTACAGACAGCCTTGGCCCACCGTGGGGCAGTTGTACCAATGAAGAAGAAAAGATTTAATAATTAGACTTGAGTATTGAATAGGCAAGGCAAGATTCACACCACACACTAAAAACTCAATACCCAAAATGCAAGTTAAAAAGTTTATGATTTTGCCCCATTGTTCCATATTTCATATTTTTCTTTCAACTTGAATTTAATACAACTTCTGGAGAATACCTGATAAATGCTTCTTCAATTAATAAGATTTAAAGGTGGGACTAAATTTTGTCTTTGATGCTAAACATGTCATCAAATACAAAATCAGACCTTTCCATTGCCACTTTTAATTTCTCAGTAGGAATCCAGTTTAACTTACAGGGAAAAACAAAATTTTAGACATTTATTTATTCGATAAATGTTTCAAACAAAATACACAAAAAATACTTTTCAATATATATTAATTTCAATATTTCTGAAATTTGTGTTGTGTAATATTTCTTGTTTTATGGTTCTAGAGTTTAGCTGTTTTTCATCTTTAGTTATACGTGTGTGTTAGTAAGAAGGTCATGATTAATTTTTGTGTTCATGATTAAATGAATTGAATTTATACTGGGAATATAATTATATATTAGTTATTAGAGATTGCTATTAATGATTAGTTATAGTTATAGTGATTAGTTATTGGATCAGTTTAAATTTCTTCAAAAGTTATATTGATTCTTTAAAAAAATTTGTTTTTTTCTTTCTTAAAAAAATATTGATTCTTTATGTGAGTTTTAATTACTTTATATTTCAAGCACTTTATATTTCAAGTGATATATACGAAACATAAAACCTAATGACATATTTTAAACAAGTGTTATTTTAATAGTGTTCATAAAAAACAGTAGTCATTTTTATTCTTATCCTAATGTTAGTTTTCCGTGGCCACTCACGTTAACATCCTTATTAAAGTGCCACAAGAACAATTGACTTGAGTTGATATTGAGAAGTTAATTTTCAAAGAAATTTAATTTTGGAAAGTAAATTAATGTTTTCTATACTTATTAAAATGTTTTATTAATATTCAAAACGAAGAATTTCTTTCATAAACATCCATTTAAAAAATAGAAATTTTGCAAAATGACCTCACAACAACAAAATTAAAACGCATTGAAAATGTAGTTTTCAAAATATTTTACACGAAAAATTAATTATGCGTGTCAAAGCATATTTTGAAAGTTAAAACAACAACTCTTATCACTTTTGTTATTACTTTATTGTGTATTTGATTTGTATATTACAATGTGCAGATGAGTTTCATTTATAATTCATTAAAAACTCAGATGAATATTGTGTATAGATAACTTTAAAATAAATTCGTTTGTGAAAATGCATAATATTATTATTATATGTTATATGGATTTTCTATATTATATACTAATTATGTGTATTATTCTATTTAACATACTAATTATGCGGATTGTTTTATGTTATATACTAATTATGTAGTTTATTCTATGTTATAATAATTATGTAGTTTATTCTATGTTATAATAATTATGTAGTTTATTCTATGCTATATATTAGTTATCTTATGATATGTGAAATATTCATGATGATTCCAAATGTTTCTTCTATAAATTATTAATAGAATGGTTAAATAAATATGATACATTTTTTCAGGTGAAATATTTCGTATGTTTTTTCTACGGGTCCGAAAAAATTGTTTAAGTTCATTTTTTTATAGATATGTGAGCGCTTTGTTAGCAAGAGTTTTTCATTTGGGAAATGTCCATACAATTAAATCGGTATATTGAAAATAGTTTTTCTTATAATTTGACTTTGAAATTTACTACAAATACTGAGATCATTACAAAACATTAAAAACATGTTCAGTCTTTTTCGTAATTTATTGTATGCTTAAATGACACACGTATACAGATATATAAATCTTATTTAATAAAATAACCAAAAAATAATTGAACAAACCTTTTGTTTCAATTTTATTCTAACATTTTTTTTAAAGAAGTATAGAAATTTTTATAGATGTAAATATTTCTATTCTAAGAACTGTATAAACAAAACGAATTTGTATATCGAAAATTAAATAAAAATTAATTAAATTAGTTTTAAATTAATACAATTAAATAAAAAGTGAACAAATACAAGAAGAAAAAAATTTCACAGAATTTTTTTCTTCTTGTCTTTGTTCACATTTTTTGTTTCATATATTCAATAGTAGATAATGAAATCTCAACATGAAGAATAAATTAAATTAGAGAAATAAAACAATTATACCCTTTTTCGATTGTTAAATACAGTGGATAAAATTCATCAATGGGAGATTTCAAATTAATTCATTTATCAGTTGTTTCAACTATTTCAATATGCCAAAGTGACATTGGGAAATACACGGAAAAAGAATGTCTAAGCAGAAATCTATTCAAAGTTTCTTGCCTTATGAGAATTTATAGTCCTTTATTTTTACTCTTTGCAATGAAAATTCTAAACCAGAGGTGGCCAACCCAAATGATCTCGCGGGCCACTTTGGAAATGCATCCCAACTCCTATATAAAATTATATATCCCCATATTAGATTTAGATTCACTATAGACCTTTTTTTGCAGTTAAAAATTGAAATATAATGAGTTATTACCTTTGTGTTTACTATTATTCTGCAAACATAGATAATATAATAATAATAATACAATCATGTCCATAAATTAAGGATAACGAAGTTCAGGCAAAGAAAGAGACAGAATCAAAACAAATTTGACTTATTTGTAAAGTCTATTTATTAAACAAAAGGTAAAAAGCAAAAAAAATGCTATATATTTGACATAATTAATAAATATTGCGATTTTTACTCCCTGGAGCAAATTTCAAAAAAGAACCTATTTACAAAAAATAGTATAACATGGTTAGTATGATGGTTAATATGGAGTATGTCTCCCGGACGAGGCAATACAGACCTTACAACGCCTAGGCATGCTGAGTATCAAATTATCAATCTGATCTTGGGGAATATTACACCACTCATCAAGAAATGCCCTCCGAAGTTCCGGTTGACAGGTGGGAGGGAGTTGACGGGCTGCAATTCGTCGGCCAAGCTTATCCCACACATGCTCTATTGGATTCAAATCCGGTGAGTATGCTGGCCAATCCATACGGGTGATATCCTCCAATTGAAGGCATTTGTCTACAATGTTTGCACGGTGAGGACGGGCGTTGTCATCCATAAACAGACACTCAGCACCCATGGCGCCCCGAAACAAACGTACATGTTGTTCCAGAATGACATCCCGATAGATGTGGCCTGTCATCGTTACACTCTGAACATGCAGGTCAGTTCTGGAACCAAGAATAATTCCTCCCCAAACGAGCCATCCTGCACCACCGTAACGGTGTCCTCTTGGTGGTAACGGGTAAATGGCGCTCTCCATATGAAAGTCTGGCGAGAATCAGACTGCAAACTAAACCTAGACTCGTCGGAAAACATCACACAAGACCACTGTTGCGGTGTCCACAATGCAAGCTTTCTACTCCAGGTTAATCGCAAGCGACAGTGAGTTGCGGTAAGTGGAACACATCTGACAGGCCTACGAGCATATAGGCCAATGTACCCTAAGCGTCTGTACACGGTCTGCCTTGAAACTGTCGTACCGGTAGCTGAAGAGAGCTGACGAGGCAGGTCTGATGCTGTGCTCCGTCTGTTTCTTTTGGCAGTAACTGCTAAATACCGGTCCTCATTCGGCATTGTAACTCGGGGGTGACCTGTGCTGTAACATCTACTCACATTACCATCATCTTGGAATCGTTCCAAAGCCTCGAGATGATACTCTGGGCGATTCCAAGTTCCTCGGATACTTCCAGCTGGGTACGTCCACATTCCAGTCGTCTGATAATTCTACCACGTAAAAAATCATCCAAATGCTTCCTTTGTGCCATAACTATGCGGTTATTGCAGTGAAAAGCTTTTAAAGCGCTTGTGAACAATTTTACTTCTTTGCCACCATTCCTTATATACCCCTCTCTTACACTCTCGTCATTGTGACGTACTATCCGCGCCATCTGGTGGTTTCCTGTAATTTGCATATTCTTCTTCAAGATGTGTGTGATAATTCTACAGGTGAAATTTTTATTTTAGATTTCAATTTCTGTATGATTCTGAATTATCCTTAATTTATGGACATGAATGTACTAAACACATAAACGAAATAAAAAAAAATGAAATCAATAGAAAGTATTTATTTATAACTTCAACTAAGAATCTGGTTGATGTCAACAATTAACTGTGCTGATAAAGGCCTGGTCACTGTGTCAGTGAGGTCACTTAAAGTGAAGCATAGAGTTCGCGAAATGTAATTTAATTATTCTGAAAACTCATAACTGTAAACTCATAAATAAAACAGGCAATATCTGTGGTATATTCGCTAGAATATTGTTTTAAAATCAAAGCTGATTTTTTCTCATAATTTTGACAGTTAATCTTTGAATATACGGATGCACAAATAATGAATTTTTCTAATACATTGGTTTTCACTACTTTGGCCATTATAAAATAAATATATTTTGTAAAAGTGTGATAAATCACACGGGCCAGAAAAATATTCAAGGCGGGCCGCGGGGTGTCAACCCCTGTTCTAAACAAAGTGATAAAATGTAATCTGTCGTATGTAATAGAAGATGAAAAATATTGTTATCAAGGAATTCGTTTTGGTAATGTGGAAAATTTATTTCTTATTATATATATTACAATATATATTCTATATTTCTGTCTAGCCAGTTCTATTTGTAATGAATATATTTATACAGAAAATATTTTTACTCTTGCATTAATATAAATATTAGTTGTAGATGAATTATGCAGTATCTGTCATCAACTCTCGGATATAAAAATGTTTGTTATTCATATAAAAAAAAAAATATATTTTATGCAATTCATTTTAAGTGTCATCCAAAGAAGAACAAAATTTTATTGCTAATATTAGTTTATACCCATAAAAAAATTTACCTTATATTCAAAGTCTATTAATATTTTCCATTTCATTTATGCTATTTATTTTCTAATTAGTCAATCCTCAAAGGAAAGAATCTTAATAATATTATTAATAAGTATCTTTTGTAAAAATCAATTATCTGATTCTCAATTGTATGGTATTGGTTTTAAAAAAAATCCTTTACTTTATGCAGTTTATTATGATTCCATACAGTTTTATTTGTATTATTAATTTATACTCAGGAGCAATTAAAAATATTATTCGATCAATAACTATTGCACAATATTGTTTTTGTACTGATATTCGTTATTTTTTAATTGCTTTTTTTATATAAAATAATAAATTCATTGCAAATATATAATGTAAGTTTCATCTTTTTATATATATATATTTTTTAAATGTATCTCTACTTTTATATAAAGATAGAAAATAAAATCCCACCGCCAAGAAGAAAATTTTTAGAAACAAGAAATTTAGGCAATGATTTTCTCTAATTAACATTTTGTTTGATTAAAATTTTAAAATAACATTTTAATATATGTGTGAATGAAGTCATTTCAAAGGGAAATGGTGGTGATTAATAACCACTGTAGTATCCTAATTTCTCTATAAAATGCTAGCATAATTCCTCTATTTGAAATGCAAATATTCTAATGCGTATGCAGTGTTCCATATAGCTATTGCATGCAATTTTATAGATGTTGAACTTGGTCAGTCATAACAGCAACGATCTATGCTGGCGTAATAAGGCTACTATAAAGTGAATTTTAATTTCACGATATCCACTTTGCAGTCGTCACGGAAATGTATTGTCCCAAGAACACAGATGGCCACCAGTACATGGGCCATTAGTGTGAGGAAGGACTAATGTATTCGCCAAATAACTGTAGCAAATCGTATTGCATATGAAATTGAAATTCGAGTCTTTATAGGCATCAGATGGGCATAAAGTATGATAACAAATCGATTATTAGAGGGATAGCTCCAAACTCAAACTCCAAGCTTAACCAATATACACCATGTAACGCTTATGACACAAACTCAAAATCTTCGCCAACTACGACTTCAGTGGTGTAAAGCTAGATGTCATTGGAGGGTGAGCTGGAGCAGCCATTCATGGACTTCATGTGCCCAAACAACGATGGGATTTTTATGGATGACAATGCGCCATGTCACCGGGCCACAACTGTTCGCGATTGGTTTGAAGAACATTCTGGACAATTCCAACGAATGATCTGGCCACCTAGATCGCCCGACATGAATCCCATCGAGCATTTATGGGACATCATCGAGAGGTCTGTTCGTGCCCAAAATCCTGCACCATCAACGCTTTCACAATTATGGACGTCTATCGAGACAGCATGGCTCAATATTCCTGCAGAAGACTTCCAACGACTTGTTGAGTCCATGCCATGTCGAGTTGCTGCATTTCGCCGGGCGAAAGGAGGGCCGACACGATATTAAGAGGTATCCCATGACTTTTGTCACTTCAGTGTATAAATGACATGTCACCCGAGTGAATTGTAACAGTCCCATTAAATGACCCATTGTTTAAGTGAGTTTGACATGCCTGCTTTAATTTTTTTTCTTTTTGTTGGGATTACATTTGCTACCAGTGTATCGTGTATTTTTGAAACAATAATTCCACCTTTGTTAAAGCAGTTAATTTATGTGGCTCAATACCAACTGAATCATATATCTAGGTTTTGAAAAAGTAAATTTAAGAAAAAATGTAAGTCTAATGAGGGATTGAAACTTTTCAATACATTATTTTTAAGATCTTTTATTTTTTTAATAATAAGCATGATATAAAAGTCAAACTTTGTACAAAAAGTAGTCAATTAACTTATCCTAATCGAAAACATGCGATTTTTCATGAAGAATGTTTTTAAATAATAAAATAGACAATATCGGAAACTTTCTTTAAATATTTTTAAACTGAATATTACAAACATCTTTGTGGTGTTTAATATTAAGTCTCCTATTATATGTATATGGTATTTGTGGGTATGTAAATAAATTTGTGAGTTTTCAAACCTGTGCTTCAAGTATCTCACCCCAACCACACCCAGTTTAAATTTGATTAATAATTAAATAGGGATAAAAATATTTTCTGAAAATGATATTGTTATTTTTTTTAAATTTTTGAATATAATGAAAATTTTAGACGCATAACTAATCATATTAGTGGAATTATGACTGCATAAACAAATTTCATAGAAATTTAATTATTGTAAATTAAAATTTTCTTTTTTGTTAAAATACAATTTTGTAAATAAATAAACAATCCAGACAAAGCACAAAAAAGTCTTATTATTAATGTCGTTAAATTGCATTCTACAACTCTTTAAAGAGTTTTGTTCATATAATCGAAAAATTACAAATTTTGTTTTGCAATCAAAAAGATATTTTCACGGAAATTTAAGATAAGAAGTTAAATATGAAAATTTATATTCCTTCGAAACCTTTAAATAAGAATTTTCTACGGTCTCTGATGTGTTTAATTAATTATTTGCTAAATATTTATACCATGTTTTATAAATATTTTTAATTTAACTTAAAAGTATAAACTAATCATAAGAGATTTAAATTTAAAAAATCTATTTAAATTTGTGCTTTCCAAAATTATTGAAAGAAAAGAGTTTATAACAATAATTTTATGTAGTCTCCGGAATTTTTTCTTAATTATATGTTTAAAATTTGTAAAAAAACAAAATACGTTAATTATACATTAATAGTCCCCTGGCATTTAAATTTATAAACGTATATTTCTTTCTAAACTAATGACAAGAAATTCTTTCTTTAAATTTTTAGTTATTAAAGAAAAATATGCTTTACTTGTTATGCTTTCAACTTTATTCGAAAAAGAAATTTTTTTAATGTACCATGGACATAATTTATTTAAACTAATCAGATTTAATTGTGCAGCTTGAAAAAAGATCATTTTCATAAAATGTTAGAGAATTAAAATAACTGCCAAGAATATTCAAATATCAATTATTCATGTTTATATATGTAGACTGGTTAAATACTGTGAAAGATTGTTTTTGGATAGAATTTGTAGGAGTTTTGTTGGAATTTATATTTTTAGGTAATATATATTTTTTTGTGAAAGATTAGTTTTTTCATTTGTTTGGAATTTGTAGGAATTTTGTTGGAATTTGTTGGAATTTTGATGGAATTTTGTAGAATTTTGTTGGAATTTGTTTGGAATTTTGTTCTAGATTCCAGATAATAATTTTTTAAAATATTTTCTTAAAATTTATATGGGTGTTTGCTTACCTGGAAATTGTTCTGCAGGTAGAAGGAAAATATTTTAACGGGGCCTACATAAAATTAAGATAGAATCAATTAACGTTATCTAAAATAAAATAACAGCCAAGAATATTTATATATCAATTATTCATTTTCATATATGTACGCTGGTTAATGTTACAAAGGGACTATATAGTAAATCGTTTGATAGAATAAGGAATTGAATTTATAATATCAAACTCTACACAATGACTGCATTTTTATTTATATTTTTAAATCATATGTTTTTTTTGGGGGAAAGATGTGTTTTTCTCTATCGTAGATTCTGGACAACAATATTTCAATATATTTTCCTCCAATGTATATGACTGTTTACATGGAAATTGTTTTACAGGCAGAAAAGGTTGTTAATGGGATCTACATAAAATCAATCAGCTTAGTTAATGTTAATTATAATGTTATAAATTAATTAATGTTATCAAAATTAAAATAACTGCCAATAATATTTAAATATCAATTATTCATGTTTATATATATATATATATATATACATTTGTTGATGTTAGAAAGGGACTACAGAGTAACTCGTTAGAGATAGTATAATGAATTTAATTTAGAAGGTCAAAAGCTAAATTAAGCTTGGTTTTTTATTTATATATTTTTTTTAGCTGATATGGTTTTTTTTTTTTTTTTTTTTTTTTTTTTTTTTTTTTTTTTTTTTTTTTTTTTTTATGAAAGATGTATTTTTCTCTTGTTTAGAATTTGATCTTTTATTCTAGACAATATTTTTTATATTTATTTTCTTTCAATTTATTGTGCGTTTGTTTGCCTGGAAATTGTTCTACGGGTAGAAGGAAAAGATTTTAATGGGAACTACATAAAATCAATTATCTTAGGCGCCAAATGGATGCTGCTTAAGCAAACAAGTCTTAATATCTCATCACCCAAAAAAAAATTTTCTTGTAAAAAATCCAAAAATCTGAATAAAGGATGAGGTTGTCTTGGATATTAAAAAATCAATAAACTTATTTTTCATGACTTATCTTTACATTTTTTAACCAAAAGATGTTAAAAGCAATTCTGACGTTTTAAAATAAATATATAATTTGATTTCGAAGTATATCAATAAAAAAATCTTCATTACTTTCTGTATCTATTTTAAAATTGCATTGTTTTTTATTTACTGAAATCTCAAATAAGCAATTTTATTTTCATATGATGAAATTCGTTTTTATTAAAAATATCTTTATAATTAAATAATATAGAACATATAGATTTAAGATAATATAAAAATATAAAGTAAAAAAAAGTAGATTTCATTATTATTTTGAACATTAAATCAATTTTGAAATATTGATTCGTAGAGTCATATCTACATTTAGTAATAAGATTTAATTTATTGAACATACAAAATTCAACAATAAAAATAGACATCATTGTGTTGGAACACTAAAAAATATTATGTTTAGTAAGTAGTTCCGTATATATAAATATTCAAATATTTTTCAATAAGGTTTACTAATATCAGTGTATTAACATAAAAATTTAATTATTTAAATATTAAATCAATTATTTTATCAATGAAATATTAATTATTTTAAATATTTAATCAATTTTTCATATGTTCAATAAATTTAAGCTTATTATTATATGTGAAAACGCTTAACTCGTAGTAACATATTCACAACAACAATAAGCTTAAATTCATTGGACATACAAAATCCAACAATAAAAATAAACAATGTTGTATTGGAACACTAAACAAAATTATGTTTAGTAAATAATTACTTATATATAAATAATGAAATATTTTTCAATGATGTTTACTCATATCAATGTGTTAACATAAAAATCACAGCAAACTCAAAACAGGAAAATTTTGAATAGTTCATCGGGGTTTTATATTTATAATTCATTTTTAGTACATCATATTCAAATTTAAAGTTGTGAATAGCAAAACTTGTTCATTTAATTTATTTAATAATTATGTATATAACGGCGAATCTGAAAATAATTTGATTTCATATGATTTCTATCAATTGATAATATGTTTCAAATAGAAAAATATTTACATTAAAATTATATACGTACTTTTCTAAATTTTTTAATTATTGTCGCTCATTAACTATGTTTTTTTCTGAGAAATTAATTTTGAAACAAACAATGCTTTTGAATGAAAATTCTTTTGAATAAATTCATTGCATTTTTTAAGTTTAATTCATGATTAATACTATTACAAATTGAAGTGATACAAATAGTTAATGGCGTATTGAAAAACCTATTAAAATGACATTACATGGCTAAATGTTTTATTAATTTCTTAAAACCTTAAAAATCACATAAACATTAATAATTCAAGTTACGAAAATATTCTTGTATTCTTTTTACAATTTCCCATGATTAATTTTGTTATCTAAGAATAACTATTATAAATTGATGCGTAATAAAAAACTCTCCCTCAAATTTATTACAAAGTTATGGTATTATGTACTTGACATAATTAATTGTTACATATTTGAAAAAGAAGTTAAATATTCCACTAATTATAAAGCTATTGTCAAACTGTCAATTTTGCAATTTCCCACAAAATCAAGATAATGCTATTCCTGTATTCAAAGATATCTCGATCCTTTTGAAAGTTAAAGAAAAAGTAACTGCGTCATACATGATGAAAAGATAACTATCTATTACGATTAAAAGACATTCTTAGTAAAAAAAAGTCTATTGTATTGTATATCATTTATTATTTTATCCTTTTAAATAATGAAAGATATAAAGAATATTATCAAATTAAAAAAAAAATTATTTTAATCATCAAGTAGTTTGAAAAACTTCTTGCTGAAATATTATTCCGTTATTAGATTAGTAAAATTTAATGTGATTTATTGAATTAGAAAATTTTATTGAACTTATTTTATTTGTTTTATAATTTTAATTAAAATTTTTACCACTTAGTTTTACATGAAAGTTTTTAAAAATATGTTTATCAAAATAACTAATTTAAAATATTTCGCATATAAATATGTCTTAAAATAGTAGTAATAATACAAAAAAGAGTAATAAACGCAAGTAATTTTTAGAAACATAAAATAAACATATTAAATTTGAAAGTAACTTAAGATTGAAACTGAATATTCGTTTTTTACTTAATAAAGTAAACACATATTTCTCTCATTTATAATTACACTTAATTAGTTTTTATGTACAATTTGATTAAATGATATTGATTTATTGTTACCAATGAATTGAGTTGTGTAACATAATATACATCAATGTGATTTTAATTGAAATATTTATAATGTTTCTTTGAAAATTAAACAAATTATTTACAATTCATTTTACTTTGCATACAAATTTCGATCAATTTGAAATTATCAAATAATTGATATATTTATATAAAATGATTGCTTGTAATATGAACATTTCAAGAAAATGTAACTGAAAGCAATAAATAATCAATCAAAATAATACTATTTCAGTATTACTTACAATATACGTAACAGTATTATTTACAATATAAGTAACTTTTTTATTTTATTTTAAAAACAATTAATTATAATACAATTTTACCTAGCTGATTTGTTTATTCAAAGTCAAAAAACAATATACAAAATTACGAATACAAACAATATATAAAATTACGTATACAAATAAAATACAAAATTACGTATGTAAACAATAAACAAAATTATGTATACAAACAACATACAAATCTACACTATGCAAATTTAAGTAGAAAACATTAGGAAAAAGTGATTATGACTTATTTCTTTCTCTTTTTATATACAAAACATTCGCTACTATTTTATATCTTTCCCAAAAGTAAATTCAAATGAAACTGCAATGCAACCCAATGCAAAAACAACGTAAAAATAACGATTTTCTCTTTCTCAGATATCCCGGAATCTAGTTGCTCTCTTTCCAGGAAAGTGAAACGAAACTTTCACCACTTAAAATGCATGGCGTGCCATGCTATCTGTCGAAACGGGAAAAAAAGGACCCATAAATACTGGGGCAACATTATTCCAGAAAAAAACCCAGGATTTCCCCATCTGTCTTGAAGAGCGGAGCAGCTGCGGCTAATGAAGACAAGTGTTATTCCTAATGATAGTCGCATCCTCTAACTTACCAAACACGGTGTCACCATCCACGGAGACTGTTGTTACCGCTTTTCGTATTTATGTAAGGTGAGACAGCTATGACCGAGACGGGAGGACGACCCATTTGTTACTGAGGTGCTCGGTTATTGGATGAGGTACAAGGTGGTGAACATTGTACCATATTAGTGATATCTCTGCAAATTTAAATTTATTTATTGTTAGATCATGTCTCTGAAAATATAATGGCAATTCGTATGAATCAATTAAAGTTTAAGGAATTATGTAAGATGAAAATTAGATACACTTTTTAGCATATAAGATGTTTAATCTTCTTTTTGTAGGGAATTTTTTCCATTCACGTAGCTGTACCTAATGTTGCAGCCATGATAATGTTGCTCAAAAAGAACTGTAAGAATTCTGATGAATTGGAAAAAAAATATTTTTATATCAATTAATCTTCTTAAAATTATGTTATTGATTAATCAGCATGTCAAAGCTGAAGATCTTAAGCGGCTTTTAAGGAAGTAAAATTTCTAAATATATATCTTATTATTTATTTTAAAAAACTGATTAATTACAGTACAATTTTATTGAGAAGTTTTGTTTTTTCAAAGTCAAAACAATATACAAATTTACGTTGAAAATCATTTTGAAAATAAAAGAAATTATGATTAATATCTTTCTCTTTTTATAGACAAAACATTTAGTACTATTTTAATACTTTTCAAAAAGTAAATTCAAATGAAACTGCAACGCAACCGAATGCACAAATACCGTGAAAATAACGATTTTATCCTTCACAGATATCCCGGAATCTAGTCACTCTCTCCAGGAAAGTGAAAGGAAACTTTCACCACTTAAAATGTATGGCGTGCCGTGTTTTCTGCCGAAATGAGAAAAAAAGGACCCATAAATACCGGGGCAACATTATTCCAGAAAAAAACCCCAGGATTTCCCCATCTGTCTTGAAGAGCGGAGCAGCTGCGGCTAATGAAGACAAGTGTTATTCCTAATGACAGTCGCATCCTCTAACTTACCAAACACGGTGTCACCCTCCACTGAGACTGTTGTTACTGCTTTTCGCATTTATGTAAGGTGAGACAGCTATGACCGAGACGAGAGGACGACCCATTTGTTACAGGAGGGCTCGGTTATTGAACGAGGTACACATTGTTCCGTCTTAGTGATATCTATGTAGATTTTAGTTTCATTATTATTTGTTCATGTTCGTGAAAACATTACGGCAATTCATACGAATCCTTACACAAGCAGAATATAATTTACACTTTTTAACATATAATATGTTTAATTTCTTTTTAGAGGGAATGTTTTCATTCCTGTAGTAGCGTCATGAGAATGGTTCTGAAATCCAATTTCAAATATTCTGATACAATTGGAAAATTAATATCTTTAATAACCGGTTTCATTAAAATTGTGTTATTGTTGACCAGGACTGACTCTCTGACACTCGATGCCACAGGTTACGGGTTACAGACCCGGTGGCACCATGAATGCTCAGGTGTTCGGAATTTATTTTAGACTATAAATAATCAATAGAAATATTACTATATCAGTATATAAATAACATAAATCTTTACAATATATGTAACTTTCGATTTTATTTGAGAAATCAATTAATTACAGTACAATTTTACCCAGTGGGTTTGCTTATTTATTGTCAAACAATATACAAATTTATGTAGAAAATCATTATTTAAATAAATGTATATATGATTAATTTCTTTGTCTTTCTATATACAAAACATTCGCTATTATTTAATGTCTTTTCAAAAAGTAAATTCTAAGGAAACTGCAACGCAACCCAATGCATAAATACCGTAAAAATAACGATTTTCTCCTTTACTGATATCCCGGAATCTAGTCACTCTCTCCAGGAAAGTGAAAGGACACTTTCACCACTTAAAATGCATAGTGAGCCATGCTTTCTGCCGAAACGGGAAAAAAAGGACCCATAAATACTAGAACAGCATTATTCCAGGAAAAAAACAGGATTTCCCCATCTGTCTTGAAGAGCGGAGCAGCTGCGGCTAATGAAGACAAGTGTTATTCCTAATGACAGTCGCATCCTCTAACTTACCAAACACGGTGTCACCATCCACTGAGACTGTTGTTACCGCTTTTCGTATTTATGTAAGGTGAGACAGCTATGACCGAGACGGGAGGACGCCCCATTTGTTACTGGAGGGCTCGGTTATTGAACGAGGTACACATTGTTCCGTCTTAGTGATAACTATGTAGATTTTAATTTAATTATTATTTGTTTAATTATTATTTACGAACAATTTACTATTATTTTAATTATTTTGAAAAAATAATGAAACTACAATGAAACAAAGTACAACAAACTTTCAAATAAAACCCACTGCATAAATACCGTAAAAATAACGATTTTTCTCTTTCACAGATATCCCGGAATCTAGTCACTCTCTCTCCAGGAAAGTGAAACGAAACTTTCACCACTTAAAATGCATGGCGTTACATGCTTTCTGCCGAAATGGGAAAAAAAGGACCCATAAATACCGGGGCAGCATTATTCCAGAAAAAAAAAAAGGGAGTTCCCCATATGTCTTGAAGAGCGGAGCAGCTGCGGCTAATGAAGACAAGTGTTATTCCTAATGGCAGTCGCATCCTCTAAGTTACCAACACGGTGTCACCATCCACCGAGACTGTTGTTACCGCTTTTCGTATTTATGTAAGGTGAGACAGCTATGACCAAGACGGGAGGACGACCCATTTGTTACGAGAGGGCTCGGTTATTGGACGAGGTACAAGGTTGTGAACACTGTCCATCTTAGAGATATCCATGTAAATTTAAATTTATTTATTGTTAGTGTGTCTCTGAAAATATAATGGCAATTCGTATGAATCAATTAAAGTTTAAGGAATTATGTAAGTAGAAAATTTTTACACCTTTTAAATATAAGACTTTTAATGTTCTTTTTATAAGGACTTTTATAGGGATGATAATGTTACTGAAAAGTAATTGCAAGAATTCTGATGAATTGGGAAAATAATTTCTTTATTAACTTATTTTATTAAAATTCTGTTATTGATGAACATGCTGAAGATCATAAATAGCTTATAATGAAATGATATATATATATATATATATATAAATTAAAATGACCTATTACGTTGATGCTGACCTGATGGTCGAGTGATTGCGCTGTGGTAGCTATTGATGTTTGTAGGGATTAGGAATCCACTTTAAATCGTGGATCTCGGTCTAATATGATAGTAGAGCTTTGGTCGTAGGACTGACAACCCTACGCCGTTAAAAAGAAATCTTCTCCTGTCTCGAAAGCTGCCAATAGCCAGATGGCCTTTTCCCACCATGGGTCTGTTGCCCCAATGGAGAAGAATATGTATATATATATACAAAAATTTCATTATACAGTGTAAGGCCCATACACCCACAAACTGATATATTTGAATTAGTATTACAAATTGCATTTGTAATACTCATTAACTCACCCAATGATGTTTATGCATGTAGAAAGTTAAGCTTAAAATGTCAGTGGAATTGAACGTTTTTTATATGATATCCAGTTATGCAAGTTATTATACAGCTTGTTATTGATTCATAGGGTTGATGGATGCCCTCTTGTGTGCAGCTGAGATGATATGTTGTGTTAATTAAGCAGGATCCTGAGGCTGTTAAACATGCCTGCTGATGAGATCTCAAATGTAATCAGTTGGCAAGAGAGCTTGCCAAAGAACTGTTTGCTATTTACGAAAATCATTACAGGAAAAAATTGCATTTTGTGGCTAGGAATTTGTTCCTTGTAGGTAGCCGTGTTCATATGCAAGTCCGGAATGCTGTAAACAGTATGCAGTACAGTACATCTAAAGCAGTTGATTATTAAATGAAATATCTTTCTACATCTTAATTAATCGTTGTAATCCCCTATGGTGGGTAGCTAACAGGTTAATATCTTACAGCTGACCTGGATGTCTCCAGACTCGTCTTCGCTGGTGAACTATGAAACAATTACATATTTCGAACAGTAAGATTCTAATTCGGACTCTGTAGATTCGGTAGACCTATGAAATACGCAAGTTATTATACAGCTTGCTACTGATTCATATGGTTGATGGACGCCTTCTTGTGTGAACTTGTGAGGGTTTGTTGCGTTAATTAAACGGTGTGACGGTTAAACATGCCTGCTAATGAGATCTCAAATGTAATCAATTGGAGAGAGAGAGCTTGCCAAGAAAGTGCACTAACTATGCACGAAAAAAAACAGGCAACATAAAGGGACATAAAAAAAGCGTATTCATGCTGCAAAGGTTGCATTAAAACCAAAGCCTTTGGTTATTAAATGAAATGTCGTCCTACCTCTTAATTGATCTCCGTAATCACCAATGATTACCAAACAGTTCAGTATCTTACCTCTGACCTAGATGTCTCCAGAATTTTCTTCGCTGGTCATCTATGGAACAATCCCATATTCCGAACAATATATTTCAAATTCCATATCATTGCACATGTGAGGCGTAGTCATTGCATACGGTGGACGTCATGATATCAAACTCTTTCCCTACGTAGCCTACCAATCATACTTGAGATTATTTGTGTCTGGTCGCCCTTCGAAGTATTGATAAGGACAAATCAGAGGCTGTAAAAGCCGTTCTGTCAATCGACCTGTCATTTACTGCTGTCATTTTATATCGATAGCTGTTTTTCGATGCTTTCGTTCGCAACACCTGTGTGATTTGGAAATTTTTTCCATACTGTTAATAAATAAAAAAAAATCTCTTCACATTTTGTATTTTTAATCTGATCATTTTCCAGTAAATTTAATAAATTGAGCTCAATGTTGATATATATATATATATTTAATTTTAAGCCTGACAAGTTGGTAACAACTATTTGTATTAGGTTAAAGAAGAGAGCTTTTATGCTAAATTTAATTTATCTCCGCAAATAAAAATATTAAGTCAAAAAAAAAATCAACTAAAGAATTTAAATTCTAAAAAAATTGTTTTGCCATTTTCTTATAGGGCACTATTCTTCCAATTCTTTCAAAATCAAATATAGATATAGAATGCGAAGAAAAACAAAATTATACGAAAACAAGACCCCCAAATTGAGATATTGTTTTCCATTCTGGAAATGAAAACATTTATTTCTGTTAAGAGATATATTCACACTTCCTATGTTTTTCTAATATCTGATAAATAAAATTCCCCTCTTTTAAACCCAAAGTCACGCTAAGTTTTCCGGATCTCGTATTTATTCAATCTTCGCGACTAAAAACGTCCTATTCAGTATAAAAAAGAAGGGGAAAAAAGAAGGTTTAAAACGTCATGAACTTTTATGTTTCGCCCTGAGGCTGTTTTTCCTCTTTCTCGCGATGGAATTCAGATGGAATCAGGGAAGGTATTTTCCATTTCCGACAAAAATAAAGCCGAGGAATTTGCTGTCTTCCACCATTCACGTGATGATGACGTTTGTTCTCTGAAAAAATATAAATGGATCCAAGAGGGGAAAAAAAGTTGAAAGGGAGGTGAACGCAAATATGTTTGTTTTCACATTTTTTTCTTTCTTTTCAATGATACAGATTGTAGAGTTTAGGTTCGGAAAAATTGAAATGGATTCTTGTTTTTCTACATATGAATAAAATTCCGCCTGATTATTCAGTATGTTTATCTTAAATTTTAAATTAATCAATTTAAATTAATTAATTAAATAAATTATTTTTTATAATAATAAAAATTAATTAATTAAATTAAAATAAATTGTATTAAATTTTAAAATAATAAATTTAAAATAAATAGAATAAATTTGGTATTAAAATTAAAGAAAATATTTTAGTACGTCTTTAAAGTAAAAAAATATATATGTAATTACAAAAAAGAAAATACAAAATTTAATATAAATTTCAAATCAATTATTAACTGGACATGGTATAATTGGATAGTAGTTGAAATGATTTCACATTTTTCCTCAAGATTTATGTAATTGTTCGGTTAGTGGCATTCACGTTATCAAGTATGATGTTTTTTCAAGAAAATTTAGATGATTTTAAAAGAATAATCTTGGAAGACTTATAATCCTGAAATAAATTGGCCGATGAAACTTAATACACTTATAAATCGTAAATCACCCATATATATGGATTTACAATTTATATTAATATGCATATTTTTTACAATAATGGTTTTAATATGTAAATACATATATATATACATATAATTTTAAATCCTACAAGTTGGTAAGAATTATTTGTTTTAGTTTAAAAATCATTTTCACGTGAAGTTTAATTCATCCCAATAAATAAAAATAGTAAGTGAAAAGAAATTGAAGTAAACAATTTTAAATTCTAAACAATTTGGTTTTGCCATATTATTATAGGGCAATTTTCTTCCAATTCTTTCAAAATCAAATATAAATATAGAAACAAAAATACGAAGGAAAACAAAATTATACGAAAACAAGACGCCCAAATTGAGATATTGTTTTCCATTCTGGAAATGAAAACATTTATTTCTGTTAGAAAGATATATTCACACTTTTCCAATGCCCCATGTTTTTCTAATATCTGATAAATAAAATTCCCTCTTTTAAACCCAAAGTCACGCTAAGTTTTTCCGGATCTCGTATTTATTCAATCTTCGTGTCCAAAAACGTCCCATTCAGTATGAAAGGGAAGAAAAAAAAAGAAGGTTTAAAACATCATGAACTTTTATGTTTCGCCCTGAGGCTGTTTTCCCCTTTCTCGCGTTCTCTAATCTGATGGAATTCAGATGGAATCAGGGAAGATATTTTCCATTTCCGACAAAAATAAAGTCGAGGAATTTGCTGTCTTCCACCATTCACGTGATGATGACGTTTGTTCTCTACAAAAAATAAATGGAGCCAAGGGGGAAAGAAATTGAAAGGGAGGTGAACGTAAATATGTTTGTTTTCATATTTTTTTCTTTCTTTTAAATGATACAGATTGTAACGTTTAGTTCCAAAAACTGAAATGGATTCTTGTCTTTTTTCCTATGAATAAAATTCTGTCTGATTATTGGATATGTTAATCGTAAATTTTAAATTAATAAATTAAAAATCGTTAATTAAATAAATTGAACTTAAAAAAATTAAATTTAATTAATTAAATAAATTTAAATTTCATTAAACTTTAAATTAATAAATTTAAAATAAATTAGGATTAAAATTAAAGAAAATATTTCAGTACGTCTTTAAAATAAATATATATATATATATATGTACTAACAAAACAGAAAATACAAAATTTAATATAAATTTACAATCAATTATTGACGAATGGAATAATTGGATATTAGTTGAAATGATTTCAACTTTTTCCTTAAGATTTATGAAATTGTTCAATTAGTGGCATTCATATTATCGAGTATGAAATTTTTTTCAAGAAATTTTAGGTGAGTTTAAAAGAATATTCTTGGATAACTTAATCCTGAAATAAATTGGGCAATGAAACTTAATACACTTATAAATCATAATTCCCCACATATATATAGATTTACAATTTATATTAATATGTATGTGGATTACAATATAATTTCAATATGTAAATCTATCTATATCTTTATATTTATATAATTTTAAATCCTACAAGTTGGTAAGAATTATTTGTAGTAGTTTAAAGAGCATTTTCACGTGAACTTTAATTTATCCGTATAAATAAAAATAGTTTGCCGAAAGAAATTCAAATAAACAATTTCAAATTCTAAGCAATTTGCTTTGCCATTTTATTACAGGGCACCTTTTTTCCAATTCTTTCAAAATCAAATATACATAAAGAAAGAAAAGTACGAAGAAAAACAAAATTACACGCAAACAAGACCACCAAATTGAGATATTGTTTTCCATTCTGGAAATGAAAACATTTATTTCCATTAAAAGATATATTCACACTTTCCAATGCCCCGTGTTTTTCTAATATCTGATAAATAAAATTCCCCTCTTTTAAACCCAAAGTCACGGATCTCGTATTTATTCAATCTTCGCGTCCAAAAACGTCCTATTCAGTAGAAAAGGGAGGAAAAAAGAAGGTTTAAAACATCATGAACTTTTATGTTTCGCTCTGAGGCTGTTTTCCCCTTTCTCGCGTTCTCTAATCTGATGGAATTCAGATGGAATCAGGGAAGGTATTTTCCATTTCCGACAAAAATAAAGTCGAGGAATTTGCTGTCTTCCACCATTCACGAGATGATGACGTTTGTTCTGAAAAAAAAAAAAATAAATGGAGCCAAGAGGAAAAAAAAAAAGTTGAAAAGGAGGTGAACGTAAATATGTTTGTTTTTACATTTTTTTTCTTTCGTTTAAATGATACAGATTGTAGTGTTTAGATTCGAAAAATTGAATACATTCTTGTTTTCCTTAATATGAATAAAATTCTGCCTCTTTATTCAATATGATTTTCCTAAATTTTAAATTAATAAATTAAAAATACTTTATGATTTAAATTAAGGAATATATTTCAATATATATATATAGGTACTTATAAAGAGAAAATAGGATAATTACTATCAATTTTTAATCAATTTCTATCTGGACATGGAAAAGTTATATGTTTCTTGAAGTGATATCAACTTTTTTCCTCAAGATTTATGTAATTATTCACTTGGTGGCATTCACGTC
The DNA here is from genome assembly GCA_021605075.1 of Caerostris darwini. NCBI lineage: Eukaryota > Metazoa > Arthropoda > Arachnida > Araneae > Araneidae > Caerostris > Caerostris darwini. Next base: position 453,989 of record BPLQ01006727.1, read on the forward strand.
ACCAAACGTGATATATTGCAGTGATAAAATTACGGTGATTTTAGAACGAATCTTCTCGAAAAATTTATAATTCTGAAATAAATACGCCAATGAAACTTAATACATTTATAAATTGTAAATAAACATCCGCAAATCCATATAGTAAATTCATATATATACATGTTTAAATCCATTTTTTTCATTTGTTGAGACTCCATTATAATGTGTATCTTCGAATAGTATGACTTTTAAACTCAATAATGTATATATTACAATGCTCATGGTAATATTAATTGTTTATACTATATATCTCCATTTTCAAATATTTTTCTATATTGTACGAAGCGGCAATGTTTACCCCTTACGTTCTATTTTTCGCTGATATATGTGTTCTATATATTGTATATATATGTATTGTATATTGTTGAATTTTAAATCCTACTTGTCGGTAACAACTATTTGTATTAAATAAAGTTTTGATTTGAAATGTAATTTATCTTAGCAAATGAAAATAGTAGGTCAAAAATAATTCAAATAAACATTTTTAAATTCTAAACAATTTGTTTTGTCATTTTATTATTTGACACTATTCTTCCAATCCTTTCAAAATCAAATATAAATATAGAA